>JAJLRJ010000009.1:40576136-41044042 GCA_024195265.1 Dendrophyllia cribrosa
AAAATGGGGCAAAACTTGGATATTTTGAAAACTTGGCAAGTTCACACAGCTATAATTTTTTTACCAGCGAGGTACCGCAAGGTTTCTTTCTGTAATGACATTCTCAATGTTACCTTCTTTCCAATTATGTTGGTTTGGTTGAAATAGACTGCCCCACTTTTTCAAAAATAAAGTTTGAATTTGACCCATTTTCACGTGTTTCATGAAGCAGTGAGATATCGGGTTCGTTTTAGTTTCGCTGTGGGCTTGTTTCACACTTAATGTTTACAAAAGTCGCTTTGTTAGCTAAATAATACATGATATTACTAATGGTGGTGTTTGTTTTATAAAGAGTTTGTTAGTTCTTGTAAAATTGATCTTCAAAGTTGCCTTAAATTTAAGCCTCGATATGGGCTTCCACGAGCGTTCGCTCGGGAGAACCGAAAATCTCTCAAAAATCGAAAATTTTAAAAGATCCGGACAAACGGATTGTGGTTTTAGTATAAGTACATGAAAGTCTTCCAACACGCAAGAAATGAGCGAAATCTATTTTTCAAACCAGATTGGCCGGACCGCTTTTACGGAGACTGTCTCTTAATACTTGAAGTGAAACAAAAAAACGGCAAACTGATCCTTACCGGCAGAAAAACAGAAGCAGAAGCAAAATAACATGGTGACGTCATCAGTTGTGCAAAAATGCCAAAAATGCGGTGTCGCTTTCAGACGCTTCAGTATTAATATATTTCTCGTAAACAAACCACTTTTTTAGCTATATTTTTGCAGTTTTTCTCAGTTGGAAATGTCCTCCGACGATGAATTTTGACCACGATGTTGACTACGAAGGTTTGTACAGCTATTGACGTCACAAGTCCTAATTTGCATATTTTGGCCGCGCGCTGGTTGTCCCAACTTTGAGGTAAGAAAAAAATAGATAGCGCGCTTGACCATAACTTCAATTGGAAAATTATGAATCAGTGGAACATGGACTTCAATTGTTTAGTATAAACAACGGGTCGAAAATTTCATTTCATAGGCACTCTAAGTTTTAATTGATTTCTCCTTCTTCCAATTCACAATCTCTACACCATTTTTCCTGAGAAGCCCTTGGGTTTTCACTCTTACTTGCAATGAACTTTCTATGTGATAAATTACTGGGATTTTTCGTTTGTAAAAAAAAATATGAAAGGCTTAAAGCTTATTAGTTCAGAACAGTTAATGTTTTCCTTGAATCTTTTCTGAAAAGAGAGGGCGACCATTGACTGTGTACATTTGTATTTATTTTGAAGCTCTTCGTAAGAAAGTAAAGTGGTCGAGTCTTTCATAAGATTCTCAATCGTCAAAATTCCTTTTGCAAACCACTCTTTAGAAAGAACAGGTCTGTAATCTATTCTGATCTGGTTGGTTTGTTGGTCGGTTGGTTGCTTGGTTGCTTGGTTGGTTGGTTGGCTGGTTGGTTGGATGGTTGGCTGGTTGGTTGGTTGGTTGGCTGGTCGGTTGGCTGGTCGGTTGGTTGATTGGTTGGTTGGTTGGTTGGTTGGTTGGTTGGTTGGTTGGCTGGTTGGTTGGTTGGTTGGTTGGATGGATGGATGGTTGGCTGGTTGGTTGGTTGGTTGGCTGGTCGGTTGGTTGGTTGGTTTGTTGGTCGGTTAGTTGGTTGGTTGGTTTGTTGGTTGGTCGGTTGGTTGATTGGTTGGTTGGGTTGTTTTTTAGTTACTTGGGTGGTTGAGTTGCTTGGGTGGTTGAGTTTGGTGGTAAAATGAGTTGGGTGGTTGGGTGGTCGATTGGTTGGTTCAGTTGGATGGTCGGTTGGTTGGTTGTCTGAACGGCTGGTTAGTTGGTTGGTTGGATGGTGAGTTGGCTGGCTGTCTGGTTGGTTGGCTGGCTGGCTGGCTGGCTGGCTGGCTGGTTGGTTGGATGGTTGGCTGGCTGGCTGGCTGGTAGGTTGGTTGGTTGGCTGGTTGGTTGGTTGGCTGGCTGGCTGGCTGGTTGGTTGGTTGGTTGATTGGTTGGCTGGCTGGCTGGTTGGTTGGTTGGCTGGCTGGCTGGCTGGCTGGTTGTTTGGTTGGCTTTTTGGTCGATTGGTTGATTGATTGGTTGGATGGTTGAATTAGTTGGTTGGTTTGTTGGCTGGATGATTTCATAGTAAATGGATTGGGTGATTTGTCAGTTGGTTGGATGGTATTGGAAAGGTGTTTAGTTAATTTGTGAGTTCCTTGGTTGATTAGTTGATCGATTCCATGATTAATTAGTTAATTTGTGAAATAGTGCGTTTGAACGGTTGGTAGGTTGATTGGTTGATTGATTGTTGGTTGATATTAATTGCTTGGTCGGTGAGTTAGTTCGTTGTTTGGTTGCTTGGTTGCATGGTTAGCTGGTTGTTTGTTTGGTTATGGGATTGGGTGGTTGGTTGTTTATTTGGCTGTTTAGTTAGTTGTTTGAGTACTTTTTTTGTTATTTTTTTATTGAATTATTTTTTTATTAAGAAAACATACAGAAACAACAACAATAACAAAAGGCAACATCAGAAGAGTTACTAAAGAGCCAATTAATTTACAAATGTTTTAAACACTATGAATAACGGGCGTTACACTTGAAAGCGGGGTTTTCTATGCTATAGTTCCAGTAAAGTTTAACTAAGAATTCGTTAAAGGATAAGTTTTTTGTGATAGTTTTTGTAAATATAGGTCGTATTTAGCAAATAAAAGAGTAAAGTTGAGTTTCCTGACAATCCTGGATGGCCTTTTGTTTTCATATTCGATTTTTACACCAAAAAGTACTTCGATTGGAGATAACAAGAAGGAGGTGGCATTTTCTTCATTGAACCATTTAATTACTTCTAGAAAGGATAGTTAAGTCCAGTGCAGTTGTAAAAAGTATGGATTATTGAATCATTCTGTTGACAGTATATACAAAGCAGATTACTTTACATACCATAGGTGAATAATTCTTTTTTCGTGGTTATAGGATTCTGTGGAGAAGCTTAAAATAGAATTCTTTGAGCTTATTTTCTCTACAGATATTTTTCACTCGGTTAAAGAAAGTTTCCAAGAACACTTCATCTGATTTCAAGTCTCTTACCCATTTCGGGCTTGCCTTAAATTCTTGTTTGTCGTTGTTTATTAGAAGCCAGTAGTAATTTTTATTTTTCATTTTAAGTAGATTTATGGAAGCATCAGGTGAGAGCTGAAACGAATTTTTCGAAAGAAAAAATTGAACCAGTTTTTATAGAAGATAGTTAGACCATCGATTAAAATGTCTTTATTGTTGAATAGAACAAGCTGGCCGGAATGCGGATTATAGGACAGTTTTAGATCCAAAAAATATTGTAGAATTATTTTATAGAAATGAGGGAGGCCATGGTACTTATTGCCTGCATACTTGATTGGTTTGTTGGTTGACTGGTTAGCTGGTTGGTTGATTGTTTGTTTGGGTGATTGTTTGTTTGGGTGATTGATTGATTGATTGATTGATTGATTGATTGATTGATTGATTGATTGATTGATTGATTGATTGATTGATTGATTGGTTAAGTGCTTAGTTAGGTGGTTGATTACAGTTAGTTGGTGACTTGGTTTGTTGAAAGGTTCTTTGCTTGGTGAGTTGGTGATTGGTTTATTGATTAAATGATTGATCGATCGTTGAACTGAATGATTGATTGATTGATTTGTTGGTTGACAAGTGGGTCGCTTGATTGGTTAATTGTCTCATTCCTTTTTTATTTATTCATTCCTGATTCCAGTTGTCGCCTGTCTGCCCCCTGATGTCGGATTCCAAAATTTGTTGGGATTCAGTGATAAACAATCCACCGTTTCCATCCTTCGCTCAAACGATTTTATCGTACAAACAAACATCATAAAATCAAGCTGCAACTTCTCCCAAACGCTGATATTTGCCTGGTATTTATACCAATATGACGTGGATCATTTAGGCAAAATATATATCAAATCGCGCATCATTCTAGATTCACAAAGAGCGGAATGGAATTTACAAAAGCGACAGCTTGATTACGGACAATATTTTGTGGATTTCAAGGCGGCTTTTGCAAATCAACCACGCATAACTAGCAGTGCCCTGGGATTTTTTGACATCATAAAATCTCCGCTTATAGCCGACATATCAGGAGGCAACAAAGTTACGCGTGGCAAAGAAAGCGCCATAACACTTGATGGGTCCCTCTCGAAAGATCCAGACGTGCAGCCTGGTGACCACTCTTCGATGCAGTTTATTTGGTTGTGCAAAAGGCGAGAAGAAATCTTTCCTAACGGCTCGATAGCCTCATTTCCGGTTGTAACCCCATCCTCAGGTCCAGGAAGTGGTGGATGTTTTGGGACGGGTGTTGGAAAACTAAGCTCCAGTGACATTAAAGTAACCTTAGAAACAAGAGCAATGGTAGTGGGTGAGCTGTATGACGTCAAACTTATTGTGACAAAGGACGACCGGAAAGGCGACGTTTTGCAGGAAATTGAAATTGTCAGCGGGGATCCGCCATACGTTGCCATCAGGTAAATACAGCAGCATAGGCGACTTGAAGAGTAGTGTTATTGTCTATTGTTTTTTCAACTAGTGGGACGTATATTTGAGCTTTAGAGAAGTATCCATTATTTTAACAAATAAGCAAAAACTAATTGTGTTTTTCGGGTTCGCTGATTTTACAGTAGGTTTGTGGAACTTAGACGAAGCAATCACTACAATCACGTGGTTTTCTTGGGCAATCACATCCAGAGAAAAACAAATAATCTGATTTGGGTCATGCGACTTTTACTGCGCTTTGAACGGGTTACAAGGTCTCACTTCGAGATTGATCTGATTGGTTCACTGTGCTGTTTATATAAGCCAGGTGGTATGTGATTACTGTTTAGTTCCATACGTGAAGGCATAATAAACAAGCAAAAGAGTCTATTATGTGTGTTTTTTTTTAAAGTTGTCTCATCAACTGTGAAAAGATTGCAAGTCCGTCAACACGAATCAGCCTATCAACCACGTGCACTGGGCATGCGTGCGATAATGCAAGATATCAATGGCAGCTTGTCACTGTGGATCCACTGACTGACGATGAGCTCAGTGAGACAAACCTGACACGTGACATGACTCAGACTGAGCTCAATCTTTCCAGCATCGCCATCAAAGAGAATACACTCACCGGAGGTTCCATTTATCGATTGAAAGTCACTGTATCACAGAATAACGGGCCTGCAGGAAATGCTGCTTATCAATTTAGAATGAACGCCCCACCCAACTCTGGACAGTGCAGTGTGTCACCTGAAAGTGGAGAGGCATTGGCAACCAAGTTTGATTTCCAATGCACTGGCTGGCTGGTAAGAACATTTTTTTTCTTGTAAGAAACTAAACCTGCCAGCAGTTCCGAGAGATTGGACTTTCCGTGTATAAGTTAGAATATTTCTATTGTTCTACTATTGCAACTCCTGAAACTGGTCTTAAGCGACATGCACTGCCACCGTGACCTTACGCATCGTAGTCAAAGGCTACCTTACCATTAATTTAATAGACAGAAGCGTGTAGTATCACAGCTTTGTTAAATTATAAAGGCGCTTTCAAAAAACTTTTGATGCAATATAATTGGGATGCAATAGGGATACAAGGCGATCCTTAAAAACGGATCACCTTACCTTTAGATTAGCTTCAGTCGAGTTTAGGTAAACGTGAAATTATTGTTTTATTTCCTTGAATAATCGAATATAACAGTGCGAAGATCGCACAGTCTAAAATCGAGGCATTTGGTCAATTTGGGAGACGACCATCATTGCGAATGCCTTGCGAATTACACAATTAAAGCTTGGTAATGACTCAACCTCTTGGATTTGCTCTACAGGACCCGGAACTAGACACGCCACTGACATATGAGTTTCACTACAAAACCGGCAGTGGTTTGTATACCGTGGTGTCATATGGATCTGAAGATCACGTGACTACGGTCCTTCCATCGGGAAATAAAGACATCGACTACGAAATCGACTTTGAGATAACGGTGATGGACAGTTTGTCTGCAGCCGCAAAAATCCCCATCAAAGTCAAGGCAAGCACTAATGTTTGTTAGCTACTTTTAAAAAAAGATGCTAATATATTTTCATGTGCCCAAATAGTCTAACAAGTCATACAAGCAAGAATTATTTACTTTCTTTAACGACCTTAATGTGGCTTCCTGCAAAAGCAGCTACACAAACTGGTATAAGTTATAAAGGAAAGCTTAGTTTTCTTCTCTTGTTGTTCTCGCTAGTTTTACCAATAAGCATATCAACATATTTGAGCCTATTTTGTGGCTGTTACTTCCTTTATTGAGGCCGCTGACATGACATCAAAGCTTCTAAAGTTTCTAATGGATGGCAAATCTGTTTCAACTTTTGACTTTAACTCCCTAATTTTCTCAGCTTCTTTAAACTTTGCCATCTATTCTTATCAGTTAACTTTGCCAAAATCACACGGTATCTTACATTTAGCTATAAGCTGTATTGTTCTGACACATTTTTTTCCAGAAAAGGATAGGTGAAGAGTAGCGTTAATGATATGCAAAGTTTTAAGAAATTTACAGAAGGAATGAAATAAATGGAGAATTTACTTTTTTCGCTCTGCTGACGCCATTCGCGAACGCCATCCGCACACGCCATCCGCACACGCCATCCGCACACGCCATCCGCACACGCCATCCGCGCACGGTTACTGTAGGAAGTCGCCTTAGAATTCTTGTATTTTAATTTACCGGAATCTTGTTTCTAAAAAGCAACTTCCTTGTGCAGCAGGATCACACTATGCCTAGGAAAATTCATCAAGTGGGTAAAGACATGCCAGTCGCGACCCAATGACTCAAAACTGTCGGTACTTAACTCTTGTTTCCTTTAGTTAGCATAAAGCAGATTGTAACAATACTACTCCTCCCTGGATAAAATGCTACTCAATTGCAGGGCTACCGGCCCTGAAAATGAATTGACAAGGAATTGTCACGTTTAGACTCAAGTTTCACTTCAAAAGTGACAATTCTATGTTTAAAATATTCAACCAAATCGATTCTGCGCATTTCTTTGGATTACATAGCGAGTCGAGTAACTTTGTGTTGTTGATTTCTCAGGTGAGACCTGCACCAGCGAACGAGAATCTCAACGGCCTCACTGTGGGTAACAGCAGTCAGTTTAACAAGCTTGTCAAATCAGGAGACGTGAAGAGTGCTACACAGCTCGCAAATGCTGTGCTTCAAACAGTTGAACAGTCAGACTCCACAACAACTGAGGATAAGATTGCGGTATGTAAAAACAAAGCTCCGGGGAACTCCTATATATAAATGACGGGGGTGCTCGTCGTACCTTTTAGGGGACAAAATTTGTAGATTGGTACCGCTTAGAGTGCTTAAATCTAAAATGACCACCATTAGAATTATCGCGGTTCCTTTTAGGGTATTGAGCCGAAAAAAATTACATTAGCTATTTGTCAGTCAACTGCTTTTTATTGTTTTCTTATTCATCTTTTGCTACAGGAGATAGCCCAAGAAGCACTTTGATTTTTTTGTTGTCTCATTTATCCATTGCTAATATAATATAATATGAACTAGTAGTAATCATAGATTATAGTGCGTCTCCTTATCCCGTGGCACCTCGTCTTAGCCTAGTACCTCAGTTTCATGAATTAATTCAGCCACTGTTGAAAAGAGCTATGTCGCGAGATATGTCACGCAGGCAAAAACGTCGGGCCGTCATCAAACAAATTCACGCTATCGCCGTGGAATCGGGCAAAATCCTGCCGTGCTGTGTACTCCGAAAATTCTCAGATTTTTCCGACACATAAATAGTATATTTGTCTTGATTTCATTTCGGTTATTTCTCCGATTCTGAAATCATACTCCTCAGTACGTGTACCAATACCGGAACCGGAAATGAGAAATTTCGACGTTTAAGTCACGCAACATTCAACGTGAAATTTCGCAAGATTTTTCGGATAAAATTACAACTACCAATTGCAAGTAAGACACAAGACTGTTGAATATAATTCCTTTATTAGCTAGACAAATTTTAGTCACAAAACTGCGAAATCTTTAGTCGCAAATGCGCCCGATACAGGCGCAATTTCGAGCACTGTAAAGTTAAATTATCTGCGTTCGCCTGGCGCGGCCGGTCAGTGAATTATTGCTACAAGACATAAGCGAATTGCACCGTACCGTAGAACATCGCGAAGAACGACGTCCGTATTTAGGTGAAAGCTTCCTAAATCAGGCAGAGAACCACAGCAAAATCAAGATAGACCATTCAAAACATGGTCCGGAGAAGAACCTTCGTCCAATTTTTCCACTGCGTACTTTTACTAGGCATTGAAATATTGAGCCGTACGATTCCAAAATCGGGAAAATATCCGAAACTAAATCAAGACAAATAGATTATTCACATGTGACATTTCGGAGGATGATGCCTGATTTCCACGCGATGCTGGATACTATTGTGACGTTTCAAAATGGCGCAGATTTGGTACCGACACTTTTCTCGATTCGTTCCGCTTAGCCTAGACGACGCGCTAAGAATGCTGGATACTATTGTGACGTTTCAAAATGGCGCAGATTTGGTACCGACACATTCTCGATTCGTTCCGCTTAGCCGACAAGATTAGGAAGCGTCTCCTTCGTCGACGCAATAAGTATCAGTTCATGTGTTGTTTTAGAATTGGTTCGTTTTAGGGGTAAAAATCCATTTGAGCCACGCCCATCAAACCCTCTAAAATGTGTTACCGTTAAATTTCTGTGTTGCAGTTGTTGTAGCATGGTATTATTGATCGTTTTGTACAATTTTGCTACTCTATAATGTGTCAGACTATTTGACGTTAGTGGTTAAATTAATTAAGATTCCTTACTCGTGTACTTTCAAATTGTCGTCTTGCTTTGTTGTTGTTGCTGTAACTACTTTCTTTTAAAAATTGCACGTATCTCTAATGCATACTTGAATTGGTTCATGCATCTAAATACTTCAGTATATGAAATGAAATGTCAGAAAGAAACATACGCTAAATATTTCTAGTAGATAAATATGACCTTAAAGGCCCACCTTCACCCAAAAGACGTTGCGTTCGTTTGTTTTTGTTTTGAAATGCTCCATTGTTCATATTCATGATCTGATTGGTTACACGCATTCAAGCATGAATTTCGTGTTACACGAAAATCAGCACAGAAATATCAGATCTATAGATATAATGTCATACTACATGCAATTATAATTTTAAATATGCATACGGCCGGCATGAAGTCAACCTAACATCCAGGTCAGTGGTTATGCTACATGCAATTTGGTATATACTTCATGTATCCCTTATTATAGTGTATTTAAATTATAGGGTATTTAGGGAATATAGAGATTGGACAGTGTAAATGGAAATCCCCATCTTTAACAGACAAAGTGTTTCATGCCTGAAACGAATCGGTTCACGCATGATTGATTCTAGAAACGTTTGTTGTTATTGGACTATTTTTAAAATTATCTACTGTTTTAGATCAAAGATTCCATTGTTAAAGGGGTTTCTGGAGTACAAGCAGGCAATCTGCAATCGTTAACTCAAGTGACCTCAGTGATCGCACGAGCAACACTGGAACCCAGCGAGGTCACATTCGACACACAGGTATGCATGAGTTGATCACGTGTTGAACACGTCTTCTGCTGAACTCTACCGATATGTTCACTCTCATTTTTAAATGTTACTCACCGACTTCAAAGCTAAAACAGTAGCACATGACTGAAGGCTTCATTCTAGGAGCTGTCAAAGTTTTTCTTTGCAAGTTTTTGGACGAAACCGACGGACTTGTGCTGAAATGAGTTGGTGAGTTTACATAAAAACCACGATTTTGTTTCTTCCTTTTTACTAATACATTTATTTGTTCATTTAATAGATAGCTGTCAGAACTGCATTTTATGCGTTTATTAACTAAGAGATAGAGTCAAGAATTGTAATTATACTATTGTAAGCTACGAATTTACAATTATTAAACATAATATTGTAAATTCGTAACTTCAACTTATATTTAATTATTTCAACTTCTAATTTTTTAAAAATTAATATAAAATGTAAAAATGTAAAAAAAAAAATGTAAAATCTAAAAATCTAAAAACGGGTTCTTACATGTTTTTCCATTTTTCCATTTTTATTGTTCTTAGTACAGATGACTTTCACTCACGTAACCTTCAGTCCTGTGGGACTCAAATGACAAAGGCCATGGCGGCCATGTTGGTGCACATAACAAAAGAAGTTCATTAAAATTATTTTGTAGGTGTGCACCAACATGGCCGCCGTGACGTAACGTAAAAACCACCTATACTTTCCATTTCACACTGATTTCAGTTTCCCCAATTAGTTTCACCAAAACTGGATACCTTTGACACTTAAATTTAAATTATTCATTCATTCATTAGAACCTTGCTCTGCAAACTCTTACGTCTATGACGTCACTACTACATAACAAGACGAAAGAAGACTACGCTTCGGAGTTCAACTTGGTTGAACAAGGAGGAGAGAACCTGGTGCTTAGTCTTGGCAACCTTCTTAACTCTGCTGCTCAGAAAGCGAGCGTGATAAAGCAAACAGTAAAGTCAGCGGAAAAACGAGCTGAGGTAAATATGTCATATATTGAACCTTTATGCTTCGCTGAAATAGGTGATCACGATGATTTTGAACGCGAAGAGAGGTTGTGCAAGTTAGTTTTATGTTGGTCTCTCTTGCAAACCGGGTGCGTCCTTGGACTTGGTCTTTCCCCCGGGTGGTGGGGGGGGGGGGGGGAGGGGGGGGGGAGTCTCATCATATAAAAGTGACGGGTTGCACACCCACAAAGAGGGTTATTGGTACTTTTTAGGGGTTCCTTCCGACGATTATTCCCGTCACTTCTATATGTTTTCACTATCGATTGTTATCCGTAACGTTTTTAGTTCGTTTACTCACAACAAACCATTCTTCTAGTTGAGACAGAGAACTGTTGCTGTGGTTTTGAGTTTTTCTAAATTGTGACAAAAATATGAAAATCTATGACTAACATTTCGATCTCGATTTACTTGTTCGTTTGTTATTTTGCCACGCATAAAAAGTACAGAAGCAGATTAAAAATGGAAGAAAATGGCGGGAAAGCCTGAAAATAAACCATTACGAAACTGACACGAAACTATATAACAACTTTCAACACTACTGGACAATACTCACTAGTATAATTTACAACTTTACATTTTACAGAGTGAGATGATCTCCAAGCGCACCCAAGTACTCATTGATAATGTCGGCACCACTTTGTTGTCAAGAATGCTAGTAGATCAAGAACCGCACCGAGTGAAAACCAAGTCCTTAGACATGGTGCTGAACAGACTCAGCCCCAGCCTTCTGGAGACTAACACGGGATTTGAAGACGATGACGTAGGGTTTAAACTTCCTTTTAAAGCCATCACTGATGAAAAGGCTAAAGATGCTCAGTTCGTTGACAGTCTGGTAAGTGGCCATGATTTTTTCGTCCAAATAAACCATGACAGGATGTTCGCGGCAAAGGAGCAAGAATGCTTGGCTCCCGAGAAGGGGGTACTTTCATAACAATGACGGGGGTGCTGGTCGAAAAATTTCGAAAAACACCCTAAAAGGTACCAAAATCTTGTTTGATGGGCGTGGCTCAAATGAATTTTTTACGTCTAAAAGGTACCATTCCAAAACAACACATGAAATGAGACATTTTTAATAGCGATATAGAGATGATTATTTTTTTCCCAACTGATACAAATAAGAAAACATTACAAACCAGTTGATTGACTGACAAATAGTTCTTGTCGTATGGTTTCGGCTCAATTCCCTTAAAGGTACCACGATAATTGTAACGGTGGTCGTTTTATATTTTAGCACCCAAGGCAGTACCGATCTACACATTTTGACCCCTAAAAGGTACGACGAGCACCCCCGTCATTTTTATATGGGAATCCCTCCCCTGGGACTTGGCTCAGTGTGTGCATCTTCTTGAGAGAAAGCTTATTTGTAAATCTGGCCTACGTTAAAATAAAATAACCAGGATAAAAAACGTTTGGACCCAATGAGCTAAAGGCACATTACATTAGCGATCTGATAAAACCAGGGTTTGCCGAGTTCCGAGTCTGGTTCTATTAATCATTAATCGCGATTTCTACTTAACGTCGTGTCATGTTTCATATTAATTTTTAGAGTGGAACAATTTGTCGTATTAGCTCCATCTTGCCGGCAAACACTAAACGATGTGCGGTTCCATTACGTTAGATATTTCACATTTTCTCGGCAGTTGACAGTGAGTCAGTACAATCCGTTCACTTGGGACAACAGTTCAGCCTTTGTCAGATCTCATATCCTGAGCTTGGTGCTTAAAGATCACAGAGGAGAAACATTGATGGTCGAAGACAGCACGGAGGATGTTGAACTTAAGATAACACGAGATCGGCTTCCAGAGTCTGTGGACTCATTCTTCGTAAAGCCCAGCAGTGAAGGGAAAATGCAGTACCATAAAATTTACCTGCATTATGCTGATGGTAACGCTGTAAGACTAAGAGTGAGTATCATGGTCTTATCTTGACTAATTACTTGCATAGAGAAAAATGCCGTATACTACTTTGCTTTGTTAAAGTGCCCAAGAGCTTGCATACGATCTTCTTGTATTAGCCAGTCTCAAAATTTCTAAGGCGCTCATAGTACACCGATCATTCTACAATTCTGGCTTTTCCCCTTCCCTTTCAACGAACGAATGATAAAAAAAATAAATAAATAGGCGCAGCGTAAAACGAATATAGTTACATTTAAAATGTACGTACTTGCATGCATGTTAGATACAAAGAAGCCAGTAGTAAGGGGAAGCGGTTTATGTAATGGCGCCCTGTAACCAATCAGGGAGCCGGATTTGGATCACGTGACAAAAATGGACCAATCAGAAGAAAACAGTATGACAATCATTCTGATGACGTCACAACCTCTAAACAATCCTTTCTAATGACGCCACAAAACATTCCATTGCGTGTGTCCGAAAATTCCGAAGATTTCCTGAAGATTTCCGAAGCCGAAGATTCTTCTTTCCATTTGCATAATTGCCTCCAACCTTACTCTAACTGGAGACCACGTGACCGGAAGTAACGTCATTTATCATGACATAGGAGAGAAGGTTGTTATTATAATTATATACATTATTTTAATAATTACAAATAATTAAAAATACTGGGAATTCCAAGTATTTTTAGTTTTTAAGTGTTGAGGAAGCCCGAACGGGCGAAACGTTCATTGCATTGAAGACCTCTACTTTTTGTTCGACTTATTACTGCTTAAAGCAGAAGCGTCGCGTTCCGTCTGGATCAGGGGGGTCTGGATCCTTCTCTCAAGTAGCATCATCGTTGGCTATCCGACATCGTTCACACAGAGTCATTTTCGGTCAGCGGTATCCCCTTCGCCCCAGGACCGCCGACATACATGGTCTTTCGAATAATCAAATTAATATCGAGATCGACGGCAAATCGATCAAAAGAGTTGACGAAGCCAAATCACTGGGCTCGTTATTTGACGAACACCTTTTCATGGACAAAACATATAGACAAAAATAAGTAAAAAGATATCTTCAGCCATAGGCGCACTTAAACGCATAAGACTATTCATCTCCGAAAGCACCGCTCTCCAAATCTACCAAGCGTTAATTTTAGCTCCGTTTGGAATGAACTCAACGTTACCTTGAGCGACGAACTCAAAAAACTCAAAAATAGGGCTGCTAGGGTCATTACCAGGTCCAGTTACAACACAAGTGCCAGTTCCTACTAAATAGGCTCCACTTGGACAATCTCTCCACACGCCGAAAATGTTTAAAACAATTAAAGGGTTTTATCCGGCCTACTTGCAAAATTTGTTTACCATCCGCAGTGTACCGTAAAATCTAAGAGATTCCGAGATGAAATTCGATTTGCCCAAGCCACGCACGAACTATCGCAAGCGTAGCTTTGGCTACAGCGCGGCGCTATTATGGAACAGCCTACCCGTCAATTTACTGAAATTAGACTTAAAAGGGAAATTGATCGACTTTACAAAAATTGTCAATCAGGCTCCCACACGGCAATCTGTATTGTTACTATACTAAAGTTCTTAATACTTTCTTATTGTAATGTAATACTGAAGATTTTACCGTGTACAAATGAATAAATAAAGTATGTATATACGTGATGTAAGCGTCACAAAAAGGCCTATCCGAGACGTCATGTTAGCGTCACAAAGTCTCCCCTCATTAGTTTGTGCGATGGCGTGCATTGGGGGACGTTGCGTAAAAACAAGTATAAGTCAAGAGCTATATGCGGGGAGTAGCCAAAATGTGCGCCGTTGGGGAGGCAGTTTGGATTGGATTGTAAGTTCAGGTCTTAAATGAAAGAACACCGACCAGGAGGGATAGCAGGCTCAGGTCTCTGGAGTGGGCTGTTGAGCACTTGGAATTAGAGGATCGGGTCTCAAGAGAAAAGCCTCTGACCTGTAAGGATCGTAGGCTCAGGTCTCTAAGGGAGGCCGCTCACTTATTAGATCACGGGCAGTACATAAGCATTTCCTTTTCAAATGGGTTTTGTTGCGAGTAACAAGTTTGATTATCAGTTATTTTTTCCATTTCCTTTCCTCTGACCTCCCTATGTCATTTAAACCGTGACATTATCAGAATAGAATGTTAGGATTTGTGACGTCATCAGACTGGAATGTTTTGTGACGTCATCAGAATGGAATGTTAACTTGCTCACTTCTGATTGGCCATTCCTGTCACGTGACTCAAATCAAATGTTCCAACTAATTGTGCAGAAATATTCGATTGGTCCATTGCGCTGTTTTTCCCACATTTATTGTCTAGATTCCGGTAACTTTTTAGTTTCACTGAAGAATAAGTGAGATTACTATGAAAAATGGTATCAAGCTAAATACGGATACAATTTGACAGTCGCTATCCATTGCAGATCAAGCCAGTAGGACCGGCTGTGTTCACAGTGTTTGTGCAATATGGACAGCGGCCAAATGTCACAAAGTTTGATTTAAAGATGACAATCCCGGATGAATCGTGTTCCTTGAGCGAGTCCCAGGATTCCAATGATCATTGTAGCGATAAGGCATACGACATCCTCTTAGTCCATGAGTTGTTAAGCAAACCGGGAACTTACTATATTGGTATCCTTAACCAAAAAGATGACAAAAAGGCCAAAAGACGCAGGAAACGGTCGTGTTTTGGACGTGGTCGACAGAAGCGCTCATGTGTGGAGTTTAAGGATCCTCCAAAACCCGAGAATATCACAGTGAAACCGGTCTATGACCCAAAGACAGACGTGAATTACTCAATGAGCATTCTGGAGGAAGAATGTCTATTTTGGGACAGCATAGAGGAGCGATGGTCATCAAGGGGTTGTATGGTAAGCTATTACAGAAAGAAGAGTAAACTAGGAATACGTGTCTCGCAGAACCTCGCGAAGCTCGGGGGAGGGTACACCGCAAATTTTTAACGACGTGTAATGGAGAGATGAAAGTTCTGGTTCAACTGAAGAGGTTGGGTTGCATGCCACAATGGCCCCGAAATTTGAAGTTAAGACATTCTCGTTCCCTGTCGCTCGTCACACTTGATGACGTCAATTGGAGCTTTGTCGCGGTTTTGTTGATAGGTAACTGCACGATCCACGCGCGACAAATTTATAAATCTCGCTACGCTCGAGCCAGGAAACATACATAATTTGGTTTTCTCTAAATGCAATAAACGTAAAAAGTGCTGTAGCGAAGATCCGCAGTCGATTAAATTTACCCATCACTTACGGGTAGCTTGTTGGTGTCTTTGGCAGTAGGCTTGGTGCATCAGTTGAACGAATCACGGACATCACGTCATACTGCAGAATCTCTCGTACGTATTTAGGTTCTCTGTTTTTCTTCCTTTACAAAAATGAGACTTTTACTCCTTTTTAATCTTGATGCGGAAACCGTACGGTAAAATTCATTGGGCTAAATTTCTCCCTTCTTCCCCTTTCATACAGCGCCTATCAAGCAGGCTATTCGAATTCATTCTTTACGTTAAAGTCACTGTCCTTTTCACTTCCCTTCAAAGGTAGGACCAAAGTCCGACAACAACTCCCTGTACTGCCTATGTAACCACTTGACATCATTTGGCGGAGGGGTACTGGTGAAGCCAAACGCGCTAGATTTTGATGTGGTGTTCACTGAACTGACGCGACTTCACGAGACAGGAAACATCGCCGTCCTCAGCACTATTGTTGTCGCCTTGCTGTTGTATATCCTGGTGGTTATATTTGCAAGAAGAGCTGACAGACGAGATAAGGCTAAGGTCGGATTTCCACATTTTTCACATTTTATTTTTTTTCTCCAAACCAATTAAATAATAAGTTTTACATGGCGTGATTGATAATTTTTTCCTTAATCTGTATTTTTTTTATGGAGAGAATCCGAAATCGGAAATGTGATCTCAGATCATAAGGATTCTTTATTCTGGCAACAATTTCATGTGACATTTTATTGATCACGTGACTTGATGTTTCCATGGTAACAAGATTTTAGCAGCCATGTTTTTGAAATTTGCATACTTTTACCTTTGAATGAAACAAAACAATGATTATTGTTTTAACTTTTACATTTTTACGTCATTTAGCGTTTACTGTTTTTTTATACCCTCTAGGTTTCATTGTCATAGCCTTAATATTCTTGAAGTTACGAGGTGGGGCTCGAATCCTTCCCCAGTTAGATTTGATCTGATAAATCTCGCCCGGTGTATGGATTCAACGGATTCATAATCCGTTTTGGATTTTTAGTAGAGAACCCAAAATATGTTTTTGGATTCAAGAATCCGGATTTATCAACACCATGATCGTCATTCATAGCTGTCTTCATCAGCATGAAATGCCCAACTTGTTGCGGACAATGACATGCAGTGGGTACTGCGTGCTCTTCTTACTCGAGTAATCTTTTGTTTTTATTTTCAGACTGGCCCCGCTTTGTATTTAAGCTCACCCCTTGAAGCAAGCTTTCAGTATAACCTGACGCTAGTAACTGGGGTATGGAAAAATTCTGGGACGGATGCCAATGTTGCCATCGTCATTCACGGAAGCGAGGCAGAAAGTCAACCTATAGTACTGAACAAGAACATGATCGAGTCAAGAACGGTACTTGCGCGCGGAAACGAAGACTCATTCGTGATTCATTTGCCAACCTCACTAGGAGAAGTTCAGTACGTCCATGTATGGCCACTTGATTATCAGGGACCATCAAACAGGAAAACAATGGACCTTTATTGGCAATACTTGGTTTGCGTTAGAAAAGGGCGACGGGAAGATCGACAGACTTCTAACTCCCATCTCTTCACTAGAAATGAAAAGTTTCAAGTACTCGTTGAACTCACGCAGTTCCAAAAGTTTCTCCGAAGGTCACGTATGGTTGTCTGTAGTTACCAAGCCCCCTAACAGTAGATTTACACGCGTCCAGAGAGCAACGTGCTGCCTGTGTCTTCTAACGTCCGCCATGTTGGCTAACGCTATGTTTTACAGGACTGACGTGGTAGCCGACCCTACCATTCAGATTGGCCCGTTAAAGTTCAGCTGGAGGCAAATCGTGGTGGGGCTAGAGAGCGCCTTGATAGTTACTCCAGTGAACTTATTGATCATGGCATTTTTCAAAACCAGCGCCGAGAAACATTCAAATAAAGTGAACCCAGGCAAAACGCAAAATAAGAGCGCGTCTGCATGGAGTTCGTCGTACTCCACTTTAAGTAGCGTATCCAACTTATCGAACTTAAAAGACAACGATGTTGCTTTATCTGAACACAGCAAGTTATCAACGAAAAAATTGAGACATGAGCGCGTCATTGGTAAAAAGGACTTCAAGTTGCCTCACTTTTGTATACACATCGCCTGGTTTATGTGTTTTGTGACTGTAGCTTTATCGTCAACATTCACATTTTTCTACAGTTTGCAATGGGGGAAGGACATCGCTAACCAATGGCTATCCTCCATGCTCGTATCTTTCACAGAAGACGTGTTTGTTCTACAACCGATCAAAGTGATGTTTATTATCATTATAACCGCGTGTCTTTTTAGAGACGCGAGTCATTCGATCACATCCACCCAACATGTATCCACAGAAACTAGAAAAGTTGATGACTCGCAGAGGGTCAACATAGATGCCCCACACGAAGAAGATCTCAAGCTTGTAAGAGAGTACCGAGTAAAGGAATCGAAAATGTTTTCATTTGGCAGAGAGTTGGTTTGCTATCTCTTGTTCCTATCCTTGCTGATGATCGTATGTTACGCCAATAGAAGTTATCATGGCTATCTCATGACTAAGAACCTTAAAGATACCTTTAGTAACTCTTCCTTGGTAAGTATAGACCCTGTAATGTAGAGGATCAAGTCCCCACAAAACAAAACGCGCGAGAGGGTGCGAAAACCGATCGCCATCTGAAAACCCGCTACACTTCTCGCTCGACTTTTAC
The DNA here is from genome assembly GCA_024195265.1 of Dendrophyllia cribrosa. Classification (NCBI taxonomy): domain Eukaryota; kingdom Metazoa; phylum Cnidaria; class Anthozoa; order Scleractinia; family Dendrophylliidae; genus Dendrophyllia; species Dendrophyllia cribrosa. The sequence goes on from JAJLRJ010000009.1 coordinate 40,594,567, forward strand.
TGAGAGAAAAGGGGGACTGTTCGTAGTCTAGTTAAAGAATCGATGAAATATAACATCAGTGGTCATCAGCATGTATATAAGAAATCCTGATAACCCAGAAGCAAACTGATATCTGTAGCAAATATCAGGATGTTTCAAAATGGTGAGTGCGATCGCAGATCGAATACGTCAGTGGTAATTAAAGTTCAAAACAATCGAATAGTTGTGTAAAATACAAAAATTATGGCGATACGACGTTTCGATGTATATGTTGTAGTTTAATTTTATTTTTGGTTCAATTTTTTTTTATTTTCCATTGTTCTTTTCTATGCTAATACTGATATGATAATGATTATAAAACAAAGGAAAATGAAAATTGAACCAAGGTTAAAATTGAACTACAACATATCTAACATCCGATTCAGATCAAGAAGAGAGTGACAGAAGAAAAAATATGAATATACATCAGTGAAAACGAGGAATTCAGCCATAGGAAAACGTATGCATGGAATGCTGAAACCGAATTTATCCAAGAACTTTACGGCACTTTTTAATTTTGATTGCCTCGTTCCCAAGAGTCTTCTAATCAAAAAACTCAAAACCGACACTATCCGCGCTAAGTTATTCACATAACTTAGAACTTAGAAAAGTTTAATTAACTGTTTTCACTAATTTCTAATTTATATTCACCTTTTTCCTTCTGTCACTCTCTACTCCATAAATATTTTATTTTTACTGAAGTTTTTTAACTAATCTTTTGTCATTTGACAATTATATACAAGTTTACTAAATTGCCTGTTTCTGTCTAGGCCAAAGATCCAAGATATTTCTGGAAATGGCTTGGAGCGCAGTTTGTCGGCGCCATTTACGCCAATGAGTGGTACAACAAGGAAAAAGTCAAAGAACAGGAATACATTGGCAACAAGATGTCCCTTCTGCTTGGAATGCCTCGCCTAAGACAGTTGAGGATACAGAAAGGTTTTTTTTTTTGCATTTTTGTTTTTATTTTCGAGAGACTGGGCGAACTTTTGGGATTCGGAAATTGTCAAGGAAGAAAAATGATAGTGATAAAATTAAAGAAGAAAGCACTGATCATTCACTTAAAAGTAATGATAAAGTTGAACGTAAACAACAAGAACCAAGCATTTCTTTTGAGCCTTTCAATCTCATCAACTTCGTCGTATGGCAAAAAAAAAAAAAACAATTAACTACCAAATATGAAAAATTGGCGCGGCGCGGCGCGGGGGATAAGTTACTTCCAAAGGGGGAATAAAAAAGATGATACAGAGTCTAAATGAACTTAATAAGTGATTGAAGAAATTTATTAAGGTTAACAGTACATCATTAATGCGTATTAAGAGATCATTCTTTTCTTGAAATGAGAATTTTTAAGACAAATGAGGGCAACGTTACTGCCAATGGCTGATGAAAGTTTCCATTAAGTTACATTCCAATCAAGTATGTTATCAACCTGATGCTCCTATATCCATGGATGGGATACTAGTAAACAATACTTTGCCAGAATATTCACTAAATCGCTTTTTTCTAATTCTCTCAGATTCTTGCACCGTTCCGGAGGAGGCTCAAAATGCAATAAAACATTGCAACGACTTCTACAGTTTCGACGAAGAGGACAGAACCCCTTTAAACCTTCCAGGCTGGCGGCCTTTCACTGGCTCTGTGGATTGGGCCAACTTTTCTGAACTCTGCCCGGCTCCATGGAATTACATATCACAGGAAAAGCTCCAGAGCTCACCAAGTTGGGGTTTCTTTCATTTCTATGACGGTGGAGGTTACGTTGGAGACTTAGGCTACAGTAGTGACACTGCATCCAAAGTAATCTCTAACTTGCATGAATACGGTTGGATCGACCCACAAACCCGCGCCGTACTGGTCGAATTCACCATTTACAATCCTAACACAGGATACTTCAGTATCTCGACCTTCTATTACGAGGTATTACCGACTGGTTACGGCAATCTCTTTGGAAAAATCGATACACTTCTGCTGACGAGCACTCAAACCGGTTTTTACCAGTTTTACTTGATATGCCAGCTTCTATTTATTATAATAGTAATCTTGTTTGTTCTTCGGGAAGTGTACAATATCTACCGAATGAGATGCAGCTATTTTCGAGACGCCTGGAATTTGGTAGAAATATTGCAGATAATTTTCTCGTTTTTGGTTGTGATTTTTTACGTCGTTAAGTCAAAGCTCTTTCTTAAGAGTGCTTTAAAGGTGAAAGAAAATCCTTACGTTCCAGTTAGTTTTCGAGACGTGATCACTTGGAACGATGCGGAGAACGGAGTGTTAGCGATCGCAATTTTTATTGCAACAATTAAACTTCTTCGCATGATTCGCTTCAATCGTCACATCAGCATGCTGATGTCAATCTTCCGAGCGTCCAGAGGTTTACTGCTGTCCTACTCCGTCATTTTTATAATTATTTTTCTCGCATATGCACAAATTGGAAAGCTGGTCCTGGGGAATAATTTGCAAAACTATTCCTCGTTTTCAAACGCCCTGTACTCAGAGTTGCTCATGTGTCTTGGTGGGAAAATGGCAATAGGAGATCTGCTTCGAGTCAACCGCTTGCTTGGTCCAATCTTCGGATTTTCCTTCACTATGCTTAACGCTTTTATTTTCGTCAACTTTTTTGTCGCCATCCTGAACGATTGTCATCAGGAAGTCAAGAATAGCACCTATAAACGATCAAAGGAATTTGAGATGGCGGATTTTATTCTCCAGAGACTCGGCGAACTTTTGGGATTCGCAAACCATGATAATGATAATGATGATGAAGTTAAACCTGTACTCCAACAACAAGAACCAAAACAGAAACAAGATATGTCTTTTTCGACTTTGGCGTTCCAATCTCACCGACTTCGTCATATGGCAAAAAGAAAACAAATACGGAATATAAAATTACGGCGGGAAAATGCAAAAATGGAAGCCAAAATGCAGAAAGTTAAGATCGATGAGGTGAGAGAATCAATGACGAACAAAAGAAAACATCAATTGAAATTAGTTGCCTCAGGCATGATTAATTTTGATACTTTATACCAAGAGCAAATCTTTCAGAAACTGGATTCGTGGACAAATAAAGTTGCAAGAGATGATGTGAGAGAAGATATGGAGATTCTGTCTCTGATCCGGCTCTTGCGCATGTGCAACGAGGAGGACACGCAGTCTACTACACCGGTAACAGATTCGGCCACATTAGCTGACATCGAATTATCTGCTTTCATCACATCTTCATCCTACAACGCATGCGCTGAGGATAGGAGAAGCAGTACATTCGGAGATTGTTCAAATGATGATTTTGAGAGCCTAGAGTTTCTAAGAACCCGGATACCCTATGGTGTGTTACCGCAACACTTGAGAAAAGCGGGAAAAGAGCTGCAAGATAAGCTCCGTGCGCTGCTACAAAAGCTGTGAAAAGAACTAAGCCAAAAAAAGAAAAGTCTCTAGCACAACTATTTTCAAGCACTATTCTTTCACAAAAGCGACACTAAACAGTCGGGCTAAGTATCAATCTCTCTCCAGACAGGGACTTCTCCGAATTCAAAATGGCGGGATGGGCGTAAAAATCCCTGAACAAGGCGCGCCAAAATATTCCAAGAAATACTCCACTAAATACTCCAAGAAATACTCCGAGAAAAACTCCAGGAAATACTCCAAGAAATACTCCAAGAAATACTTCAAAAAATACTCTAAGAAATACTCCAAGAAATACTCCAAGTAATACTCCAAGTAATACTCCAAGAAATACTCCAAGAAATACTTCAAAAAATACTCCAAGAAATACTCCAAGAAATACTTCAAAAAATACTCCAGGAAATACTCCAAGAAATACTCCAAGTAATACTCCAAGAAATACTCCAAGAAATACTTCAAAAAATACTCCAAGAAATACTCCAAGAAATACTCCAAGAAATACTCCAAGAAATACTCCAAGAAATACTCCAAGAAATACTCCAAGTAATACTCCAAGTAATACTCCAAGAAATACTCCAAGTAATACTCCAAGTAATACTCCAAGAAATACTCCAAGAAATACTCCAAGAAATACTCCAAGAAATACTCCAAGAAATACTCCAAGAAATACTCCAAGAAATACTCCAAGAAATACTCCAAGTAATACTCCAAGTAATACTCCAAGTAATACTCCAAGTAATACTCCAAGTAATACTCCAAGAAATACTCCAAGAAATACTCCAAGAAATACTCCAAGAAATACTCCAAGAAATACTCCAAGAAATACTCCAAGAAATACTCCAAGAAATACTCCAAGTAATACTCCAAGTAATACTCCAAGAAATACTCCAAGTAATACTCCAAGTAATACTCCAAGAAATACTCCAAGAAATACTCCAAGAAATACTCCAAGAAATACTCCAAGAAATACTCCAAGAAATACTCCAAGAAATACTCCAAGTAATACTCCAAGTAATACTCCAAGAAATACTCCAAGAAATACTCCAAGTAATACTCCAAGAAATACTCCAAGTAATACTCCAAGTAATACTCCAAGTAATACTCCAAGAAATACTCCAAGTAATACTCCAAGAAATACTCCAAGAAATACTCCAAGAAATACTCCAAGAAATACTCCAAGAAATACTCCAAGAAATACTCCAAGAAATACTCCAAGTAATACTCCAAGAAATACTCCAAGAAATACTCCAAGAAATACTCCAAGAAATACTCCAAGAAATACTCCAAGTAATACTCCAAGAAATACTCCAAGTAATACTCCAAGAAATACTCCAAGTAATACTCCAAGAAATACTCCAAGAAATACTCCAAGAAATACTCCAAGAAATACTCCAAGAAATACTCCAAGTAATACTCCAAGTAATACTCCAAGAAATACTCCAAGAAATACTCCAAGTAATACTCCAAGAAATACTCCAAGTAATACTCCAAGTAATACTCGAAGAATGCCTATCAACCTGTTCGTTCTCTTCGCTCTTCAGACCGTTCTTGTTTACCACACAATCTGTGACAGTCACCATTTTTAAAAAGAAACTGAAAACATTTCTTCTTAGTAATCATTTTTACCCTTAATTAATTAATTAGTTCAGTCGTTAATTAGTTATTTTTATAATTGCATGTTTGTAAGCGCGTTGAAATTTTTAAACGCGCAAATAAAAACTTTATTATTATTACAATCGTGCAGTATTTTGTCACGAGACACACGTGACATGCATTTTCGAAGGTTGTTTTGAGCGATTGATAGCCATGTTTGTTTTCTAGCAATCTGAAACCATTGTTCAAACGAAACGAACACGTTTCATCTTGTACATGTTTTACACGACAAAACTTTTACAGTATTTTGACAGTCTGGTCCAGGGCCGGTTTTAAAACGGAGAAGGCCCTGGGACGAGGTTTTATTACCAAATGAAATAATAGGCCTTTTCCGAGTTGTCTTTAGCCTCTCTATCAAAGCGAGGCTAGGTGCGAAACCTTTCATATGAAAATGAGTTTTCATTCACATGCAAATAAAACTTATTTGCATGTGAATGAAAACTTATTTTCATATGAAAGGTTTCGCACCTAGCCTCGCTTTGATAGAGAGGCTAAAGGCAACTCGAAAATGGCCTATTACCGACCCTAATCACAGGAAGCCCAAACTTTTATATTAAGCTTGGGCTTTCTGTGCTTTAATCGTGCCATCTTCATCACGAAAGTTATTATTTGTGTAATTTACGTAACTAAAATGAAAGCTAAATTAAAATTTTAACAAACGCTTTTTAGAAAGTAGCATGGTGAGTTTATTTCTACAGGGAAATTTCGCAGTAGGGTGCAGGAAATCTGATAGATTGCGACATGCCGACAATCGAGGAACGTCCCCAGAAAAAAATACAATGTACAGGCCGCGGGCCTTTAGAGGAGAGGGGGCGTTTATTTTGGAACGGATGTGATACAAAGTGCAAGTTCTTAAATTTTTTTTATTTCTGTTTTTTTTTTAAATTTATTTACTCCATTTTTTATTATTACATACGTTTTTTTTAAATTAACAAGATAAGAAAAAAATGGAGAAGGGCAAGAAAATTAAGAAAAATTAAGAAAAAGAGAAAACACTACTAAGAAAGGAATATAAACACAGAAGTAATATAGCTGTTACAAGATTGGTGAGACAGTGTTTAAAGGGAACCTCCATTGTCAGAACAAATTGACGTTAAATTGTTGGAAACAAAGTCTGAATTAAATGTTTTTGAAAAGCAGGTGCAAATATAATTTTAGTGTACAAAAAAATGGGAATATCGCCTATTTTCGCATTTTAATTTCCCGCGCGACGCCATTTTGAATATTTTTTACGTGTTACGGTTGCTGTCATTGTTAAGAATCAAAGTTCTTTTGTATGCAACAATTAGACAACCGTAACACGTCATAAATATTCAAAATGGCGGCGCGCCGGAAATTGAAATGCGAAAATAGGCGATATTCATATCCAATTTATTGTACACTAAAATTATATTTGCACCTGTTTTTTAAAAATGTTTAAGTTAGACTTTATTTCCAACAATTTGACGTCAATTTGTTATAACAATGGAGGTTCCCTTTAATACTGAGCAAAATAGTTGACTTTCAAAAGAAAAGCGACAAGATCGACTGTCACGCTTACTTATATTTTAACAGCCCTCGACCCTTGGCGCTTAGCCAAAAGGTAGTTTCCTGTGCTAGCTGTGGTTTTATGTTTTTGTGAGCGGGGAATATTCATCACAGGCTCTGTTCGCCCGCGTTAGATTCGATAAGTCGAGGCAAGCAAATTTACGTATACGGATATTTCTTTTAATTTAAGCCGGCATTGTTTTCGAATGGCGAGAAGGTTTACATTCATTCCACGAATGTTTCGTTTCCTGTCACCCAACTGACCCAATTTTTTTAAAATAGAACTGAAAAAATAAAACTCCTAATTCATTTGGTGGTTTCACACTAGAGCTTCTTTGAATGTAAAAGTCAGAGTAAAATGCACATAGTTGAACCCTACTTTGTTACCATGGAAACGTGTCTATTTTAAAGGAGCCGAAGTACGACGTCAAGTATGATCTACACCAGTCTAGTCCCTAAGCGTTCTTAGCTCGGTCAAACCTGGACCCTGCTGTGAGTCGTGACGTCACCGAGAGGCACTCGCCCACCCCATCCCATACTTCTCGCGGGCAACTGGGCAAGAGAGAACGCCTAGGGACTAAGCTGGATCTACACCACACTTGAGAAGGCTGTAATGGGACGAATGTAATTTACGCCACACGGGAGGACTTCTCAAGGGCGAAGTAGAGGTCCGGATAACGCCACCACAATATTCTCAACTTACTTTGCTCTTCTCTTCTTCGCAAGTTTCGTTCATCTTTTAGTTCTCTTCTTCAGTTTTCTTAGTGACTTACATGTACTCTATTTTACAATGCCCTTTTTATATATTTCTTTATCGTTAATTGAGTATACATAATTTAACACTACTTAATAATAATAATAATAACACTTCACTATTATAGTGGCATTCTGTGAGGCCCAGTGTAAATAAAGAATAAAAATAATGGTCAAAAGCCAACTAAGTTAAAAAGATTAAAAACTACAAAATTACGCTAAGAATTATATATAATACACTAAAAGCTATAAAAACATGTAAGTTGTAAAAAACTTAGTAAAAAGGTAATGCTTAGGGCTAACTATAGATTTAAAAAAAATAGTTTTTAGCTTTTTGCTTAAAAAGTAGAATGGAGTTAGTTTCTTTAAAAGATGAATCTGAATCGTTCCATTCTTTAACACCTTTGATCGACTACAACATACGGTTTGCTTAAATGTTCCTCACAAAACTTTTCTTATATGAAAAGAGGTTTTTTTTATTAATTATTAAAAAATAGCTTTATTACAAATACTAATTACATGTAATTACAGGAAAAAAGAAAAAAAGCTACAATCTTCGTAATATGAAAAGAGTTACTAAAATTTAGTAACTCATTTTATGATAAATGAGTGTAATCATACTAAAGTTGGTGAAGTAATATTTAAGTCATCATATATTTTCGTAGCTAAAACCACAGTTGCAGGTGAAAAGTTCTTTTAAGCGCTTAAGTACTTTTTTAAAAGCTGATGTATTAGAAAAAGGAGAAGTAGTGTCAAGTTCGGAGACGAGCTGCCCCGTCCACTGACTTTGCTTAGAGAGGTTCTATTTTTAGTCACGTAAATTAAAGGATTTTCAGTTTAACGGTTTTCAACTGCTAGAAATTCGGTAAAATTGCAAGGTATAAAATAAGAGAGAGTTTTAGCGTAATTAAGAATATAGGCCTTAAGTTTTATTGGACATTAGGAACGTTGTGTGACTTGTGTGTGTCAAGAGTTGTTTATACTAAGTTACTAATTACTTATATAAAATCCTGATCTTTTAAGTCCCATGTCGCTAATTAATCTGTAATTATTTTTTTAAAAATATATCTAGAAGTTTCTAAAATCTTGAAGGAACAACACCCGTAAAATATACTTCATGTTTTGTAGTTTTAACTAGCTAAAAAGGTTCAACTCTTTGTTAACATAAATCATAATCAAGTTTCTATGAAAATCATATTATTTTTCTTATCATATTTTGTATTTGAACATTGCGTGTTATTCTATATATTTTCTGCAATGATCCTATAGTACATCACTTTGGAGTAAATGCTTTTAACTTTATTTACTCAAGAAAAGGGGAGGTTTTATCACTAATCAAAAATGTCATTTTCTACTTTACTCAGAGTACCAAATATTCATTATTTGAATCCAATTTCGTACATTAGTTTCGTGACAAGGCAGAAAACAGAAGCCGACTTAAAAGCACGTGCAGTGGCGCCAAAAATTGATATTGATTGACAGCTCATGCTCCAAGTAATAACTTCCTCATCAGGTGCAAACCCCAATTTTGTGAAGTGTTCCTTGACCAAGTGCGCTTGAGTCAAGCTCTTACTTGAGATATACTCAGCTTGTAACGTGAAACCACCAAATGCTTAACTCGCCGGTACTTGTACGTTTCTTTTTATATATCCTAAAGAGGGTCTGGATGGGGTTTACTAGCTGATTATTACAAATGGCTAACATTTTAACCGCGACAACTCGCAAATGGCTACATTTTAACTGCGACAACTCGCAAATGGCTAACATTTTAACCGCGACAACTCGCAAATGGCTAACATTTTAACCGCGACAACTCGCAAATGGCTAACATTTTAACCGCGACAACTCGCAAATGGCTAACATTTTAACCGCGACAACTCGCAAATGGCTAACATTTTAACCGCGACAACTCGCAAATGGCTAACATTTTAACCGCGACAACTCGCAAATGGCTAACATTTTAACCGCGACAACTCGCAAATGGCTAACATTTTAACCGCGACAACTCGCAAATGGCTAACATTTTACTGACAACTGACATTTGTACCTGCAGGGTTAACTTAGAACTGAAAACAGACTTGGAAAACCGTTATATTCTTTTAACACTTTGAAATTAATCGTTTTCCGGTTGGTTTCATTTGTGTTTTTACACCAAAGGCAGGCAGACTCGAATTGTCGTTAATATTAATCATTTACAATTTTACCCTGACGTTTTTGTCATACGATCCATGCAAGATCCACGGTGGCCACGCTCTCAAAGAAAAATGTGTTTCGTTTTCCTTAAGTCGAAATTTTACTTTCTCATCTTATAACGCGAAATGTCGGCTTATAACACGAATCCTCGACTTATGATGCGAGGTTTCGACTTGTAAAGAAAAATACGTTTTTATTTTCAGACTTATTTTCTAACCTTATAATGTCAGAGTTCCAATCAAATTACAGATCCCTAACAGCCGGGTTTAATGGACAATTCCAAATGGCGAAATTATAGGAAATGGATGCTTGACGTACATCAGGTGAGCTCTTGCCACTAATTTCTATTTAATCCTTCAAAGGTACAGGCTAAATATAATTGGTGTCTTCGACACGATGAAAAAGGAAGTAGAAGTGCTGAATGCTAGCCAGTTCATATCAAAGAAACGTTTGAGCTGGTTTGGTGCTACTGAATGTTAACGTTTGGTACACTGAGGTAAGTCAGGGAGTTCTGCCAGTAAACATGCTTATATTACCGATTTAACGGGGGAAGGAGTACCGAATATGTCGTAAAACTTTAATGACAGACTCTAGGCTGAGTATCAGAATCGGTGAACACAATCAAAAGAGTTTCTTAATCTATACGCATTAACTTTTATAATGCCACGGAATAAAGTAGTCAAAGACAGATTAATGGCGGGTAAATGCGTCTTTACGACAAATACCAGAATTCTCTACTGCGCCGATGCTGTTTTCTAGAAAGCGCGTATCTGTGTTTTAAACACCATGTTAATTAAAAAGTTAAATAAGAATGGTTACGTTTTAACTGGTTTCGAGCCTCCGAATGTGAAGCTAACAACCTTTTTATCATCGGTTATGTTTATAAGAATGCCGTTTTAGAAAAAGAAATAAATACTTCCAAAATCGTGTTTGCATTTAATTTTCAATTTTCAATTTTCAATTTTTAATTTTTAATATTTAAATTTTTAGTTTTTAATTTTTAATTTTTAATTTTTAATATTTAGTTTCATTTTTTTTTATTATATATTTTTTTTAATTTAGTGAGCAGTGTGTCTACGAACTTCTTGAGTTGTAAAACTGATTTATTTTCTCCTACGCGTTTCGTGTGACTAACGCCGCACACTTCATCAGGGAGTTTTGCAATACAACTTAGTATATGCCTGTATATATACTTAAACACGGACTGGATTTTACATTGTGTAAAAACACACACGGATCTGCTTATAGGAACTACAAACCTCGCGGTTTTGCGTCTAGGAAACAGGCGGAACGTTTCACAAGGTGTGGCAAATTTTAGCGTGATATAACTTTTGGGGCCCGCAAGTTACATCACTCTATTACGATCAAAACATAGTATGGTTTGGCCACGGTCTAGGTGTAAAACAAAAACGTATCATAAGGCAATTTCACGGGTTTTATAACCCTACTGGAGCGGTACATGATTTTCGGCTACCTAAGAGAGATATAACACTGGAGACATCCTAAGTTAACTGTAACTTAGGAGTCTTCTCAGTTAAAGTGCCTATCACCCCTAAAAAGTTATTTTCAGAATCAATTCTATGTACATTGAATAGTTGAATGGTAAAATATTTCTGGTTTTAAACGTCGCGTTTGTGAGTTATAGAGATTTGATTTTACAAAATGCTAATTAGATGACGTCAACCCGGGAATTTGCCATTATTTCTACACCAATTTACAATGCGCAGTTTGCAGCTTGAGGATAATTAATTTGATAAATACTAAAAATAAACTGTGGATAGTCGATTGATTCGTAAAAAATATTACTTGGAGGTGAAAACAAGTAGTTGTATAATAAATGATTCCCGGGGTTGACGTCATCTAATTAGCATTTTGAAAATCTCTATAACTCACAAACGCGACGTTCAAAACCAGAAATATTTTACCATTCAACTATTCAATGTACATAGAGTTGATTTTGAAAATAACTTTCTAGAGGTGATGGGCACTTTAACTAGACGTGAGCGGTTATCGATTATTGACTACTTTACGTGTGTGAAGTATTAAGACTCGATATAAATTATTTATCATTTATTAATAGCAATAAACAAATATCAAAATTATTCAGAAAGAACAAAACAGGTCCGCTGCTTGCATTAATTAATACTTTCTTTGAATACAACGAAAGAACTTCAGGTCCAACAATATCTTATTTTGGAGCAAATAGACGAGTTTTTCCCTTCCTTCCATATGTCCTTGGTGCAATTCGTGAAAAGATTTCTTTTGGCATATATCAAGTCAGTGAAATCAGACGTGCTTTGCCTGGAAGGTAAGAATTGACTGTTTTGAAATAAACAGAGTAAATAAAATAACACGGACGCAAAAGCCCAACACAGGAAATGAGTTTTATTTCAAAATTTGTGCTTAAGTGAAAAACGACATTACTGGAAAGGTTATGGTTATGTTTAAACTGTACAGCTGACTCTACAAAGCGAAACGCAAAGTTGAATTGCACTAGAATTGGACTGCTGACACAAAAATGCAGTCGATTTGAAGTGTTCCTTCGTTATGGGTGCAGGGTTCTGGTGCGTGCGCAATATCGGGTAGTAATGTACATGATGAGCCAGTTCTTGTTTATCTTTACGAACTCAGCATTTTTTTTTTTGCTGTTTCTCCACTGGTTTCAAACTGATAAAAAGTATACCTGATATTTTTAGTAGAATAAAGTTCTCATAGATTTTTTAATCTCGCACTTTGTTATTGATGCGATTGTACGCATCAATAAAAAAGTGTTCTTGTTTGTCATGCCTGTTATTGTTATGTTGTTGTTATGCCTGTTACGTGTTATTGTTTATCATGCCTGCTTGCCACGCTTTGCTGCTGCCAAAGCGATCGTGAAAATTCTGTTCATAGTAAAAAGGCAATTAATAGAAGGGGTCAAGAAGATGGCAAACTTGTTTCACGATTTAAAAGCGCACAAATACGTAAAATGAAGACAAAAGAGAAAGTCCTGAAATAAACCAGCTGTCAACAAATAATACGGCATTGCGCAATGAAACTTTGGAAGACGAATGCAAAAGTCCCCTATACTTTTATTTTAATCTGGCGTCCTTAAAATGGTTCAATGCACTTGAAATTTACACAGATATTTAGACTTCAGAACAAAAGATTTGATAAACTAGATTGTTAAACTTCAGAACAAATTAAGATTTGAACAGAATTTCATCGACTAGTTTTTAAATAAACGCTTCCCTAACAAAAGTGTCACTTCTGTGAGTAAAATGAGCATTGCTTTTGGTCACATCAACTAAAATTTAGTGAAGCAAACAGGATGAAATCTTCAAGGAATGTAGCTTCATGGCTCAATTTTTTAGGAAAATACTGTCATCGGCAAATTAATATTAGCAGAAAGTAACGCGAATTTTTATTTTTTCTTATGGAAAATATTCAACCCAATTTTATTCGAAAACGCCCTCACCCTACATCTAGACTATAAGAGACATATAGTCATTTTAAAAGTTTAGGTCTAGATGTTGAGAAAATTACCAATACGCAAAAAAAATGACATCATCAGATCGTTGTTGTGATAACACCAATGTCAATCAAATCTACTTTTGTGGAAAGAGCAGCGCGTCTGCGAACTTTTTGAGTTGTAAGACTGTTTTATTTTCTCCTGCGCGTTTCGTGTGACTAACGCCGCACACTTCATCAGGGAGTTTTGCAATACAACTTCGTATATGCCTGTATATATATACCTAACTGACGGACTGGATTTTACATTGGGTAAAAAGACACACCTACGGATATTGATCTGCGTGTAGGAACCACAAACTTCGTGGTTTTGCGTTGAGGAAACAGGCGGAAAGTTTTGCAAGGTGTGACATATTTTTAGCGTGATATAACTTGGGGCCCACAAGTTACATCACGCTATTACGATCAAAACATACAGTTAACTCTCTCCTGAAGCGACCACCCACAATCAAGACAAACAGTATTTGACTGAAAAACAAAACGGTTATTTACATAGTGGTCGCTTACGGGAAGTGGTCGCTTAAGAAAGTGGTCGTTAAGAGATAATTGACTGTAGTATGGTTTGGTCAAGGTCTAGGTGTAAAATAAAGAGTATTACAAAGCAATTTCAAGGGATTTATAACCCTTATGGAGCGGTATCTTCGGCTACCAAAGAGAGATATAACGATAGAGACTAAGATAACCGTAACTTAACAGTCTTCTTAGTTACCTAAGCGTGAGTGATTATCGATTATTGACTTCTATACGTGCAGAAAGTATAAACTAAGGCTCGATATAAATTATTCATCATTTATTAATAGCAATACATAAATCACAAAATTATTCAGAAAGCAGAAAACAGGTCCGCCGCTTGCATTAATTAATGCTTTCTTTGGATACAACGAAAGAACTTCAGGTCCAACAATATCTTATTTTGGAGCAAATAGACGAATTTTTCCCTTCCTTGCATATGTCCTTAGTGCAATTCGTGAAAAGATTTCTTTTGACATATATCAAGTCAGTGAAATCAGACGTGCTTTGCCTGGAAGGTAAGAATTGACTGTTTAAAAAGACAGAGTAAATGAAAGAACACAGGCGCAAAAGCCCAACACAGGAAATGAGCTTTTATTACAAAATTTGTGCTTAAGTAGGAAAACGACATTACTAGAAAGGTTATGGTTATGTTTAAAAATTGTACAGCTGACTCTACAAAGCGAAACGCAAAGTTGAATTACAGTAGAAATGGACTACTGACAAAAAAATGCAGTCGATTTAAAGTGTTCCTTCGTTATGGGTGCGGGCTTCTGGTGAGGGCGCAATATAGGTAGTAATGTTCATGATAAGCCAATTCTTGTTAATCTTCACGAACTTAGCACTCTTTCTTGCTGTTTCTCTACTGGTTTCAAACTGATAGAAAGTATACCTGATATTTTTAGTAGAATAAAGTTCTCGTAGATTTTTTAATCTCGCGTTTTGTTATTGATGCGATTGTACGCATCAATAAAAAAGTGTTATTGTTTGTCATGCCCGCTATCATTATGTTGTTGTTATGCCTGTTACGTGTTATTGTTGTTATTGTTTAATTTGTCATGCCTGCTTGTTTTTGCTTGCTTGCTGCTGCCGAAGCGATCGTAAAAATCCTTTTCATAGTAGAATACCAATTAACATAAACGGTCACGCAGATGGCAAACTTGTTTCATGATTTAAAAGCGCACAAATACGTAAGAGGAAGACAAAAGAGAAAGTCCTGAAATAAACCAGCTGTCAACAAATAATACGGCAATGAAAATTTTGATCTCGCGACCTTAAAATGGTTTAATGCACTTGACATTTACAGAGATAGTTAGGCTTCAGAACAAAAGATTTTAAAAACTAGAATGTTAAACTTCAGAACAAATTAAGATTTGAAAAGAATTTCAATCTCACTAGTTTTTAAATAAACGCTTTCCTAACATAAGTATTACTTCTGTGAGTAGAATGAGCATATTTAGGACATTGCTTTTGATCACATCAACTAAAATCTAGTGAGGCAAACAGGATGAAACACTGTTCAAGGAATGTAGTTTTATAGCTCCATTTCTCAGGAAAACACTGTCATCGACAAATCAGAAAGTAACGCGAATCTTTATCTTTTTTATGGAAAATATTCAACCCAATTTTATTCGAAAACGCTCTCATTGAATTTTTTCAAACTTTGCAGTCTTGACGAACTACATCTAGACTATAAGAGGCCCATCGCAGGGTTACCCCAAGCGTTTTCTCGATTTTATACACCTGGGTGGAGAGAGGCAATGTGGAGTAAAGTTTCTTGTCTAAGGAAACAACGCGACGGCAGGGACCAGGCTTCAGGTTGAAAGTCCGACGCGCTAACCACTAGACCACCGCCAAAACAGCCGCCTTTTATTGCTTCCTGCCGCGGGACGCGATTTCGTCAATTTTGTTCCAAGTGGCCCAGTTCAAGTAGTCACACTGTAATAAGCATTTCAAAATGACACTTTTCCATGACTTCCTGGCCACGTTGACTGCTTTCATATTGATGAGGCATTGTTCTCACAATTTCACAAAACACATTCATTTTTTGGGGGAATGGTCACGTGAACAATAACATCATAATGCTCAATCTAATGTGGAAGGTATTTTATGGTGGGTATAAACACTAAGTTTCAAAAATTACAGAGTTATTTGGTATCGAAAATTGTTCAGGTGCAAAGGATTCTAGGAACGTTTTTATTCTAATTATATATATTATTTTAATTATTATTATTATAACTATCACTTTAAAACACAGGTTTTTCAGGACCTTGCGTTTGCTTCCACGACAAAAAATGCTGCATCTAAAAGAAAGACCGGTAAAACATGCCATTCTCACAATTTGCCTGCTTTTACAAACACAGCGTGGTTCAACTCAAAACCAGGTTCCAAACACGTCATCTCCTGTAACCAACTCAACCCAGGCTCTAAGGACGTTTTCTCCCGTGACCAACTCAACCCAGGCTCCAACGACGTTTTCTCCCGTGACCAACTCAACCCAGGCTCCAACGACGTTTTCTCCTGTGACCAACTCAACCCAGGCTTCAACAACGTTTTCTCTTGTGACCACCTCAACCCAAGCTTCAACAACGTTTTCTTCAGTGTCCAACTCAACCCAGTCTCCAACAACGTTTTCCTCCGTGTCCAACTCAACCCAAGCTCCAACGACCTTTTCTCCCGTGACCAACTCAACCCGGGCTCCAACGACGTTTTCTCCTGTAACCAACTCAACCCAGGCTAAAACGACGTTTTCTCCCGTGGCCAACTCAACCCAGGCTCCAACAACGTTTTCTCCCGTGGCCAACTCAACCCAAGCTCCAACAACGTTTTCTTCCGTGTCCAACTCCACCCAGGCTCCAACAACGTTTTCTTCCGTGTCCAACTCAACCCAGTCTCCAACGACGTTTTCTTCCGTATCCAACTCAACCCAGGCTCCAACAACGTTTTCTTCCGTGTCCAACTCAACCCAAGCTCCAACGACCTTTTCTCCCGTGACCAACTCAACCCGGGCTCCAACGACGTTTTCTCCTGTAACCAACTCAACCCAGGCTAAAACGACGTTTTCTCCCGTGACCAACTCAACCCAGACTTCAACGACGTTTTCTCCCGTGACCAACTCAACCCAGGCTCCAACGACGTTTTCGCTTGTGACCAACTCAACCCAAGTTCCAACGACGGTTTCTCCCGTGGCCAACTCAACCCAGGCTCCAACGACGTTTTTTCCCGTGGCCAACTCAACCCAAGCTCCAACAACGTTTTCTTCCGTGTCCAACTCAACCCAAGCTTCAACAACGTTTTCTTCAGTGTCCAACTCAACCCAGTCTCCAACAACGTTTTCCTCCGTGTCCAACTCAACCCAAGCTCCAACGACCTTTTCTCCCGTGACCAACTCAACCCAGGCTCCAACGACGTTTTCTCCCGTGACCAACTCAACACAGGCTCCAACGACGTTTTCTCCTGTAACCAACTCAACCCAGGCTAAAACGACGTTTTCTCCCGTGACCAACTCAACCCAGGCTTCAACAACGTTTTCTCCCGTAACCAACTCAACCCAGGCTCCAACTACGTTTTCTCCCGTGACCAACTCAACCCAGGCTCCAACAACGTTTTCTTCCGTGTCCAACTCAACCCAAGCTCCACCAACGCTTTCTTCCGTGTCCAACTCAACCCAAGCTCCAACGACCTTTTCTCCCGTGACCAACTCAACCCAGGCTCCAACGACGTTTTCTCCTGTAACCAACTCAACCCAGGCTAAAACGACGTTTTCTCTCGTGACCACCTCAACCCAGGCTCCAACGACGTTTTCTCTCGTGACCAACTCAACCCAGGTTTTAACGACGTTTTCTCCCGTGACCAACTCAACCCAGTCTCCAACGACGTTTTCTCCTGTGAGCAACTCAACCCAGGCTCCAACGACGTTTTCGCTTGTGACCAACTCAACCCAAGCTCCAACGACGTTTTCTCCCGTGGCCAACTCAACCCAGGCTCCAACGACGTTTTCTCCCGTGGCCAACTCAACCCAAGCTCCAACGACGTTTTCTTCCGTGTCCAACTCAACCAAGGCTTCAACAACGTTTTCTCCCGTGACCAACTCAACCCAGGCTCCAACAACGTTTTCTCCTGTGACCAACTCAACCCAGGCTTCAACAACGTTTTCTCTCGTGACCACCTCAACCCAAGCTCCCACGACGTTTTCTTCCGTGACCAACTCTACCCAGGCTTCAACGATGTTTTCTCTCGTGACCACCTCAACCCAGGATCCAACGACGTTTTCTCTCGTGACCAACTCAACCCAGGTTTTAACGACGTTTTCTCTCCTGACCAACTCAACCCAGTCTTCAACGACGTTTTCTCCCGTGAGCAACTCAACCCAGGCTCCAACGACGTTTTCGCTTGTGACCAACTCAACCCAAGCTCCAACGACGTTTTCTCCCGTGGCCAACTCAACCCAAGCTCAAACAACGTTTTCTTCCGTGTCCAACTCAACCCAGGCTCCAACAACGTTTTCTTCCGTGTCCAACTCAACCCAGTCTCCAACGACGTTTTCTTCCGTGTCCAACTCAACCCAGGCTCCAACGACGTTTTCTCCTGTAACCAACTCAACCCAAGCTCCAACGACCTTTTCTCCCGTGACCAACTCAACCCAGGCTCCAACGACGTTTTCTCCTGCAACCAACTCAACCCAGGCTAAAACGACGTCTTCTCCCGTGACCAACTCAACCCAGGCTCCAACGACGGTTTCTCCCGTGGCCAACTCAACCCAGGCTCCAACAATGTTTTCTTCCGTGTCCAACTCAACCCAGGCTCCAACGACGTTTTCTTCCGTGTCCAACTCAACCCAGGCTCCAACAACGTTTTCTTCCGTGTCCAACTTAACCCAGGCTGCAACAACGTTTTCTTCCGTGTCCAACTCAACCCAAGCTCCAACGACCTTTTCTCCCGTGATCAACTCAACCCAGTCTCCAACAACGTTTTCTTCCGTGTCCAACACAACCCAGGCTCTAACGACGTTTTCTCTCTTGACCAACTCAACCCAGTCTCCAACTTCGTTTTCTTCCGTGTCCAACTCAACCCAGGCTCCAACGACGTTTTCTCTCGTGAACAACTCAACCCAGGCTCCAACAATGTTTTCTTCCGTGTCCAACTCAACCCAGGCTCCAGCGACGTTTTCTTCCGTGTCCAACTCAACCCAGGCTCCAACAATGTTTTTTCTCGTGGCCAACTCAACCCAAGCTCCAACAACGTTTTCTTCCGTGTCCAACTCAACCCAGGCTCCAACAACGTTTTCTTCCGTGTCCAACTCAACCCAGGCTCCAACAATGTTTTCTCTCGTGACAAATTCAACACAGGCTTTAACGACGGTTTCTCTCGTGACAAATTCAACACATGCTCCAAGGACGTTTTCTCCCGTGGCAAATTCGACCCAGGCTCAAACGACGTTTCCTTTCGTGACCAACTCAACTCACGCTCCAACGACGTTTTCTCTTGTGACGAATTCGACCCGGGCTCCAACGACGTTTTATTTCGTGACCACCTCAACCCAAGCTCCAACGACGTTTTCTCCTGTGATCAACTCAACCCAGGCTCCAACGACGTTTTCTCCCTTGACCAACTCAACCCAGGCTTCAACGACGTTTTCTCTCGTGACCCACCTCAACCCAGGCTCCAACGACGTTTTCTCTCGTTACCAACTCAACCCAGGTTTCAACGACGTTTTCTCCCGTGACCAACTCAACCCAGGCTCCATCGTCGCTCTATCCCGTGATCAATTCAACCCAGGCTCCAACAACGCTTTTACCTGTGCCTAATTCAACCCAGTACCCGCTGACTCCAATGACGGCTCAGCAGCCAACTTCGCTGCCCTCCTCAAATACAGGTATTGGAATTTTGCGATGTTACAGCTTATGATATGACAAATTTTGTCAATGCCCTTTAAATCCTTCCGTTTTCACAGAAGAGGTCTTATCTAGAACATATCAATCTATCTATTATTATTATTATTATTATTATTATTAGTATTAGTATTAGTATTAAATTATTATTATATCATTATTATTAGACCACCATGCAAGTGACCTTTGTCACAGTGCGAGAACCATAAGCGGGGACTCTCATATCCCGTTCCGGGGTTTGTCGGAATTTTGAATGGAAATCCTAAAATTAACAGAATGGACGTTTTGTGATTCGTTTACCACTTACATGTCTTTTTCTCGTGTAATAAAAAATGATACCAGGGGTCAATTTAATAAAACTTTTACACTTGTAATTTACAAGTGTCGCTATTGTTATCAAACTCTGAAACAATGGCTACACTTGTAAACGTTTTATTAAATTGACCCCAGAATAATTCTGAGATGGATATTTTAGTTTTAAAGGCCCACCTTCACCCAAAATGCTGTGCACACCGTGATCATTTTCTGTGCTGAATTTCGTGTAACACGAAATTCACGCTTAAATGCGTGCAACCAATCATATCACGCGTATGAACAATGGAGCATTTCAGAACAAAACTAAAACGACCGCAACGTCTTTTGGGTGAAGGTGGGCCTTTAAAACCCCCTAAACAATACTCATCCTCCTTGAGATGGTTGAGATGGTTGTTATGTATTCATCTCAGCTCCTTAACTTTTTTCAACTGTTAGGTTTTTATTCGCTAGACGTCTATGATTGTACTTGACCTTTAACCCCCATAGGTTTGCGCGACTGTATTTGGTTGGGGAGTACGCTCCCATTTCGTCCCATTAGGTTTTCGTATCAGGCGGCGCACAGGGCCCAAAATAGTCTGGATGGCATTTTTCAGTTTTCTGTTTCGTAATCTGTGATGAGTTGTTCAACCAAGTGACTTTACTCGGACGGTATGCAATAAACAATCAGGCTCGCAGTTCGAGCTGCGCGCCCATCTTGTTGTCGAGTAATCGTTATTAGTATATACTGAAACAGTGGATAGCATTGTTGGCGCGCTCTGATTGGCTACTGAAACTCGGAATAGCAAGTGCTATTCACCTCCCAGCAATTTGCGCGCGAAAATTGTAATCGTTGACAGGAATAAATGAGTTAAAAAGCATCATTTTCGTTATATTATCTCACTGTTTCAGTATATACTAAAACAACTATTCACCTCAGTGTAGGTGGGTAGTGGTGGATATTTACCTCGTCGCTTCGCGGCTCGGTAAATATCCACCACTACCCACCTCCACTTCGGTGAATAGTTGTTAAATATAGATAGAAAAAATTATTTTTAATCTTTACTTTTCGCGGCTCGGTAAATATCCACCACTACCCACCTCCACTTCGGTGAATAGTTGTTAAATATAGATAGAAAAAATTATTTTTAATCTTTACTTTTCAATTAAATTAAATGTTAAAATGCTTAATTTCTTGTCTTTTTATAGCATCATTTCGAGTTGTCTATCGATTGAAATACGAAAATTTTGATCTCCAGCTTCTAAATACGTCCAGCTTAGATTATCAAAGTTTTGTGACGTCTAACAAAAATCTGGTAAGTGAATATTTTTTATTAAAGAATTAAAAATACCAGATTCATTCAAAGGAATGAAATTTAATTATAATAACTATAATAATAGTAAAAACTTTATTCAAGTGTCTATGTATTTAGCTTTTACAAACTAATTGGGACACTGAAATATATTTTAAAATTAAAAGGTAATATGTTTGAAGAAATGTATGTACAAGAAAAAACATACCTAATTAAAGAAAAACGATACGACGCAATGGAATTCTGCGAATAAGGCAAATATATTTTAACTTTCTATTTATTGGTAAGATCTATTCCTTCCTGAAGGTATTTCAGACAATGTGTTTGGGCATACTTTTTTATAAAAATGTGCAATTTATCTAAGAACACAACAAACACTTAATGACTGCTTCCGAGGGAAACAGTAAATTTTGTTTTTGTAAATTCATTGTTTCTCGAGGGATCAGTCATTAAGTGATTTGTTATATAGCAACACAAAAAACACAACGCAACACAGTTTGAAAAACGCGCCGAGCACTCAAGGTTAACATCGATCGCATCATAATCATGCCACCTTTTGTCACGGTCTGATCACGTGCGCTAGCGGGCAACAGTGCAATGTTACCATTTGACGTCAAAATTGTTGCCCGCTTTCGCAAATGTTGCCCGCGAAGGACAATTGGCGGACACAGTTTGTTTGTTAGATGTCATGTGACCATGAATCAACCAATCAACGCGCGCGTTGTATTGAGAAAAACTCCAGCTGTATAACAACAACTTTTATCCATTGCCCCAGTCAACCATTCGGTCGTATAGTTCATGTTTTGTACTTTTACCATACAACGTTTTTCAATCAGGTATACACAGTATACATACACATACATACATAAACTTTATTTTCTCTCGAATTTTAGAGTAGCTTACAGAAACTAATATTTTCGAGAACATAAAAGTTAAAACTGTATAGTGTTTACAAATAAATTTATATCATTAAGAAAAAAATAAATAAATAAATAAATAAAAGCCTAAATTATATACAACAAATGTATTTATAAACTGCAAAGATTTTTTACAATGCAATTATTATTGTTGAAAAAAAGTGGCCAAATCCTGTTTATTTATAATTTTCTTAAAGAGTTCAGACAAAGTCCCTTAGATTCCTACTCCGTTTTGACCATTTGAACGGCCCAATGTATGACATAGAGTGCTTGCCATAACATACTGTAGTAAAGCGAGGTATTTCAAAGTCATTATTCCTAAGGATAATGCGAACCCTTACAAACAAAGATGAAATAATGTACCGTATGCTTGTAATGTTGAAAATCCTGATAAAAATTAGTTGGAATGGGAAGTAGCAACACTTTAGTTGTTTCGCTTACTGTCTGTGTAAACAAGTATGTTTACTCTACCAGATAATTGTAACCGCTAAACGTAAATTAAGTTACATAAAAACTGAAATATTACATGTTAATTATTTGTTCATCACTTGTTGCTTGCAGCTCGAGTCAAATCTTTCTCCATATGTAATAGCAGTGCAAATTCTATTCGTGAGGTAAGTCCTCTGGTTGCCTGTATCGAAATTTGCTGCCTGTGATGCTTGGAAACGACCCAGGTTTGCTAGGTGGAGGCTCACAACAACCTGGAATCTCTTAAGAAATAAAATACCATTTCATTTATTTCAATGGTAGAAAATGAACGTTAGAGCCCTGCGCTAAAATCATCAAGGAAATAGCGCCCGAAACTATGTTATCAGTAGGAAGTTTTGTAAGTAAAATTAAATTAACTTAATATTAGAGCAGTTTTCAATTGAGTGTCGAAAGTAATTACACAATTGCTTTGGTTTTGCATTGCTACGCTTTGTGATTGGCTAAAAAATCTCGCGCCACTTTCTCGACCAATCAGAAGTAAAACCAAAACCAATCGTGACTTGCTCGCACGCGTTTTCCCGCGCTTGGCGCCCGCGACATGTAATTGCTTCGAGCTCTGATTGGTTCATTGGATTGTTTACGACTGCTGTGATTGGTCAGAGTAATTACTTTGGTTTTGGTTTTACGACACTCAATTGAAAACTGCTCTATAAAATGTCATCCACCACCTTTTAGTCGGGCTTCTTGACAACAAGCCAAGCCCGACTTAAAAATTTGGTTGTGTGCTTCTCCGTAAGAAAAGTATGCTTTTCAAGTGATTTGTTGCCTGCGGCTAAGTGTTAATGACGTCATATCAGTTGAGCTTTTTAAAGCCAAACTTAAGGGACTTTTGAAATAATTTTAAATGAAATAGGTTTTACTCTTTTTACCTTTTTGATATTGTCTTTTTTACATTTTTAATGATGTTTTTTTAGTTAGGATTTGTATATTTTTATATAGGTTAAAATTTATTATTTACAGGGCCCCACTGAAAACCGCCAAGGCGAGTGGGCTCCCTGGTTAAATATTATTATTATTATTATTATTATTATTATTATTATTATTATTATTATGATTTTAAGAACATAGATATTGACATTGAAATCCAAGAAGGAGCCCTAATGTAATGTTAAGAATACTTTATTGCCGTCACCTTGTAAATACAAACGTCTTACATAAAAATAATTATTATTTATTTATTTTTTTTAGCAATACTTTTACAATATTTATACGGATTGCAATTATGAATATTTTATTATTATTATTATTATTATTATTACTGGTAGATCAATAATTGTAAACGTAAGATTGTTTGAGAATTATTAATTGAAAGGAATAATGTAAATAGTGTTTGGACTGAATAGTTTTTTAAGCAAAATTAATTGTAAAATAAGATTTTTTTAGTTAGCTTGGTTATTAATAAAAGATTCCATTATTATTATTATTATTATTATTATTATTATAATTATTATTATAGCAACTTCAAGCTCATGGAATAAAATTTACAAATTTGGTTAAATGAGGTAAAAAATAATCTTTTGAACATGAGAA
Organism: Dendrophyllia cribrosa; assembly: GCA_024195265.1. NCBI lineage: Eukaryota > Metazoa > Cnidaria > Anthozoa > Scleractinia > Dendrophylliidae > Dendrophyllia > Dendrophyllia cribrosa. Next base: position 40,618,561 of record JAJLRJ010000009.1, read on the forward strand.
AAATACAATAATGAAATAAACCGATCGAAAACTGTCATCTGATGTGTGACTCCGAAGATAAAGCGAACAGAAAGGTAAAATTGACAATGACTTTCGTATCTGATGTGGTGAGATAATTGAGACTAAACTTAATATGCATTCAACACATAGAGGAAATACCGGTATTACAAAAGTAACACAAGGATAAAAAATATAATAACGAACCACAGTCGATATTTTTCAATGTCGCTTTATCAATTTCATGTCCATTTTGCATCCAAATAACAATGAACCACGGTCGATATTTGTCAAAATCGCTTTAACATTTCAATGTCCATATTTAACCCGTGAATACGCGCAAGCGTAATGAACGGGTTCTCGGTAACGGTGACTAATTCACTCACTCACTCACTCACTCGCTCCTTCCTTCAGCTGTAAACTTAGTGACGTAATGCTCTGTTACGAATGCGTTTCGCAAAAAAAGAAACGTGAATCCAGCGAAAACAATAACTAATTTGTTGTAAACGAATATAAACAAAAATCAGCTAAAAGATGTTTCACATTTGGAGTCTTTAATGCAACATTAAAATCGATCTAAAAGGATTTGTCAACCTAGACACGCGTTTTGATGCGTATCTACCTTGAAATAATAAAATTTAGTCTAAAATGAGTATGTGTTCCACGATAGTGTAGTGGTTTGAGGTTTTGGCTTAGTGCTGGGAGTGACAGTCGGGAGGCCCGAGTTCAAGTCACGCTCAGGACCTTTTTTTCTTTCTTTCTTCGGACTGGACATTATGAAAGTGATGTACTGGGTTTTTTTTGCGTTCGTCAAAAATCCTTACGTTTAATTTAAAAAAATATATATGGAACCATGTCAGTGTGAAAACATAAGCTTACCGCAATATTGCGTTACGCGTTTGCATTTCATATTCACGGGTTGGCTCTTAGGAGCCTTTGATTTGTAGCTGCTGTTGTTTAGCTTGTTAGCTTTTCATTGAATGAAAACCCGTCTTCAGGCCGCGATAGATCTTCACACTGGATGAGGATTATATTTACATTCCCATAGTATGACTGTAGTGCAATGTTGCAGACGTGACCAGATCGGTTTACGTTCACAGTCTAGAAGTTGAATTGGTTTTTAGCGACCCTAAAGCCCGACTTTAATACTCGCAGAGTTCTTGTTTACTAATGATAGTGGACGTATGTCAGATCCATCACACCTTAAAATGGATACTGAAAACTTAATCAATAACGTTGTTTAATTTACAGGCCAGGAAGTGTTGAGGTCACTGCCGCTTTAACGATACGAACACAAGATGACTTACCGCTAGTTAAACAAAAACTTGAAGCTTTTAACCAATCTGGAATGTTGGGAAATATTCCTTGGACTGCAAGTTTCTGGAATTCTGAAGGTAATAAATCGATGCTATTTCTCGTTACTGATCTTCATAGATTTTAAATAGTAGACAATTTTAAAGAAATTGTAAGATTGATCGATTAGTTATTGATTGATTGATTGATTGATTGATTGATTGATTGATGACTGACTAATCCAACGATTGTTGGTTTGTTAAATGGGTTAGTTAATTTGTTGGTCGGTCGGTTGGTTAGTTTGTGGGTTGGTTAGTTGTTTGGGTTGTCGGTCAGTTGGCTGGTTGGTTGGATTGGCTGGTTGGTTGGTTGGTTTGTGTTTTAGTTGGTTGATTGGTTGGTTAGTTGAGTTGGGTGGTTGGGTGGTTGGTTGGTCATATACCACGCAGCTCTTTACAATCTCTAATTTCATTGGACCTGGGTATCACGCAACCCTATTGTTTTCAGGTTGGTTGGATGGTCGGTTGGTTGGATGGTTGGTTGGTTGGATGGTTGGTTGGTTGGTTGGATGGTCGGTTGGTTGGATGGTCAGTTGGTTGGATGGTCGGTTGGTTGGATGGATGGTTGGATGGATGGTCGGTTGGTTGGATGGTCGGTTGGTTGGATGGTCGGTTGGTTGGATGGTTGGTTGGTTGGATGGTCGGTTGGTTGGTTGGTTGGTTGGTCGGTTGGTTGGTTGGTTGGTTGGTTGGCTGGTTGGTTGGTTGGTTGGTTGGTCGGTTGGTTGGATGGTTGGTTGGTTGGATGGTCGGTTGGTTGGATGGTTGGTTGGTTGGATGGTCGGTTGGTTGGTTGGTTGGTTGGTTGGATGGTCGGTTGGTTGGTTGGATGGTCGGTTGGTTGGTTGGTTGGATAGTCGGTTGGTTGGTTGGTTGGATGGTTGGATGGTTGGATGGTTGGATGGTTGGATGGTTGGATGGTTGGATGGTTGGATGGTTGGATGGTTGGATGGTTGGATGGTTGGATGGTTGGATGGTTGGATGGTTGGATTGGTTGGATGGTTGGATGGTTGCATGGTTGGATGGTTGGATGGTTGCATGGTTGGATGGTTGCATGGTCGGTTGGTTGGATGGTTGGTTGGTTGGATGGTCGGTTGGTTGGTTGGTTGGCTGGTTGGCTGGTTGGTCGGTTGGTCGGTTGGTTGGATGGTTGGTTGGTTGGATGGTTGGTTGGTTGGTTGGTTGGATGGTCGGTTGGTTGGATGGTCGGTTGGTTGGATGGTTGTTTGGTTGGTTGGTCGGTCGGTTGGTTGGTTGGTTGGTTGGTTGGTTGGCTGGCTGGTTGGTTGGTTGGTTGGCTGGCTGGTTGGTTGGTTCAGTGGTCGGATGGATGATTGGTTGGTTGGTTGTCTGGTCGGCCGGTTGGTTGGTTGGTTGGTTGAGTTGGTTGGGTTGTTTTTTAGTTGGTTGGTTGGTTTAGTGGTTGAGTTGGGTGGTTGGGTGCGTGGTTAATCAGTTGGTTGGATGGTGAGATGGCGGGCTGGTTGGTTGGTTTTTTATTTTTTTATTTCATTTATTTATTTATTTTTATTTTTTTATTTATTACAGTTTACAAATACAAAACAAAGGTGATAGAAAAAACTATTACAGCTACAGTAACGCTATTACTATTTTGAGTAAAATTAGAAAGTGGATTGGTTGGTTGAATGATTTGTCAGTTGGCTGGATAATATTGAAAATTTGTTTGATTAATTTGTGAGTTCCTTGGTTGATTAGTTGATCGATTCCTTGATTAATTAGTTAATTTGTGAAATAGTCCGTTTGAATGGTTGGTTGATTGGTTGGTTGATTGTTGGTTGATATTGATTGCTTGGTTGGTGAGTTAGTTAGCTGGTTTGTTGATTGGTTGTTTAGGTGAATGATTGATTGATTGACTGATTGATTGATGGATTGATTGATTAATTGATTGGTTAAGTGCTTAGTTAGGTGGTTGATTATAGTTGGTTGGTGACTTGGTTTGTTGAAAGGTTCTTTGCATGGCGAGTTGGTAATTGGTTGATTGATTGATTGATCGTTCAACTGATTGATTGGTTGATTGATTAATTGATTTATTGATTGATTGACTGATTGGTTGATTGATTTGTTGGTTGGTTGGTTGGTTGGCAAGTGGGTCGATTGATTGCTTAATTGTCTCATTCTTTTTTTTATTTATTCATTTCTGATTCCAGTTGTCGCCTGTCTGCCCCCTGATGTCGGATTCCAAAATTTGTTGGGATTCAGTGATAAACAATCCACCGTTTCCATCCTTCGCTCAAAAGATTTCATCGTACAAACAAATGTCATGAAATCAAGCTGCAACGTCTCCCAAACGCTGGTATTTGCCTGGTATTTATACCAATATGACGTGGATCATTTAGGCAAAATATATATTAAATCGTTCATTATTCTAGATTCACAAAGAGCGGAATGGAATTTACAAAAGCGACAGCTTGATTACGGACAATATTTTGTGGATTTCAAGGCGGCTTTTGCAATTCAACCACGCATAACTAACAGTACCCTGGGATTTTTTGACATCATAAAATCTGCCCTGATAGCCGACATATCAGGAGGCAACAAAGTTACGCGTGGCAAAGAAAGCGCCATAACACTTGATGGGTCCCTCTCGAAAGATCCAGACGTGCAGCCTGGTGACCACTCTTCGATGCAGTTTATTTGGTTGTGCAAAAGACGACAAGAAAGCTTTCCTAATGGCTCGATAGCCTCGTTTCCGGTTGTCACCCCATTTTCAGGTCCAGGAAGTGGTGGTTGTTTTGGGACGGGTGTTGGAAAACTAAACTCCAGTAACATTAATGTAACCTTAGAAACAAGAGCATTGGTGGTGGGTGAGCTGTATGACGTCAAACTTATTGTGAAAAAGGACGACCGGGAAGACGAATTTTTGCAGGAAATTGAAATTGTCAGCGGAGATCCGCCATACGTTGCCATCAGGTAAACACAGCAACAAAAGCGACTGGAAGAGTAGTGTTATTGTCCATTGGTGTTTTTTTTTTCAACTAGTGGGACTTATATTTGAACTTTAGAGAAGTATCCATTTTATAAATAACCAAAACATAATTGTGTTTGCCTAGTTTTCGCGTTCGCTGATTTTTATAATAACAATTGGTTTGTGGAACTTAGACGAGGCAATCACTACAATCATGTGGTTTTCTTGGGCAATCACATCCAGAGAAAAAGAAATAATCTGATTTGGGTCATGCGACGTTTTCTACGCTTTGAACGGGTTACAATGCCTCACTTCGAGATTGATTGAGGCTGATCACACAGCTGAACTCGTTCGATTTCTTTTAATAATATTTGCCCAATATATCGGTTAGACAAAACTAACCTTCATCAGAGGCTAAAAAAGTTAAGTGAAGATGGAAACAAACGGTTACAATTTTTAAAAGGGGCTAAGATAAAATGCTGACACATGATAGGCTAATAAACAAGTAACGGTTGAAAACTAGGAACGGCTAGTAATGATTATAACAATAAATATGTGGAAGATTAAATTTCGTCGCGTCTGTTCGTGCCATTAGGTTCAAGTGTATTGGCCATAGTGATTAAATATGATTCTCTCGCTTTACGAATCATGTCTCTATTACAATTAATGAGTTCTGATGGGATGATTTGGAGGTCGGTAATGGAGTGTCCGGTGAGAGCAAAGTGCTCTGACACGGCAGTCGGTTGATCCTGATGTTCTTTTTTCAAGGCGTTCTCAACTGCACGTCTGTGTTCCCCAAATCGATCGCTGACTTGTCGTTTTGTCTTACCAATGTATTGTGCGTGGTATTTGGCGCATTGGATCATGTAGATGACGTTAGTGAATGTGCAGCAGATGCGATGTCGTATTTGTCGTTTTTCACCTTTAGAGAAGAAGGTGTAGAACATGGTTCCTTCTTTGATAAAAAGGAATACAGTCTAATGTGTGTGTGTGTGTTTTTTTTAAGTTGTCTCATCAACTGTGAAAAGATTGCAAGTCCGTCAACACGAATCAGCCTAATAGTCACGTGTATTGGGCATGCGTGCGACAATGCAAGATATCAATGGCAGCTTGTCACTGTGGTTCCACGGAGTAACGATGAGCTCAGTGAGATAAACCTGACACGTGACATGACACAAACTGAGCTCAATCTTCCCAACATCGTCATCAAAGAGAATACACTCACTGGAGGTTCCATTTATCGATTAAATGTCACTGTATCGCACAATAACGGGCCTGCAGTAAATGCTGATTATCAGTTTACAATGAACGCCCCACCCAACTCTGGACAGTGCAGTGTGTCACCCGAAAGTGGAGAGGCATTGGCAACCAAGTTCGATTTCCAATGCACTGGCTGGCTGGTAAGAACAGTTTTTTTTTCTTTTAAGAAACTAAATCAGCCAGCAGTTCCGAGAAAACGGTATTTCCGTGTATGAGTTAGCATATTTCTATTGTTCTAGTATTGCAACTCCTGAAACTGGTTTTTAGCGACATGCAAATATGTCATGGTCGACTTACACATTCTAGTCAAAAGCTACCTTACCATTAATTTAATAGACAGAAGCCTGTAGTGTCAGAGCTTTGTTAAATTAAAAAGGCGTCTTCAAAAAACTGTTGATACAATATAATCTACATCTAAGTACGTTGTTCTACCTAAATATGTCAGTAAGTAAGCCGATGAGGCAACTTTAAGTAGTAGATAAAATATGAGCGGAAGATCTGTATGGGCGTTTATAAACACATTGTAAACGCCCATACAGATCGGAGCAATGAGTAGAGATCGGAACAATGAGTAGAGATCTGTATGAAAAGTTAATGTTTAATAATTCATCAACTCAGTTGATTTGTATTGGGGTTTACAGAGGTGTACATGTGACTCAAATACCACCTATTGATTTCTCATAACTGTTATGAATTATTAATGAATTTTATAATGTTACATAAAGATGGCTTTTGCTACCTTTGCCTCGTACAGCGCCAGGTGGGTACTGCTCATATGACATGCGGTGAATAACAGAGTTCGTTTTGGCATCATTATCATGAACATCAGCCCGCCTCTCCTAGTGGATAATTGGGATGCAATAGGTCTATATTTAAATGCAAGGCGATCCTTAAAAAAGGATCACCTTACCTTTAGATTAGCTTCAGTCGAGGTAATGTACACGTGAAATTCTCTCTCTATTACCATACATAATCAAATATAACAGTGCGCAGATCGCACAGTCTAAAACGAGGCATTTGGTCAATTTGGGAGACGACCATCATTGCGAATGCCTTGCGAATTACACAAATAAAGCTTAGTAATGACTCAACCTCTTCGATTTGCTCAACAGGACCCAGAACTACACACACCACTGACATATGAGTTTCACTACAAAACCGACAGTGGTTTGTATACCGTGGTGTCATATGGATCTGAAGATCACGTGACTACGGTCCTTCCATCAGGAAATAAAGACATTGACTTTGACATCGACTTTGAGATAACGGTGATGGACAGTTTGTCTGCAGCCACAAAATTTCACCTCAAAGTCAAGGCGAGCACTAATGTTTGATAGCTACTTTTGATAAACAGTGCCGATATATTTTCATGCGGCGAAATAGTCTAACAAAGTTATTCTAGCAAGAATTAGTTTCTTTCTTTTACGACCTTAATGTGGCTCCCTACAAAAACAGCTACCCAAACTGCTTTTTCAAACTGGTTTTCAATTTTTGACTTTAACTCCCTAATTGTTTGGCGTTTTTATTCTTTGCCATCGATTTTTCTCAGTTAACTTTGCCAATATCAATAACATAACATATCAATAACATATCACACAGTATCTTACATTTAGCTATAAGCTGAGACGAAAAGTAGCGTTTATGATATGCAAAGTTTCAAGAAATTTACAGAAGGAATGAAATAAACGGGAGAATTAGATCTTTTTGGCTCTGCTGACGTCATCCGCGCACGGTTACTATAGGGAGTCACCTTACAATTCTTGCATTTTACCAAAATCTTGTTTCTAAAAAGCAGCTTCCTTGTGGCCGTACTTAACTCTTGTTTCCTTTAGTAAGCATAAAGCAGCTTGTAACAATACCACTCCTCCCTGGATAAAGTGCTACCCTCAATATTTTCTTAGGTTTCCCTAACGGTTAATGCACTAGTACCTATTTATACCCTTAAGTGGAGAGAGACAACACGTCGCTGAAAGCTTCTTCCTCGAGAATGTGACATAATGACAGGAATTGCCGCGTTTAGACTCAAGTTTCACTTCAAAAGTGATAATTATATATTTCAAATATTCCACCAAATCGATCCTGCGCGTCTCTTTGGATTACTAGATATACATAACGAGACGAGTAACTTTGTGTTGTTGATTTCTCAGGTGAAACCTGCGCCAGCGAACGAGAATCTCAGCGGCCTCACTGTGGGTGACAGCAGTCAGTTTAACCAGCTTCTCCAATCAGGAGACGTAAAGGGTGCTACACAGCTCGCAAATGCTGTGCTTCAAACAGTTGAACAGTCAGACACCACAACAACTGAGAATAAAATCGCGGTATGTAAAATGATAGCCCCAGGGAACTCCCATACTGATAAATGACGGGGGGGCTCGTCGTACCTTTTAGGGGACAAAATTTGTAGATTGGTACTGCTTAGAGTGCTAAAATCTAAAATGACCACCGTTAGAATTATCGCGGGGTATTGAGCTGAAAAAAATGACATTAACCATTTGTCAGTCAACTGGTTTTTATTGTTGTCTCATTAATCTTTCGCTAATAATAATAATAATAATATAATATTAATATAATATAATATTAAAAGGTGTCAGTTCATGTGTTGTTTTAGAATTGGTTCGTCTTAGGCGTAAAAATCCATTTGAGCCACGCCCATTAAACCCTCTAATATGTGTTATCGTTAAATTTCTGTGTTGAAGTTGTCGCCTTAAAATATAATTGATAAATTATCTAATTTTCTTTTAAGTTTGCTATTCTGTAATCTCAAGTGAATTAAGGCCTGGGTCCCTGTCAATTTAAATGGGGGTGGTCTCACATAAACGGATTCAGAGGTATCTCTAAGATAACAATTTAGGCCAAACCGCAAACATAAACTGTTCAAAATGCATATATAATATAGTGGATATTTTCACCACGTGACCATTCACACCGAATTTTGTAAGAAATCCGTTGACTTAAAATTCCCACCAGTAAACAATAGTTTTCTTAACAAATTTTACGTCCTAACTATGGCTATCAGTATTGTTCTTGGAACAGCGGGTGGAATGAGAGAAAACCATTTAACGGTTTTCTTTTGAACCGATTTCAAGTTGGAGTAGGACTGGCACTAGTAAAAACAGGAAATAACACCTGACCAGCGCAACGGTCCGAACCATTCCAGCCGGTTTTCCTAATCCCTGCCCATGTTGAATGTTCAAAGAAAAACTAAATCTAGGAATGCAGCTAGTTGTGGGAATCTTTATTTGTGTTTTTTCGAGATAAAGGGCGTGGTCAGCCACGTGACCAGGCACTTTGAAATTCTTTATTCTAGTTTCTATACTTTATATTATTTAACCATCATTTGTTCCTTCATTACGTCTCAAAGAGCGAGTTTTGGAAAATAAACTAAAAGATCAAAACCAATTTTGACCCAGGCCTTAATTCACTTCAGATGTGTCAGATTATTTGACGTTAGTGGTTAAATTAATTAAGGTACGGTACTTTCAAATTGTCGTCTTGCTTTGTTGTTGTTGTTGTTGTTGTTGTTGTTGCGTTGCTGTTGCTGTTTCTTAAAATTGCACGTATCTCTAATGCATACTTGAATTGGTTCATGCATCTAAATATTTTCAGTATATGCAATCGAATGTCAGGGGCTTTATATTTTTAGTAGATAAAGATGGCGTTAAACTGTGACGTCATATCTTCGATACTGTGTCATACTTCATGCAATTATAATTTTAAATATACATACGGCAAGAAGTCAACCTAACATCCAGGTCAGTGGTTATGTTGTAGTTAATTTTTTATCTCAGGTAATTTTTGTTTTTCCTTTGTTTCAAATTCATTAGCATATATTACCATACCCAAAAACAATGGAAAAATAAAAATTACCTGAGATAAAAAATTAACTACAACAGTTACACTACATGCAAATTGTTAGTACTTCATGTATCCCTTATTATAGTGTGTTTATTAACGGAGTATAGAGATTACACAGTATAAATGAAAATCCCTATCCTTAACTAACAAAGTGTTTTATGCCTGAAACGAATCGGTTCACGTACGATCGATTCTAACAAAGTTTGTTGTTATTGGACTATTTTTAAGATTATCTACTTTTTTAGATTAAAGATTCCATTGTTAAAGGGGTGTCTGGAGTACAAGTAGGCAATCTGCAATCGTTAACTCAAGTGACCTCAGTGATCGCACGAGCAACACTGGAACCCAGTGAGGTTATATTCGACACACAGGTATGCATGACTTAATCACGTGTTGAACGCGTCTTCTGCTTAACGACTCCTTACCTCTACCAATATGTTCACTCGCATTTTAAAATGTTACTCACAGACTTAAAAGCTAAAACTGTAGCACATGACTGAAGTTTGTCTTTGCAAGTTTTTGTACGAAACCGACGGACTTTTGCTGAAATGAGTTGGCGAGTTTATATAAAAACACGATTTTGTTTCTTCCTTTTTTACTAATACATACATTTGTTCGTTTAATAGATAGCTATCAGAACTGGTTTCATGAACTGTAATTATACTATTGTAAGCTAGCTACGAATTTAAATTCGTAGCTTCAACTTTGTTCAACTTCTAATGTTAACCCGTTTTTACATTTTTACATTTTTACATTAATATTGTACATCAGTAGTCTTAACTAAGTATTCTTTATATTTCAGTGTCTTAGTTAGTTTCACCAACGCTCAATACCTTTCACACTTGAATAAAGTTTTTTACCACAATTGCCGCTAAACCCGCAATCTGATTGGTCGACGTGGGTGGTAAATGAGAGTCCAGACAACGGTGCTGACGCTAACATCACGCGCGCTTGAAAAAAAAACAATCAGATTGCGAGAAAGTTATAGACAACGCTTGCTCTTTCTTTGCTGTCACGTTTTGTAACAAGACTTCGATTTTTTCTTGTATTTTTTTCTGAATATTGTTGTAAAAAACAAATTTACACCGGTTTTTCGTGGTGTGGACTCTTATTTACCACGATTTACGTCATCACATGGTCAAAATGTTGTGGACTCACGAGGCGCAGCCGAGTGAATCAGCAACAAATTTTGACCATGTGATGACGTAAATCGTGGTAAATAAGAGTCCACACTACGGAAAACCGGTGTAAATTTGTTAAATTCATTCATTCATTAGAACCTTGCTCTGCAAACTCTTACGTCTATGACGTCACTACTACAAAACAAGACTAACGAAGACTACGCTTCGGAGTTTAACTTAGTTGAACAAGGAGGAGAGAACCTGGTGCTGAGTCTTGGCAATCTTCTTAACTCTGCTGCTCAGAAAGCGAGCGTCATAAGGCAAACAGTGGAGTCAGCGGAAAAACGAGCTGAGGTAAATATGTCATGTATTGAACCTTAATGCTTCGCTGAAATAGGTGATCACGATGATTTTGAACGCGAAGAGAGGTTGTGCAAGTTAGTTTTATGTTGGTCTCTCTTTCGAACCGGGTGAGTTCTTGGACTTGGTCTTTCCCTCCCACATAAAAGTGGCAGGTTAAAATTCGTGGTTTGGTACTACTGTGGGTGTTTGAATCGAAAATTACGACTGTCGGAGTTATTCTAGTACCTTCTACGATATTAAACCAGAAAAATATGTTGACAGCAACAACTATTCAAAACCTCTTAGGAGTAAAAGGTCATCTGAGCCACACCCACAAAAAGGATACTTTTTAGGGGTTCCTTCCGACGATTATTCCCGTCACTTCTATGTGGGAGACCCCTCCAACCCCCTCAAAAATGACTGTTTTCACTATAGATTCTTATCCGTAACATTTTTAGTTTGCTTTTCACGACAAACCCCTTTTCTAGGTTAGGCAGCGAACTGCTGCTGTAGTTTTGAGTTTTTCTAAATTGTGGTAAAAAGATGAACATCTATGACTAACATTTCGATCTCGATTTACTTATTTGTTTGTTATTTTGTCACGCATAAAAAGTACAGAAGCAGGTTAAAAATGGAAGAAAAAGGCTATTTAAATTATCAGTACTTAGTTAATAAAATGTGTGTTGGTATTTTTAAAATATAATTGTAAAAAACTAATGAGTAAATAAAGTATTGAATATTGAAAATTGAAAAATTGAAATTGGGAAAGCCTGAAAATAAACCATTACGAAACTGACACGAAACTATGTAACAACTTTCAACACTACTGGACAATACTCACTAGTATAATTTGCAACTTTACATTTTACAGAGCGAGATGATCTCCAAGCGCACCCAAGTACTCATTGATAATGTCGGTACCACTTTGTTATCAAGAATGGTGGTAGATCAAGAACCGCACCGAGTGAAAACCAAGTCCTTAGACATGGTGCTGAACAGACTCAGCCCCAGCCTTCTGGAGACTAACACGGGATTTGAAGACGATGACGTAGGGTTTAAACTTCCTTTTAAAGCCATCACTGATGAAAAGGCTAAAGATGCTCAGTTCGTTGACAGTCTGGTAAGTGACCATGATTTTTTCGTTTACATAAACCATTACAGGATGTTCGCGGCAAAGGAGCAAGAATGCTTGGCTCCCGAAGGGGGCACTCCCATAAAAATGATGGGGGTGCTCGTCGAAAAATTTCGAAAAACACCCCAAAAGGAACCAAAATCGGGTTTGATGGGCGTGGCTCAAATGGTTTTTTACCATTCCAAATCAAAACATGAAATGACACTTTTTTAATAACGATAGAGATGATTCATTTTTTTTTCAAACTGAGAGGCAAATTAGGGAACGAGACAAACAAGTTGACTAGCTGACAAATAGTTTCTGTCGTATTTTTTCGGCTCAATTCCCTCAATTCCTTTAATTCCCTTAATTCCCTTGAAGGTACCACGGTAATTCTAGCGGTGGTCGTTTTATATTTTAGCACCCAAGGCAGTACTGATCTACACATTTTGACCCCTAAAAGGTACGACGAGCACCCCTGTCATTTTGATATGGCAGTCCTTCCCCCAGGGCTTGGATGTGTGCATCTTCTTGAGAGAAAGAGAGCATATTTGTAAATCTGGCCTGCGTCAAAATAAAATAACCAGGCTAAAAAACGTTTGGACCCAATGAGCTAAAGGCACATTACATTAGCGATCTGATAAAACCAGGGTTTGCCGAGTTCCGAGCCTGGGGTCAATTTAATAAAACTTTTACAAGTGTAATTTACAAGCGTAGCCATTGTTTTAGAGGATGAAAACAATAGCTACACTTGTAAATTACAAGTGTAAAAGTTTGATTCCATTGAATTGATTCCATTATTCACACTTTTTCAAATTGTCACTGGTCTAAAGAGTTTTTCTTGGAAGTTATTAAGTGGTTTAACAAAGAAAATGGCACCTCTTTCTCCTTATCCCCAACGGAAATTCTCTTCGGCACGAGCTCCACCTCCAAGACTGACCTGATTACCAATAACTTAAACTGTACTCTCCTCTTTGCTAAATATTACCTCTATACCCAAAAACTAGCACAGAAAAACCTATCTTTAGAGGAATTTGTAGTTAAATTAAACTGTAGATTTCATCTAGAAAAATCCCCTCTGTAAAATAAAACATAACTATTATATAATTTAAAATATATTGTTAACTACTATATAGAGTTACTAAATGATTAGTGCAGCTTCAGACTATAAACAAAAATTGAAATCGCCAATGCCAACCCAGTCTCGGAATGTCTAGTGTAGTGTATTGTTGTAACATCTTGTCATGTATTCCTTTGTATTGTAACCTTTTAAATCTGCTTGTTACGTAAATGTTTTGTATAAATAAAAAAAAAACATCTTTCCGAAAAAAAAAAAAAAAAAAAAAAAGTGTAAAAGTTTTATTAAATTGACCCCTGGTTCATTTGATCGCGATTTCTACTTAAGGTCGTGTCATGTTTTATACCAATTTTTAGAGTGCAACAATTTGTCGTGTTAGCTTGTGCCGGCAAACACTAAACGATGTGCGGTTCCATTACTTTGAACATTTCACATTTTCTCGGCAGTTGACAGTGAGTCAGTTCAATCCGTTCACTTGGGACAACAGTTCAGTCTTTGTCAGATCTCATATCCTGAGCTTGGTGCTTAAAGATCACAGAGGAGAAACATTGATGGTCGAAGACAGCACGGAGGATGTTGAACTTAAGATAACACTAGATCGGCTTCCAGAGTCTGTGGACTCGTTCTTCGTTAAGCCCAGCAGTGAGGGGAAAATGCAGTACCACAAAATTTACCTGCATTATGCTGATGGTAACGCTGTAAGACTAAGAGTGAGTATCATGGTCTTATCTTGACTAATTGCTTGCATAGAGAAAAATGCCGTATACTATTCTCTGTAGTCTACGGCAGTAGCCAGTAGTAAGGGGCAGCTGTTTAGGTAATGGCGGCCTGTAACCCATAAGGGAGCCGGATTTGGGTCACGTGACAACAACAGATCAATCAGAAGCAAGCAGGTTGACGATCATTCTGATGACGTCACAAACCCTATTCATTACTTTCTAATGACGCCACAAAACATTCCATTGTGCGTATCAGAAAATTCCGAAGATTTCCTGAAGATTTCTGAAGCCGAAGATTCTCGTGGTTCATTTGCATAATTGCCCCCAACCTTAACCTAACTGGAGACCACGTGACCAGAAGTGACGCCAATTATCACATGACGTAGGTGGGAAGGTTCCTATTTTAATTATATACATTATTCTAGTTATTACAAGTCAAACCGGAATATAATATATACAGTAGAATCCCGATAACTCGAACCTCCAGAGGAGAGAGAAATTTGGTTCGAGATATCGAAGGTTCGGGTTATCGAGGATAAATTTGCAAGCAATCTTTAGCCAACGGAAGAAAGGTTTGTTCGAGTTAGCGAGAGGTTCGAGTTATCGAGGGTCGAGTTATAATTTAAGCAAATAAGAAGCAAAGGACCGCGAACGAAAATGCTGCTGGTGTACGTAGGATCTGGACAAGATCTAGTCAGCCAAAAATAGAGATAAACTGAATCGAAGTATAAAGCAAGGCTGATACTATGTAGAACAATTAACGCGAAAACGACATGATAGAGCCCAAACTGAAAGCCAAAATGCAACCGTGGACATTTTCGCTCGCGGTCCTTTGCTTCCTATTTACTTGTTTTATTTTGGAACCGTAGATCTTTTCAGATCCGATATGCTGCTTATATTTTTACATGGTATTGGCCATGTATTCGCTGGGCGATGGTTCTGTCTATCCTCACTTTCTTTATCGTGATAACGACATGATATTGCAAATTCTTTGCTATTACTCATGGTCACGCGCCGCTGTGACGTGGGTCAAATGGCAATCTTTTGAATTTGAGCTCATCTGTGGTGCGATTTGGTAAAGAATTGGCATTCGCGCCAGGTTTTCCATCTTTTTGCTGCTACACCGTGCTGACGAGACCCAACCAGGTCGAGCTGTCCACGGTTGCATTTTGGCTTTCAGTTTGGGCTCTATCATGTCGTTGTCGCGTTAAATGTTCTACGTAGTATCAGCCTTGCTTTATACTTTGATATAATTTAATACATCCTGTAGGGTCATTTCCGGTCAGCGGTATCCCACTCGCCCCAGGCCCGCCGAGACGTCAAGAAGCGTTACAAAATGGCCTGTCCGAGGCGTCATGTTAGCATCACAAAGTGTCCCGTCATTATTTTGTGAGATGGCATGCATTGGGAAGGCTCGACTACCAGCCGCTGTTCGGGAAACGAGCCTGCGCTCCTCCCCTTGGGGAGGTTCAGAGACTGGACGCGAGAAAGCGACGGAAATCGAGCCTATGCATTGGGGACGCAGTGTAAAAACAATTATAGCTCAAGAGCTATATGCGGGGTGTAGCCAAACTGTGCGCGGTTGGGGAGGCAGTTTGGATTGTAGGTGCTGGTTTGGGTCTCAAAAGAAAGAACACCGACCAGGAGGGACAGCAGGCTCAGGTCTCTGAAGTGGGCTGTTGAGCATTTGGAATTAGAGAATCAGGTCTCAAGGGAAAAGCCTCTGACCTGTAAGGATCGTGGGCTCAGGTGACTAAGTGAGGCCGCTGACTTGTAAGGATCACGGACTCAGGCTAATATCGGAAATTGGGAAATGCATATTAAGCATTTCTTTTTTAAATAAGTTTTGTTGAGAGAAACAATTTTGATTATCGGTTATTTTTTTCGATTCCTTCCCTCTAATGTCCCTCTGTCAACCGTGACATCAGAATAGAACGTTAGGGTTTGAGACTTCATCAGAATGGAATGTTATCCTGCTCGCTTCGGATTAGGCCTATTCTGTCACGTGACCCAAATCCGGCTCTCCGATTGGTTACAGGCCGCCATTACCTTAATCGCTGCCCCTTACTACTGAGGCCAAGAGTCAGATGTTCCAACTATTTGTGTCGAAATGTTCGATTGTACCATTGCGCTGTTTTTCCCACTTTTGTTTTCTAGATTCCGATAACTTTGATAACTAAGATTCCGATAACATTAATAAGTAAGATTACTATGAAAAATGTTATCAAGCTAAATACGGATACAATTTGACAGTCGCTATTCATTGCAGATCAAGCCAGTAGGACCCGCTGTGTTCACAGTGTTTGTGCGATATGGACAGCGGCCAACTGTCACAGAGTTTGATTCAAAGATGACAGTCCCGGATGAATCGTGCTCCTTGAGCGTATCTCAGGATTCCAATGATCATTGCAGCAAGAAGGCATACGACATCCTCTTAGTCCATGAGTTGCTAAGCAAACCGGGGAATTACTATATTGGTATCCTTAACCAAAAAGACGACAAAAAGGCAAAAAGACGCAAGAAACGGTCGTGTTTTGGACGTGGTCGACAGAAGCGCTCATGTGTAGAGTTTAAGGATCCTCCAAGACCCGAGAACATCACAGTGAAACCGGTTTATGACCCAAAGACAGACGTGAATTACTGAATGAGCATTCTGGAGGAAGAATGTCTATTTTGGGACAGCATAGAGGAGCGATGGTCATCAAGGGGTTGTAAGGTAAGTATTGTAGAAAGAAGAGTAAACTTGGTGTCTCGCAGAACCTCACGAAGCTAGGGGGAGGGTGTACCGCAAAATTTGATCCATGTGTGATAGAGAGATAGAATTTCTGGTTTAACTGAAGAGGTTGAGTTGCATGCCACAATGGCCCCGAAATTTCAAGTTGAAACATTCTCGTTCCCAGTCGCTCGTCACACTGGATGACGTCAATTGAAGCTTTGCAGCGGTTTTGTTGCTAGGCAACTGCAGGACACCAACCCGATATATATATATAAGGGCAACCCGAGATTTCACCGCCCTAAGGCGAACAACGCGTGAGAAATTTATAATCCTCTCTACGGTCGAGCCAGGAAACATTCATATTGGTTTTATCTAAATGCAATAAGTAATAGTAATTGGACTGAGTGGAGTACAATTTAGGGAGTAATCGGGCGAGTAATTTCAAATCGGCCGAGCGCGTAGCGCGAGGACGATTTGAAATTACGAGCACGATTACCCCTGAATTGTACGACACGAAGTTCAATTACTAATTAATCGCATCAATAACAAAATTCGAGATTAAAAAGTCTGTGTGGGGTTTTTTGTTATCCAAATGTCAAAGATATTTTCTATCAGTTTGAAAGCAGGAGGAAAACAGCGAAAAAAAGGAACCCATTTAAGTGCACCTGATTGACGCGCGCGCAACGTAGGTGTCCAATTACAGCTATCCAATTACAAAAAGTTGTAATTGGACAGCTGTAATTGGACACCCACGTGACCGCGCGCCAATTACGTAATAAATAGGCGCGCGGATGACCAATCACAATCGAGAATTTTGTTATTGATACGATTAACGCAAAAAGTGCGGTATCGAAGACCCGCAGTCGATTAAATTTACGTACCCATCACTTACGGGCAGCTTGTTGGTTTCTTTGGCAGTAGGCTTGGTGCATCAGTTGTTGTTGTTTTTTTTTTTTTACCAATGTGAACTGCTTTGGTTTTATCGACCGAATCACGGACATCACGTCATACAGCAGAATCTCTCGTACGTGATAAGAAGATATTAATGTCTTCACGTTAGCTAACATGTTTGCCCTTGTCAGATAATCGAAACACCTTCGGACATTTTCGGAAAATGATCGGACAGTATTCGGAGAATAGCAGTACGCGTGAAGATTGAAGATTTCAATGTCTTCACGTTAGCTACCATTTTTGCCCTTGTCAGACAGTCGAAATACCTTCAGACATTTTCGGCAATCTTCGGACATTTTCGGAAAATGATGGGACAGTATTCGGAGAAATAATGTCGTTTATTAATAGACAAAATACTACATGGCTGCCCGAAGATGTAAAATTTCCTTTCTCGTGTTCAACTTGCGTCAATATCTCACTCATTCGTTGCACTCACTCGTGAGATATCGAGTTGAATACGAGAAGAGTAATTTTATATCTCCGCACATCCATCTATTATCTGTTATTTATTAAATGCAAGTGTAAGGTTATCGCTTAGACAGTTTCGACAGTGTGTGTGGGCTAAGTTTTTGGGGTTTTTTCACTTGCTTCGAAGGTTATTTAGGTTCTCTGTTTTCCTCCTTCATAAAAATAAGACTTTCAGCTCCTTTTTAATCCGGAATGCGGGGACCGTAGGGTAAAATTCATTTGGGCTAAATTTCTCCCTTCTTCCCCTTTCATACAGCGCCTATCAAGCAAGCTATTCGAATTCATTCTTTACGTTAAAGTCACTGTCCTTT
This sequence comes from Dendrophyllia cribrosa, assembly GCA_024195265.1. Taxonomy (NCBI): domain Eukaryota; kingdom Metazoa; phylum Cnidaria; class Anthozoa; order Scleractinia; family Dendrophylliidae; genus Dendrophyllia; species Dendrophyllia cribrosa. The sequence continues at coordinate 40,636,768 of JAJLRJ010000009.1, forward strand.
TCACTTCCCTTCAAAGGTAGGACCAAAGTCCGACAATAACTCCCTGTACTGCCTATGTAACCACTTGACGTCATTTGGCGGAGGGATACTGGTGAAGCCAAACGCGCTGGATTTTGATGTGGTGTTCACTGAACTGACGCGACTTCACGAGACAGGAAACATCGCCGTCCTCAGCACTATTGTTGTCGCCTTGCTGTTGTATATCCTGGTGGTTATATTTGCAAGAAGAGCTGATAAACGAGATAAGGCTAAGGTTGGATTTCCACATTTTTCACATTTTATTTTTTTCTCCAAACCATAAAAAATATGTTTTGCATTTAGGCCATAAGGTGCGATTGATATATTTTTTCCCTTAGTCTGTATTTTTTTATAAAGAGAATCATATGGATTCTTTAATATATATTTATATTTATTTAGAATTATATGCACTTATAAATCGTACCTGAATTGAACGTCATATGAAATTGTTAAAGAACACGGTGGAGCCAAAACACCCCTCCAAGGAATCATTGAGGGGTGGCAGTTTTTTGATTATTGGAGCGTAACTTAAAATATATTGAGCATTTCGTTACTAAATTGGGCAAGTGAACAGAGGATTTGCGCCAAATTATTTTGACATCAAAATTGACAGGAGATATCAAATTATGACGTCACAGCTGATGACGTCATGCTGTACCCTTAATTAAAAGTTTTTAATTTCCAACTTTTTGCTAGTGTCTTCGAAAGAGGACAACCAGAGAAGTTAAAAACTTAAAACCGTTTGTCGATATCACAAATATTAGATGAAATATGACAATTTGAATTTTGAAGAATGCTTTGCCCAGAAAAGAGTGTCCTCCCCCCCCCCCCCCATTGATTGTCCTAGATGAGTAAAAAAAGAATAATTAAAAAAAATCAGAAATCATAGTTTTTCTTACCATTGTTTACTTCAAAATTTAAACACTTATTACTTAACTTTAAAATTTAAACACTTATTACTTAACTTTACCAAATTCTTAGCTTTACTTGAAAAAAAAAACTGAAGAAAAAATGCCCTAGGGGTTAATTTTATAGGAAATGTATGGTTCCGGGGGAACACTGAAATGTCTTCACATTGTTATGACTCTAGAAATATTTGTCACTGCGAGTTTCGGTTTTCGGTATATTAGCCCCCTAGTCAAGTTCTTTCAAATGATATATTTGGTGGTATAAAATTAGAAACTTTGTACTACGTGTTCTGTGTCGTCATCAAATATGACTTCAGAATTTAACATTTTTTTACCATGATTGAAATGAAATGAAATGATTTGGACAAAAAGTCAATGTGAGAAGTTTGGTGAGGAAATGTGCAAAAAGGCAAAATAAGCCTTCTTGATCCTTTTTAAGGGCGTTTGGCCCCACCATGGAAACAAAACACAACCTTGCTCCCAGGGCTTTACCTCGAGATCAGGTTGCACTAAACAGCAGACGGAACGAGGTATGTTGCACACAAGACCGCTTCCCAGATGTGCTTTGCTCGTATCCTTTCCCAGTTAGATTTGATCTGATAAATCTCGCACGGAGTATGGATTCAACGGATTCATAATCCGTTTTGAGTTTTTAGTAGAGAAACCAAAAATACGTTTTTGGATTCAAGAATCCGGATTTATCAACACCATCATCACCATCATTATCTTCATCATCATAAACATCATCATCATCATTCATCGTCATTCATAGCTGTCGTCATCAGCATGAAATGCCCAACTTGTTGCGGACAATGACATGCAGTGGGTACTGCGTGCTGTTCTTACTCGAGTAATCTTTACTTTTTATTTTCAGACTGGTCCCGCTTTGTATTTAAGCTCACCCCTTGAAGCAAGCTTTCTGTATAACCTGACGCTAGGAACTGGGGTATGGAAAAATTCTGGAACGGATGCCAATGTTGCCATCGTTATTCACGGAAGCGAGGCAGAAAGTCAACCTATAGTACTGAACAAGAACATGATCGAGTCAAGAACGGTACTTGCGCGCGGAAACGAAGACTCATTCGTGATTCATTTGCCAACATCACTAGGAGAAGTTCAGTACGTCCATGTATGGCATGACAACTCTGGAAAGTATCCTTCGTGGTTTCTTGGCCACTTAAATATCAGGGACTACCAAACAGGAAAACAATGGACCTTTATTGGCAATACTTGGTTTGCGTTAGAAAAGGGCGATGGAAAAATCGACAGACTTCTAACTCCCATCTCTTCGATTGAAATGAATAGTTTTAAGTACTCGTTGAACATACGCAGTTCCAAAAGTTTCTCCGAAGGCCACTTATGGCTGTCCGTAGTTACCAAGCCCCCTAAAAGTAAATTTACACGCGTCCAGAGAGCAACGTGCTGCCTGTGTCTTCTAACGTCCGCCATGTTGGCTAATGCCATGTTTTACAGGACTGACAAGGTAGCCGACCCCACCATTCAGATTGGCCCATTAAAGTTCAGTTGGAGGCAAATCGTAGTGGGGCTAGAGAGCGCCTTGATAGTAATTCCAGTGAACTTATTGATCGTGGCATTTTTCAAAACCAGCGCCGAGAAACACTCAAATAAAGTAGACACAGACAAAACGCAAAGTAGGCGTGCGTCTAAAGAGGGCCGGACGTACTCCACTTTGGGTAGCGCATCCAACTTAGAAGACAACGATATTACTTTATCTGAACACAGCACGTTTTCGACGAGAATGTGGAGACGCGTGCGCGTCATTGGTAAAAAGGACTTCAAGTTGCCTCACTATTGTATATACATCGCCTGGTTTATGTGTTTTGTGACTGTAGCTTTATCGTCAACATTCACAGTTTTCTTCAGTTTGCAATGGGGGAAGGACACCTCTAACCAATGGCTATCCTCCATGCTCGTATCTTTCACAGAAGACGTGTTAGTTCTACAACCGATCAAAGTGATGTTTATTATCATTATAACCGCGTGTCTTTTTAGAGACGCGAGTCATTCGATCACATCCACCCAACATGTATCCACAGAAACTAGAAAAGTTGATGACTCGCAGAGGGTCAACATAGATGTCCCACACAAAGAAGATCTCAAGCTTGTGAGAGAGTACCGAGTAAAGGAATCGAAAATGTTTTCATTTGGCAGAGAGTTGGTTGGCTATCTCTTGTTCCTATCCTTGCTGATGATTGTATGTTACGGCAATAGAAGTTATCATGGCTATCTCATGACTAAGAACCTTAAAGATACCTTTAGTAATTTTGCCTTGGTAAGTATAGACCCTGGAATGTAGAATTTCAAGTCCTCACAAAACACAAAACGCGTGAGAGGGTGCGAAAACCGATTGCGACCTGAAAACCCACCACACTTCACGCTCGACTTTTCCTGAGAGAAAAGGGGGACTGTTCGTAGTCTAATTAACCCTTTGATTCCCAGAGTCAATAATGGAGACATGTAATGTAGTTCTAACTTTTGAGTCTGTTGATGCAATCCTATGGTGTGACCATTCATATAAAACCTCTTCAGCAGTACTTTTGCATGGTACCATTTGTTCTAACTTTTGAGTCTGTTGACGAACTCCTATGGTGTGACCATTCAAATGAAACCTCTTCAGCAGTACTTCTGCATGGTACCATTTGTTCTAACTTTTGAGTCTGTTGACGAAATCCTATGGTGTGACCATTCAAATGAAACCTCTTCAGCAGTACTTTTGCATGGTACCATTTGTTCTAACTTTTGAGTCTGTGGATGAAATCCTATGGTGTGACCATTCAAATGAAACCTCTTCAGCAGTACTTTTGCATGGTACCATTTGTTCTAACTTTTGAGTCTGTTGACGAAATCCTATGGTGTGACCATTCAAATGAAACCTCTTCAGCAGTACTTTTGCATGGTTCCATTTGTTCTAACTTTTGAGTGTGTTGATGGTGTCACTATTCAAAAGACCATTCAAATGAAACCTCTTTAGCAATACTTTTGCATGGTACTATTTTTTCTAACTTTTAAGTCTGTGGATGAAATCCTATAGTGTGACCATTCAAATGAAACCTCTTCAGCAGTACTTTTGCATGGTACCATTTGTTCTAACTTTTGAGTCTGTGGACGAAATCCTATGGTGTGACCATTCATATGAAACCTCTTCAACAGTACTTTTGTATGGTACCATTTTACAAAGTGAAATTTGAGATTTTGATTGAATTTCGATTCTAAGCACTCTTAGGAATTAAAGGGTTAAGGAATCGGTGAAATATATCATCAGTGGTCATTAGTATGTATGCGAGGAATCCTGAACGAGGATTTTATTTTATTTTATTAACGATAACCCAGAAGCACACTGATATCTGTAGCAAATAGCAGGATGTTTCAAAATGGTGAGTGCGATCACAGATCGAATACGCGGTAAAGATCAAACCAATCAAATTGTTGTATAAAATACAAAAATTATGGCGATATGACGCTTCGATGTATATCTTGTAGTTCAATATTATTTTTGGTTCAATTTTTTATTTTCTATTGTTCTTTTCTATGCTAATATATGACAATAAATATAAAACAAAAGAAAACGAAAATTGAACCAAGGTTAAAATTGAACTACAACATATCTAACATCCGATTCAGATCAAGAAGAGAGGAGTGACAAAACGAAAAACGTGAATATAAATTAGTGAAAATAAGGAATTTAGCCATAGGAAAACACATGCACAAGGAGCATGGAATGCTCAAACCGTATTTATCCAAGAAGTTTTCGGCACTTAAAAAGAGCCGAAATAAGTTTGATTGTCTCGTTCCCAAGAGTCTTCTAATCAAAGAACTCAAACCAACTTTCAAACGTACAATCAGACACTATCCGCGCTAAGTTATTCACATAACTTAGAACTTAAAAAAAGTTTAATTAATTGTTTTCACTAATTTCTAATTTGTATTCGCCTTTTTTTTTCTGTCACTCTCTACTCCATAATTAATTTATTTTTACTGAAGTTTTTCAACAAATCTTTTGTCATTTGACAAATGTATACAAGTCTACTGAATTGTCTCGTTTCTGTTTAGGCCAAAGATCCAAGATATTTCTGGAAATGGCTTGGAGGGCAGTTTGTCGGCGGCATTTACGCCAATGAGTGGTATAACAAGGAAAAAGTCAAAGAGCAGGAATACATTGGCAACAAGATGTCCCTTCTGCTTGGAATACCTCGCTTAAGACAGTTGAGGATACAGAAAGGTATTTCTTTTTTTGCATTTTTGTTTTTATTTTCGAGAGGAGAGACCAGGCGAACTTTTTGGATTCGGAAATTGTCAAGGTCAGAAGAAAAATGATGGTGATAAATTAAAAGAAGAAAGCACTGATCATTCACTTAAAAGTAATGATAAAGTTGAACCTGAACTACGTAAACAACAAGAACAAAGCATTTCGTTTTCGCTTTTCAATCTCATCAACTTCGTCGTATGGCAAAAAGAAAACAAATACGAAATATGAAAAAATGGCGCGGCTTGAGAAAAAAGTTACTTTCAAAGTGGGAATAAAAAGGATGATTTATACATGATACAGAGTCTAAATGAACTTAATAAGTGATTAAAGAGATTTATTAAGGTTAACAATCCATCATTAATGCGTATTAAGAGATCATGTTTTCCTTGGAATAAGGATTTTTTAGACAAATGAGGGCAACATTACTGCCAATGGCTGATGAAAGTTTCCATTCCAATGAAGTAAGTTATCAACCTGACGCTCCTATATCAATGGATGGGATACTAGTAAACAATACTTTACCAGAATATTCACTAAATCGCTTTTTTCTAATTCTCTCAGATTCTTGCACCGTTCCGGAGGAGGCTCAAAATGCAATAAAACATTGCAACGACTTCTACAGTTTCGACGAAGAGGACAGAACCCCTTTTAACCTTCCAGGCTGGCGACCTTTCACTGGCTCTGTGGATTGGGCCAACTTTTCTGACCTCTGCCCGGCTTCATGGAATTACATGTCACAGGAAAAGCTCCAGAGCTCACCAAGTTGGGGTTTCTTTGATTTCTATGACGGTGGAGGTTACGTTGCAGACTTAGGCTACAGTAGTGACACTGCATCCAAAGTAATCTCGAACTTGCATGATTACGGTTGGATCGACCCACAAACCCGCGCCGTGCTGGTCGAATTTACCATTTACAATCCTAACACAGGATACTTCAGTATCTCGACCTTCTATTACGAGGTATTACCGACTGGTTACGGCAATTTCTTTGGAAGAATCGATACACTTCTGCTAACGAGCACTCAAACCGGTTTTCACCAGTTTTACTTGATATGCCAGCTTCTATTTATTATAATAGTAATCTTGTTTGTTCTTCGGGAAGTGTACAATATCTACCGAATGAGATGCAGCTATTTTCGAGACGCCTGGAATTTGGTACAAATATTGCAGATGATTTTCTCGTTTTTGGTTGTGATTTTCTACGTCGTTAAGTCAAAGCTCTTTCTTAAGAGTGCTTTAAAGGTGAAAGAAAACCCTTACGTTCCAGTTAGTTTTCGAGTCGTGATCACTTGGAACGATGCGGAGAACGGAGTGTTAGCGATCGCAGTCTTTATTGCAACAATGAAACTTCTTCGTATGATTCGCTTCAATCGTCACATCAGCATGCTGATGTCAACCTTCCGAGCGTCCAGAGGGTTATTGCTGTCCTACTCGGTCATTTTTATTATTATTTTTCTCGCATATGCACAACTTGGAAAGCTGGTTCTGGGGAACAATTTGCAAAACTATTCTTCGTTTTCAAACACCCTGTACTCAGAGTTGCTCATGTGTCTTGGCGGGAAAATGGCACTAAGAGATCTGCTTCGAGTCAACCGCTTGCTTGGTCCAATCTTCGGATTTTCCTTCACTTTGCTCAACGCTTTTATTTTCGTCAACTTTTTTGTCGCCATCCTAAACGATTGTCATGAGGAAGTCAAGGATAACACCGATAAACGATCAAAGGAATTTGAGATGGCGAATTTTATTCTCCAGAGACTCGGCGAACTTTTGGGATTCGCAAATCATGATAATGATAATGATGATGAAGTTAAACCTGTACTCCAACAACAAGAACCAAAACAGAAACCAAACGTGTCTTTTTCGACTTTGGCGTTCCAATCTCATCGACTTCGTCGTATGGCAAAAAGAAAACAAATACGGAATATAAAATTACGGCGGGAAAATGCAAAGAAGGAAGCCAAAATGCAGAAAGTTAAGATCGATGAGGTGAAATGTGTTGTTGGAGAATCAATGACCAACAAAAGAAAACATCAATTGAAATTAGTTGCTTCAAGCATTATTGCTTTCGATACTTTATACCAAGAGCAAACCTTACAGAAACTGGATTCGTTGACAAGTAAAGTTGTAAGAGATAATGTGAGAGAAGACATGGAGATTCTGTCTCTGATCCGGCTCTTGCGCATGTGCAACGAGGAGGATACGCAGTCTACTACACCGGTAACAGATTCGGCCACATTAGCTGACATCGAATTATCTGCTTTCATCACATCTTCATCCTACAACGCATGCGCTGAGGAAAGGAGAAGCAGCACATCCGGGGATTGTTCAAATGATGATATTGAGAGCCTAGAGTTACTAAGAACCCGGATGCCCTTTGGTGTGTTACCGCAACACTTGAGAAAAGCGGGAAAAGAGCTGCAAGATAAGCTCCGTGCTACAAAAGCAGCGAAAAGAACTAAGCCAGAAAAAAGAAAAGCCTCTGGTACAACTGTTTTCAAGTACTATTCATTCATATAGAGCGGTTTTAACTTGAGTCTCGTAAAACCAAACCAAAGTAATAAATAAATAAATAAATAAATAAATAAATAACTATATTTAGAGAGGAAAGCCGCATCAGCCGTAGCTGGTTTTCATGCAGGTCCTCTTTCAAGATCGAATTGGAATTTAGAATGTTGGTTTTTGAGGAGAGGGAAAACCGGAGTACCCGGAGAAAAACCTCTCGGAGCAAGGAGAGAACCAACAACAAACTCAACCCACATATGACGCCGGGACCGAGGATCGAACCCGGGCCACATTGGTGGGAGGCGAGTGCTCTCACCACTACACCACCCCTGCTTCCCATACAATCACAACAGATGCAGACAATCCAATGAACCAATCAGAGCTCGAAGTAAATACATGTAGCCGGCGCCAGGCGCGGGAAAACGCGCGAGCAAATCAAGATTGGTTTTGGTTTTACTTCTGATTGGTTAAAAAAGTGTCGTAGCAATGCAAAACCAAAGCAATCGCGAAGTTACTTTCGACACTCGATTGAAAACCGATTTCAATATTGCAGGTCATTTATATCAACATTGCACCAACATTGGGGAAAAGGACCAACAATTGTGTCCGATTATGTAGCTTCTGATAGTTCTCCTGAGCTAACATTTATTTTCAGATCAAATTTGTAAACCCATCAGCCGTTACTTCCACGAAAGAAACACTTTAAGTATTGTTCCACATAAGAACGATAGCAAACTTCATTGTTCTGCGGCATTAGCTCTTTCCCACATAGAATATCTTTGATTTCAAGAATAGAGGAGGAGCTGATGGTTAATAATTATATTTCATTATAAAAATAAAGAAAATCCATTTGCGTCAAATAAATTTTAGGAAATGTTCGTGCTTAACCAATCAGAATAGCAGAAGACAATAGCTAATAATTTTGCTTCTTTGATGAAGTTCCCCAAATACAATTTCTTTTAAAAATTGTATGTTGTGCGATTGGGTCTCAAATTACTTGAAACCTTAAAAAAATTAGACAAAATGCACCTTGAACCTTAACTTTTTAGCGGTTTTTGAGTCTAGGCCAATGAGATCACTAGTTGTAACAATGAAAAATCTTGACATTCCATCGTGTTTGACATTCCATTGCCGTTCAGCGCTATCCTTCTTATGCGGATCATTACTTAATAGAAAGGATAGCGACGCACAAAAGTGAGATAATTATCATTTTACAAAAAGCAACACACTGTATTTACGCAAAAATCCTAACAAAATGCTTCGTTTTCCATTCAAAAGGAAGCTAAGATCCAACCTTCTGAACCTTCTATATTTTAAATTATTTATATACTTAAGTTGTAGTCTTTTTTCCGTCTGACTCACTTTCATGAGAGAGAGGGCGATGAAAACAAAACATTTTATTGGATGGCGGAACAAAAATGTGGTACTGTAAACGAATCGTTATTTCGACAGTTCCTAGTTTAAGATAGATAGATCGTTTATTAAAACTCCTCATTTACAGCAGAAACTGAATTACACAGGCTTACAATATACATACTTTATTTAGACAGGCAAAAGACATCTTTAAATGTTGACAAATAAATACCTTTAAGACTTTAATATCCAATGAATTTACGCTTTCCATTAATTCGTTCCTTATTCACTAGGAAAGCTTTCAAAAATATTAGCAGTCGTTTTTGATTTCTCAGTTGGTTCATCCATTAGTCATTTGCTAAAAATTATCTTTGTTGAATGAACAATAAAAATGATGCAAAAAGCTGCATTATTGACAGTACAACCCGCGCCTAATTTTTCAGGATTTCTTATAAAGCAAGAAGGAATAATGCGTCTATCGAAATAAAATTCAAGTAGAAACCCTTTAGTTTAGTGGATTCATTTTGACTGAGACCAAAACAATTCGCTCCTCCAAAAACTGTGTGGAGACTGAGAACCTGTTTTTAGCGCTGAGATTTCTGGGATCGTTTGGGTAACCAATATGAGCTATGATTGGTTAATGGTTGCCTTTGGAAACCATCAACCTATCGTAACTAACGCTGGTTACCCAAACAATCCCAGAAAGCCTAGCGCGGAAAGCTGGTGCGCAGTCTCCCTGAAGTTTTTGGAGTGGCAGATTGGATTAGTCGTTCAAAAATTTCTATAAGTGAAAGACGATTCGGCCTGCACTCTAAACCACTGTCACATCAAAGAAATCGGCGGCGAATAATCTAACTAAAAAACTTGAGCTCGCAGTTTTCTTTTAAAATACAGCAAACTCTCTCTTAACGGACACCTCTATAAGACGGACACCTGGTGCTGGTCCCTGCCGTTTTTCAGTCATTTTACTGTAACTAAACTCTCTATAAGATGGACACCTCTCTAACATCGGAAAAACGGACACTCTGAAACCGTCAACGGACACTTGGGAAGTGCTTTTTTTATTGAAAAATACTTCAAAACGGAAATGTAGGTGCTGAATATGAACAAACGAGTCCACTTTTCTAATGTTATTTTTGTTCCAGTTTGTAGCTAGGTTTTGCTTAAGTAAATGACTTTAAACAGACTTAAAACAGACGTCTATTCATTGTGCATAGGTTCAGATTATTATCAGAGAATTACTGGTGTCACGTTACCTCGAGTTTCTATAAGCCGGACACTTCTCTGAGACGGACAGTTGAGGCCGGTCCCGACGGTGTCCGTCTTAAAGAGTTGACAAGGATGTCACATCTGCTGAAAAGCAGGTTTGCGAATGTCAGTGTTCAGATAGTGGGTAGCCTGTTCCAGTCGTACAGATAGCAGGTAGCCTGTTTCAGGCGTTCAGATAGTGGGTAGCCTGTTCCAGTCGTTCAGATAGTGGGGAGCGAAGGATAGGCGGCGCGCGAAAGGAAAAATATTGAGAGAGCTGACGGAGGGGGAAAGGCACGAAAGATAGCAAGTCCCAGTCTCCCCTCGTTTTTCCCGCTCGTTCAGTTTTTAGCTGCTCCAGGGCCCCACAATCTTAACGCCTGGAACAGGCTAAGGTCAGTGCAGCTTTCATTGCAAATCAAAGTGACTTTCGAGATCAATCTCCAGAGGCTTGACATGACATCTCTCTTTTCCTTTCCAAGTTATCAGCTCACCTCTTCGTCAGCTCAGCTCGACACCTGTTCCATTTTGACGGTTCCGTCACCGCATTTCCCTTCCGGGCCGTCATTTGTTTCCTTTGGGGTCCACTCATCTTCGTTTAAGCGCACCGCTTTGACTCGGTGTCCTGAAAGGGAGAGCTAGAGGCTTAATATTTTTTTTACGATAGCATTACATCTACAACACAGCTTATTGTATAAAAGCCCAGTCACTGGCGAACAAGATTTAACTTCTACCGCAAATGTTGTATTAGTTTTGGCCCTCAAAACAACTCTTTTTCCTCCTTCACCAATGTGGTCTTTAAAACTTGACATTTTTAATAAGCCCCTCCACCCTCCCCTTGTTAAAGATACTGTCATTAAATGAGACTCCCCGGGGGGGGGGGGGGGGGGGGGGGGGGGGGGGGGGCTAAGCTAAGAGAAATGTTAGTTCGGCGGGACAGTGGCCTCCTGAATGTATCAAAATTCAATGCACTTAAATGTTAAAAATAATTAAAATTACCTGGGCAGTGCTTGGCCTCATCAGTCGAATTACGTTCACGACAACAAACGCGACACAGATTAAATGAACATTTTAAGCCCTGAAATAAAGCATAATAAATGTATTGTATTGTCAATCATAGTCACAAATTTCATAAAACATCGGAGCTAGGTTGTTCAAAAATTGATTCATGCTAATCCTATAACGGCCACCTTCCCATAACGGTCACCTTCCCATAACGGTCACCTCCCCATAACGATTACCTTCCCACAAGGATTACCTCTCCATAACGGTCACCTCTCCATAACAGCCACCTTCCCACAAGGGTTCCCTCTCCATAATGGTCACCTTCCCATAAGGGTTACCTCTCCATAACGGCCACCTTCCCACAAGGGTTCCCTCTCCATAACGGTCACCTTCCCACAAGGATTACCTCTCCATAACGGTCACCTTCCCACAAGGGTTCCCTCTCCATAACGGTCACCTTCCCACAAGGGTTACCTCTCCATAACGGCCACCTTCCCATATTGGTCACCTTCCCACAAGGGTTACCTCCCAAAAACGGCCACCTACCCATAACGGCAATGTTTTCTAGTCCTGACTACTTATTCATTCACTCAAATCCTCTAATTACAAACCTCTTTATAACAGCCACCTCTCTACAACGGCCATTGTTGAGAGATAAGACTATTTTTGTTTTTCTACTGTTGCAAATAAAACTTTTTACGGACCCACCTTAGGATTAACGTGGCACTTTGTACAGATATCCCACATCCTCTCTGAAAGAAAAGAAACGTATTTTATTAGATTGTGCAGAAAATATATACAACGTTCAAGTTTCTGTGAAACACAATTAAACAGTCATTGCTTAATAGTCAAAAGTATTAAGAAAACAAAAATGGATTTGGCATTTAATCTATTCGTCTCATTTCACGGTTATGTGAAACCAATCTACACTTCACACGGTATACTAATCTAATATTACAAGAAAAAATATTATTTTCCTGCTCTGGAAACATGTTAAAAATCTAAAAATTTCGTACTCAGAGCGTAATAAAATATGTAAAAATCGAGAAATATTTCGTTCGGCTCTCCCGAACTTCATCAGTCTCAAATGAATAATGTTAATCAGGGGGGGTTATATCGTGCTTTTGGGGTTTTGCGCGTAGACTTTTCACAGTTTCCTATCCCTTTTTTCCTAGTTTGATTGTTTTAGTTCGTAAATACAGTTCACTATATATCTGAAGACGGACACCCTTGTAAGATGGACACCTTTCTAAGGGAGACATCAACATTGGCTGGTTCTGGCTGAATTCTTTCACTTGTTCGTCTGTAACTAAACTCTCTATAACAGAGCGAGCTGGCTTATAACTACAATTTTGAGGTTGCGTGGCAGCTATGGTAACAACAAAACTCTTCGACTACCTCTTCGCGCGCGCACTTTCTCTTTTTTCAAAGCTTTCTTCATTTGCCTCAATTTAACCACCTCTTTGGCTCTTTCCTCTTCTTCTTTCATCTCGTCCAACGTTCTTTTAACCCCGGAATTCGTTCTACAGAAAAGTAACAAACATTTTCAAGGGTGAAGTTTGTGTTAACAACCAAGAGTCCCAAAACTGAAAGCTGAACCAAATGACAACTGCGTAAACTTACCTAATGTACGGCTGGCATTTCCAGTAAGGTATGACATTAGAACCTGGTTCACCATTTTTTTCGATGTCTTTCTGTAAAATAAACATAGCGAGCTATCATTATTACATCTCGTCTTCGTCTTATATGAAGGCGCGCTGATGCAGTGGTAAGCGTGTCTGACTTTTAAATAAAGGTCCAATGTGTTCCGGAGAATTTTCTTGCGCGTTAGCATGGACAACTCTGTCAAAGGCGCCGGGATTAACGAGTATAGAAAATACAAAAGAGAGCGTAAGAAAAATTCTTCGGAAAACAGGAACAGTTGCAGAAAATCCCACTTAATCTTTAGTTGCTTTATGCAAACGGATGTGTTGTTTCCTTAAGCTAGAACCTTGCTCTACATTGTCTCTCTTCTCTATCAACATGCATAAGAGTCTACCGTCTTTTCTTGACCAATGTCGGCGTTGCAGTCCTTTCAGAGAGCAAAACGGGATTTTGGCAAAATCTCTGCGATTGCTAGCAGAAGTTTCCGTCCGTCCGTCCGTCCGTGGAGAACGTAAACACAAGACAGTTAACTTTTCTTTCTTTATTTAAAGTTGAAAGCAATCCCTACGAATTCAGCTCCGGGACAATTCAGTCACATAAGACAAACTAAACAAATTGAAACAACTACAAGGTAGCCTTAAAGATACAGTCTGAAGTATCAGCCGCATTATAACCCTACCCCCTGTGAGCGCCAGCGAGAGATCGCCTTCAGGGGTTAGGGTGAGAAAGCGTCAAGTGACGTTTTCCTTGGCGTTGCCGTCGTGGTTGCTCCAAGACGGTGGACCAGACGATGAAACAACGAGAAATTAATGCATAGTGTGTATTATTGTCATTAGTATTTTTTTTTTACCAGAGTTCTATCCTTTAACGTCTGACAAATTTCTTTCATTTCTTGGATCGACTTGGCAGTCCCTAGTTTGTCTTGCATGTCTCTATTCCTGTCGAGACTACAAACAAAACAATATTTTAGTTGTAATTTTTATTTTACGTATTTATTTCATGAATTCTTCATCAATAACAAGTGCAGTCGAACCTCCAGTTTTAAACTCTCTTCAATTCCATAAACATTTTGGAATCGAAATCCGTTTTTATTGCTTCTGAATTTTGATATGACGTAAGTGCAAGCCTTTTTGTTGTATATTTTATTGTTAACAACGACAGTAACATAAAAGCTTAAACGTCATATATACATACACACACCTTCAGTTACACACGCGCGTGCACACCTGAACGAGACGTACAGGGGAAACACGCACGTGTGCACGTGTGCACGTGTGCACGTGTTTCCCCTGATAGGTGCTTTGTACATTCAAATTACTACAGTTTTATTTTCATATGATTCAAAGTTTTGGGATTTTACAGTTCTGAGGAAAAAATAATCCACTGAAAAATGCTATACCAAAGTTGACAGGTACGGTAGATAAAACGTCTGACAATTTTTTTTTTCAGTGGTAGAGAACGAGAAGAAATAAGCAGCTTGCATCTCCGAACCAGTCGCTTACCTGGCAATTTACACGAGGGCGCTGGTATCGTTCAAAGAACGGATCACTTGTTAAACTGTTGGTTGTTTATTTTGTTGAGAAGATTCCAAATAGAATGGCAAAAGACTAGATATCGTAAAACAGCACTGAACAAAAATATTAAAGTCACCATTTGTTCTACTAAGAATCCTGAATAATTACTACCCATATTAGTATTCTTTATATAAAGATTACGTGTGAACTTTATATAAAATCATTCTCATTAAAAATTTAGCGATAAGTGTATTGTTTGCACATTCAGCCCCGCACTCCCCTGTGACTGAAATCAAAGCCGCCACCAGGCTTTTCATAATGACCGTAGATTACCTGGTATAAAGGTTCATACACGTGATCGATTTGCGTCGTGTGATAGGCTGATATGCTCATGAATTATTAATGAGTTTTTGAATGGCAGTTAAAGAACACTAAGATAGCCGGATCATAGAATAACATGGAGGATTTTGGGCAGAGCGCGTGCATACTCTAACAGAACAAAGAGGTGCAACCTATGTAACCTAGAGAAATATTAAATCATTTGTCACCGAGAATTAACCACCCTAAACAAAAGATAAGAACTGGTTAACAGTTGCAGACATGCAAATAAGTTTCTTTTAAAGAATGCCTAGGATCTGTGCACCCGTGCGTGAAAACGCGCGAATAGAGCTGTATAAGAACCCCGTGGCTGATAACAACACTATGTTGTAAGAATACTGAAAAGTGGGAGCACTTTATGCCCCCATGAAACATATTCGTAGATTCTCACAATGAACGAAATCTAGTCCATAATTACCCTTCACTATAACATTAATATATATGTAACAGTAACTATTTTTATTTCTCACCAAAAACGCTTTACAATTACCACTTTGTACTATGTATTTAACAAAAACTTAATTATGCGTTTTAATTTAGATTCAATTAAATGTACGCGAAAACTAAACCAATAAGTGTGTTTTTGATCGATTTTACCATTTAAACTTCTTGTTCTAAAACACACATCTTTGTTGTCTCCATTTCAAGATTGATGTCATTAAACAAACCCTCCAAAATAAACTATTCTGCATATTATTATCAATTATTGGACGAGGCTGAGCAAAATATCGTGATATGTCATTGGCGAGCAGATCAATTATTGGACGAGGTTGAGCAAAATATCGTGATATGTCATTGGCGAGCAGATCAATTATTGGACGAGGTTGAGCAAAATATTGTGATATGTCATTGGCGAGCAGATCAATTATTGGACGAGGCTTAGCAGAATATCGTGATATGTCATTGGCGAGCAGATCAATTATTGGACGAGGTTGAGCAAAATATCGTGATATGTCATTGGCGAGCAGATCAATTATTGGACGAGGTTGAGCAAAGTATCGTGATATGTCATTGGCGAGCAGATCAATTATTGGACGAGGTTGAGCAAAATATCGTGATAGGTCATTGGCGAGCAAATCAATTATTGGACGAGGTTGAGCAAAATATCGTGATATGTCATTGGCGAGCAGATCATTAGGCCATTTCCGAGTTGCTTTTAGTCTCTCTATCAAAGCGAGGCTAGGTGCGAAACCTTTCATATGAAAATAAGTTTTATTTGCATGTGAATGAAAACTCATTTTCATATGAAGGTTTCGCACCTAGCCTCGCTTTGATAGAGAGGCTAAAGGTAACTCGGAAATGGCCTATTATTGGACGAGGTTGGGCAAAATATCGTGATATGTCATTGGCGAGCAAATCAATTATTGGACGAGGTTGAGCAAAATATCGTGATTTGTCATTGGCGAGCAGATCGATTATAGAGTGTTTTCACTGACGTCATATCAAAATTCAGAAGCATTAAACAACAGTTTAGGATTCCAAAATGTTTATGGAATAGCGTTCCGCCCAGGTGACGTCATAATTTGCAGCTTTGCATTGTGGGATCGAAATGCGGACAAATATTTCAAAATGGCTGCCTCGGAAACACCAGTTTTTGCGATTCCTGTACATGTTGAGGATAATTGTCGAGTTGTACCCAAGAACAGTGCTTCGTAGCACCTGCTTTTTTCTAGCTTCCTGCATAGTTCTTGAATGTTTTTACGCATTTCAATCCCATGATGCTGCGCGAGTTTTCTATTTTTAGAATCTGAGCGGAACGCTATTGTAGAGAATTTAAAACTACAGATCTGGGCCAAATTTTGAAGCACAAGAGCATTTCCTTCAAGAATTATAGGCGAACGAGTATTAGACATTTAACATGGCGGCCAAAAATTCAAATTCTTAATTACACCAAAAATGTCATCACAAAATATTGTATTCACTATAAGTGCCATTAAATCGGCTTATAAGCATGTATAATTCAAGAATAATTTTCAACTGGTTCAATTTTGTTTATTTTCACGGCGTATTTGAAATAGCGTGACGAATTGCGTGACACATTTAAAACCTTTATAAATCGGAAGCAAAACATCGTTAAAACCTCAAACGTTTTGTGAAAAGTTATAACACTGGTATCCACATACCATGTTAGAAACAGTTTTGTAAAATGTATACTTTAGATTTTTGAATTTTTATGACGTCATGTGCAAACACTCTATTGGACAAGGTTTAGCAGAATATCGTGATATGTCATTGGCGAGCAGATCAATTATTGGACGAGGTTGAGCAAAATATTGTGATATGTCATTGGTGAGCAGATCAATTATTGGACGAGGTTGAGCAAAATATCGTGATATGTCATTGGCGAGCAAATCAATTATTGGACGAGGTTGAGCAAAAGATCGTGATATGTCATTGGCGAGCAGATCAATTATTGGACGAGGTTGAGCAAAATATCGTGATATGTCATTGGCGAGCAGATCAATTATTGGACGAGGTTTAGCAGAATATCGTGATATGTCATTGGCGAGCAGATCAATTATTGGACGAGGTTGAGCAAAATATCGTGATATGTCATTGGCGAGCAAATCAATTATTTTGCGAGACACTGACAAATCACGATAGTTTGCGATAGCCGAGTTCAATAATTGTTTGATCATTCGATCATCGAGTTTGTTTTTCAATTTAATATTAATTCATAACTGCTAAAACAGAGGAGAAATCGAGCTGACATTGTAGAGGGCGGGAGGAGAGCAATTATTCGCAGCAAAACAACTTTGCACCATTGTGCGCATGAGTAGAATTATTCGTAGGCAGTTATTCGCAGGTCACGTGATTGGCTTTCGGCCAATGAAAAGGAAGAATAAAATGCATCGAATAATAATTCTCATAACTAGATATTCAATTAATGATCAAGACAATTCCCTTATCTTGAGTCGCCTATCTTAATACTTTGTCTTACTCTGCTTGTATAATTTTAAGAAGAGAAAACAGACGAAGACTTGACTGAATTAAAAAGAAATGGAAGGAAATATATGTCATATATGACTGCGCGGAAATAGGGTATTTATGAAAATTACAAGTTGCTAAGAAATGAGGAGAGTTTGTGTGGGCTTATAGGAAGTGCTAAATCGCCGAATACAAAGCGGGGAATGGCAAATCCATTTTTACAAATATTGCTTCATTGGCATATACGCCTTAGTTTCTGATCAAGCTACAAAAAAAAATAAACTGCGAATATTGAAAGGGCACAGCGCAATTACAATGCAATTAGCTTTCTCTGGAAATTTGAGACCGATATGCTAGATACTCTCTGTGCACCAATTTTGCCAAGGGAACGAGCCCGGGGGAACGAGGTTGAAATTTTGCAGTTTTTACAGGAGCTTATTAGCCCAGAGCCTTCATCTCCTTATAATTAGGGCAACAGCATATTATTTTAAACAATGACTTCGGCAAAGATCTTGGTTTTTTTTTAATAACAATTGGACCTCCGGGTGAACTGCGCTGGTTTCCGACTTGCCGGTGATCCACCCATAAAAAAAAATAAATGACTGAATAATGGTGCTAAAAAAAATAACTAAACTTTAATAACCGCTACTTACCAGCGGTGACATCACGTTAAAACTATTTTGGCTTTACAATTTTCACGGGTACAATATCATATTTCTGTACTTAGACCTTTTAAGGTCTTGCTTAAAAGCAAGTTATCAATCATTAACGGGTCACTTAACTTACGGAATAGATAACAACAAGGCATCAGAGGTACGTCTTGGAAAAATCGCGAAAAATTAGTTATGGATTTATCGACCTTAGATGCGTCAATCCTAAGCTGCCTTATGCCTTCTTTTCAAAGCAGGGCTGGTGCAAAATGTTTTAGGTGAAAATATATGTTATATGATTTGCATATGAATGAAAACTAACTCTGCTTTTGAAAGGACTGAAGAGGACTCCAAAATAGCCTCAATAATTGATATCTCCCTTTTTGCGTTCTAGAAACAATTGATGTCTAAAAAAGGAGAATTCAGTCTAAGTACTGTAGAAACCTAGAATCTCTTTGAAATATTCCTGTAAAAAATAGGGTGAGTGAGTGAGTGAGTGAGTGAGTGAGTGAGTGAGTGAGTGAGTGAGTGAGTGAGTGAGTGAGTGAGTGAGTGAGTGAGTGAGTGAGTGAGTGAGTGAGTGAGTGAGTGAGTGAGTGAGTGAGTGAGTGAGTGAGTGAGTGAGTGAGTGAGTGAGTGAGTGAGTGAGTGAGTGAGTGAGTGAGTGAGTGAGTGAGTGAGTGAGTGAGTGAGTGAGTGAGTGAGTGAGTGAGTGAGTGAGTGAGTGAGTGAGTGAGTGAGTGAGTGAGTGAGTGAGTGAGTGAGTGTGATGTACGCTGGGTTTAAACTGAAATTAAATTCTAGTGGCAGAAAAATCCTGAAATATTGATCGCTTACTCTTTAACCGTAATTCAGTCTTTAATTTAAGTGAATCGATGGAATATTATTCGACTTATGAATTCTCAAAGGTAAGCATGAAGAATTATAATTTCTCTAAACAAACTGATATGATCAGTGAGTCGTCGTGCGATTTCGCTTCGCTTTAGACTGCTGAAATAATTTGTAGTGGCAGATAAATTCTGAAATCTTGATAGCCTACTTTTTAGAATTCAGTCTTTAATTAAAGGGAATAGATGGAATATTATTCGAGTTTTGTGCATATGAAGAATACTGATTTATTGCGATTGACAATTCTATTGTTACGCCGGAAATGGTTCCTGACATTGACAAAAATACCTCGTCCGATGACAATAGTGTTCGCTGACTACGTCAGCAGAACACAAAAACACCCACTTACAATTTCGTCACAACCGCTATTACGCAATACTCAGCATAGTAAACTATCCAACACCGCATCCATTGTCGTACCGCAATAAGATTGGGGATAAATTTGGCGACGCGACAACGGTCACAGTGTGGGAAAAAAGTAAGGGTGGGAGGGAGGGAAAGATAACTAGTCTAGCATTAGTTCCCAGGGCTTGCCCGTAAGCACCTCGTCGCCCCGTACCCGCACAATCCCTCCCCGTGCTGCAGTTGAGCCAAAGTGATAATTTATTCACACGTGTTGATCTTATATGCGTCACTTTAATGTATGCAGTGTGAATAGTAAACTATCCAACACCGCATCCATTGTCGTACCGCAATAAGATTGGGGATAAATTTGGCTCCTGTTACTTAATGTCACTAAGTCTGTTTCTATCTATCCGGTTAACGATGGGCTCCTCCCCAATACTAAACAGCCACCTAAGGAGACCAACGTTGGGCCGTCGAAAGAGGGCATCCCTCTTCCTGAACCAAATCATAACTCCCCAAAACTAAACCCCGATCCAATACCCTAACTCTGGGAGGTAGATTTTCATCGTACCTCACAGGCACTCTTCTGCGTAGGTTCCTTTCCCCTGATTGGTTGCGGGGAAGGCACACACAAAACGTTTTAGCTCATTAATGTCTTGCCAGGAGGCAGATGGCTCGGAGCCAACACTCGAGGCAAGCCTTGCCGAAGCCCCTGCTGGATTTAAGACTTTCGCTAGTTGCATGTAGTACAACGCCGTGTGGGGCCTTGACCATCCCACGTGATCCATGATCTCAGCCAGGTCCGCACCGTAGTGTTTGTGGAGTTCACCTGCGCGAAAGGCGTTTGGATCTCTAAATAATAATTTTGCTGGGTCCGCTAATTCTTCTCCATTTATCACTCTGTGTATGTATTGTTCTGAAAGTTCCCGGACTGTCACCCCTGAGCTAACCCCCAGTGACGTTCCCATCCAATCCACCTACGTGATTGGCTTTTGCGGCATCTTTGCATATTGTGCAACTTTTTCATCGAACTGTGGGTCAAACTCCCATTCCCAAGGGAGACTTGTGGTGATCTAGGTATGAAAACAAAGGAATAATAAGAAAGGGAACAGAGGTTAGCAGAGGGGTGACAGTCATGACCCAGCAATAGACTGGGGGAGTGTGTTTAGATACTCTTTTTCACAACTGCCACTTCTCTACTAGAGGAAAAGGAAGAAGAAAATTCCTAAAACGAGAGGCAAGGGTGAATGAACGTAGAATAGCGATTCATTGCCACATTATACAGTATTTATTGAAATACAGCATCACATAGTCAGCAATTTCTGACGCAATAGTAAACAAGTTCTGTTCTTTGCGATCTTAGATATAACACATGTTCACTTGTTATTGTTAATGTTCCTAGATCGGGAAGCAGGTTCAGACGGGCGTCCGCGCTGTTCCCTCCTTCTTTTGAAACAATTGACAGCGATATGCCCAAGCTTCCCACAACTATAGCAGCGAACATATGGGGCATTTGACCTCCTCGCATGTGACAGTGGCATTGGTTGCGGCTGACTCCTGTTGCTCTTCTCAACTTTTGCCATAATACCCAATATCTTCTCATGGTCTTTATCACCAATAATATTCACATTTAAAAAATTATAGCAAATTCTGACGAGTTTCAATCCGTGGCCAATAATATTCACATCTTCCAGAACATAACAAACAATTACGAGTCTCACTTCCGTGGCCAATAACATTTCACATTTGCATATAACAATCTCTTACGAGTTTCACTTCGTGGCCAATAACATATCACATCTGCATAAACAAGCTCTTGCGCATTACACTTCGTGGCCAATAACATATCACATCTGCATAAACAATTCTTGCGCGTTTCACTTCGTGGCCAATAACATATCACATCTGCATAAACAGACTCTTGCGCGTTTCACTTCGTGGCCAATAACATATCACATCTGCATAAACAAACTCTTGCGCGTTTCACTTCGTGGCCAATAACATATCACATCTGCATAAACAAGCTCTTGCGCATTACACTTCGTGGCCAATAACATATCACATCTGCATAAACAATTCTTGCGCGTTTCACTTCGTGGCCAATAACATATCACATCTGCATAAACAGACTCTTGCGCGTTTCACTTCGTGGCCAATAACATATCACATCTGCATAAACAAACTCTTGCGCGTTTCACTTCGTGGCCAATAACATATCACATCTGCATAAACAGACTCTTGCGCGTTTCACTTCGTGGCCAATAACATATCACATCTGCATAAACAAACTCTTGCGCGTTTCACTTCGTGGCCAATAACATATCACATCTGCATAAACAGACTCTTGCGCGTTTCACTTCGTGGCCAATAACATATCACATCTGCATAAACAGACTCTTGCGCGTTTCACTTCGTGGCCAATAACATATCACATCTGCATAAACAGACTCTTGCGCGTTTCACTTCGTGGCCAATAACATATCACATCTGCATAAACAAACTCTTGCGCGTTTCACTTCGTGGCCAATAACATATCACATCTGCATAAACAGACTCTTGCGCGTTTCACTTCGTGGCCAATAACATATCACATCTGCATAAACAGACTCTTGCGCGTTTCACTTCGTGGCCAATAACATATCACATCTGCATAAACACACTCTTGCGCGTTTCACTTCGTGGCCAATAACATATCACATCTGCGTAAACAAACTCTTGTTCCGTGGCCAATAACATTTCACATTTGTATATAATACACTCTTACAAGTTTCACCCCCGTGGCCAATACCATTTCACATATCTCAAGGGGTTCCGTAGTCAGCCGAAAATATGACCCTTATTTGCAATAACAAACTCACAAGGAGTTCTTACTCCGTGGCCGACGCAATGGCCATTATCGCAAACAATAGACTCTTACGAGTCAACTCCGCGGCCAATACATTTCACATATCTCAGGAGTGCCGTGATCAATATAAAACATGACCATTATTTGCGATAACAAACTCACAAGGAGTCCTAATTCTGTGGCCTACGCAATGGCCATTATCGCAAATAAAAAACTCTTACGAGTCCACTCCGTAGCCAATAACATTTCCCATCGCGCATCACTCTCAAAAAAAAAAGTATTACTTCCGTGGCCAACAATTTCAGAACTAACACGTGTTAAAGCGAAAATTCACCTCAAGTTTTTCCTCCGCCGACAAGCCCTAGCCTTGTGGTGCGGGATTCTGCCCTTGCTGAACCTGTGGCGCGGGATTTTGGCCTTGCTGAACCTGTGGCGCGGGATTTTGGCCTTGCTGAACTTGTGGCGCAGGGTTCCGTCCTTGCTGAACTTGTGGTGCAGGGTTCTGTCCTTGCTGAACTTGTGGCGCGGGGTTCTGTCCTTGCTGAACTTGTGGCACTGGATTCTGCCCTTGTCGAACCTGTGGCGCGGGATTTTGTCGTCGCTGAACTTGTGCTTGCGCTGGGTTCTGTCCCGGTTGAACTTGTTCCGGCGCTCGTTGCGGGAACTGTACATTAGCAGCTCTTCGGTCAGCCATGTTCATGGACAGTGCCAATTCCAGTCGTCAATTCTGCTTGCTGGAAAATTCGTGTTCGTAGCAGGAAAAATCGTTCCCCCTTTTCTCCTTCGCGCTGGAAAACTGAGAGACTCGAACACTTGAACATTTTGGGCCGCTTGTTCCGCGCCCGCTTGCAATCCATCCACTTGTATAGGCCTCAGACGACCACGAACCGGGCCAGGGTATTGTACATTCGCCATCCAAGTAAAGAAATAACACAAGGCAAGGAGATTCCAACTATTCGAGCGACACGAACTGGAGCACACCGAACCGAGCTGCAGTTGAGCCAAAGTGATAATTTATTCACACGTGTTGATCTTATATGCGTCACTTTAATGTATGCAGTGTGAATAGCGCATGTGATGAACTGCCCCGGGCTCCGCGCGTGTTGCTCGCGTAGTCGCGTTTCGCGCTCGCGCACCACAAAAGCGCTTCTTGTGCAAACAAGGGTAAAACGTTACGTAACATTTTGCACGCTTTCTTCTTTTATAAAAGACTGCGGCTTAATCTCACATAAACTTTGAACTTTCTTCAATTCCCTCGAGTGTTTTTATCAGGTTATTTGCATACAAAGTTTTTTTTTTTTCTATTTTTTTTTAAGTCTCTGAATTATAGTTAAGGCGGGGGTAAACCTGAATTTTAATGAAATTTTAAGAGGTTTTAAGAAGGGATAGGAGAAAGAAAATGATTTTTGGAACACCAACAGACAGTCGATACCCACGCAAGAGCACCCCAGGTTGCTAGTGGACTAACTTGGTATCCGTCTATTAATTATTAACTACAAATTCTAATTTTTAAAATTCACCAAATCTTCAATATTTCTTATTTCTCTAAATTTTACCAATCCTTTCAGAAAAACTATTTCCTCCCAAACATACTCAAAAATCACCCAAAAATTTACAACATCCCATAACATAGTTTTCTGATATAAGCAGAGGGTTTTTGGATTGCTTGAAACGTGAACGAGATATTTCCATTAAATTGTCACCTGATATTTTAACGGGCAGCTGGAAAATGTCGGTAACCAAAGCCATTTTAACCGTAATTTTAACTTGAGCACGCAGTTCATACTGTCACTTATGCCTTACCGCCGCCGTGAATTACACTGTTGATCCACGTCCAGACATAACAATCGCAAAGTGAAGGCAATCATAACAAATAACACATGCGTGACAAATGTGCGTTTATTCTGTTCCCACCATGGGGGTTCTACCATTGTAAAAACAATAATATCTTTAGGTCTAGCCTGAAGCTTCTGGTCCCCCAGTAATCACGCCCGATCGGAGACAGGCAAACAAAAAATCTCGCTTAACCAGCTGGTGGTATTAAATTTAAAAAAAAAATAATCACATGTGTCGCAAATGGTAATTATTTAGATATCAGATATTTTAATTTTTACAGTTTTTAAACGATTTGGTCGGTCGGGTAATATCATAAAAAAGTTTGCATGTTAATTACTAAACCAGGTTCTTGCATTTGACACAACTGACAAACCGGAAAACGTGAATGACTTCTGAATACATACGCCTAACCACAATTACAATGCAAAAATAGCTACAGGATCACAACAGATATTCTAAAATGGCTTTCAGTACTTTTAAATTCCAAGGATCGGCAAACACAGGCACAAGTGAATGAAATATTGTAAGAAATAAAGAAAGGAGTAGCGAGGAAGGTTTGGACGTGAGGTTTTCACGCATACAATTATAAGTGCGCGGGCACGGTTTATAAAGACAAATTAAGCAATGAACTTGGCTTTTGTATTGTTACCTCTTATACTAGTTATAGCCACAGTACTTTGGTAATTTATTTTCGGCGAATTGGATGGCATGACAACGTCAAAATCTTGACCGAGAACGCACCTTTACTGAAGCGAAGAGAATAAAGGTCGTGCTACCGACACGAGACGTAGACTGCGTCGTCCATACAACGTGAGCAGCATTTTTAATACGTTCTGCTCCCGGAAAACATTCGTTAAAATCCGAAGCAATATTAGCATTTTCAGAAACTGAGATATTTATCCTTAACGAGTTGAATCTGCAGAAGATGGCGAAGAAACTTATACAGTATCTGTCAATATCTACAATGTCGCTTCTCTTGTTTAATGGTGAGTACAATTTCACCGTTCACGTTTACCCGCATCGGCCTAAGCTAGATAATAAACAGAAAGACGGTGCCCTTAGTATCTTAAACGTCTCTAAATTTTAAAGGAAAACAGGATCATGCAAATTTCAAACGGTGGTTAATTTAAACTCATTTGCATGGTCACGCTCATGTTTTCGCCAAAAGTCCTGCGGAAGCCACTGTGCGTAGGATCTCTCACTACACTTCACATCAGGAATAATCTAGAAAAAATGTCTGACGTCTTATGTCTGTTAGTTCATTTATACAGATCGCATGTCGGGAGGTGCGTTAGCACACTCTTTGGCAATACACAAATACACGAATCTTTGAAACTAAAAGA
This sequence comes from Dendrophyllia cribrosa, assembly GCA_024195265.1. Classification (NCBI taxonomy): domain Eukaryota; kingdom Metazoa; phylum Cnidaria; class Anthozoa; order Scleractinia; family Dendrophylliidae; genus Dendrophyllia; species Dendrophyllia cribrosa. The sequence goes on from JAJLRJ010000009.1 coordinate 40,662,439, forward strand.
AGGAGCGGGGGAACGTGGAATGGGGAACGGGGAACGGGGAACGGAGAATCTTTGAAGTAGGAAAAGTTTAAAACTAGGAATCAAACGGGGAATCTTTTTAAAAGGCGAAAGGCCAAGAACAAATACCCCTAGCACGTACGTGCGTGAGAGATTTTTCCTTTTAGGTCAAAATTAAGATATAACAGACGCAATGTTATTGATTCTTTGATGTTAGGGAAAAAGAGAGAAAGAGAGGTTACTCGCTGGCTAGAAATGTGAACGGCGGTGAACAGAGCTGGTGAAATATTTCCCGCTCATAAAAATATATAATAACTATTACTTGACTACTCAACACGCGACTGTCATTGTGTTGGTTTTAATGTTATTATTTATTTTTTGATATAATAACAGGTTAAAACGGCAAACTGATCCTTACGGCAAGGAGAAGAGATTGAGACATAAGGGAAATAAAAAACGAACAGTTCGGAATATATTTGCCCGATATTTCAGTTTACAAAACAAATCTACGGGGGCTGGAAAACAAAAAATGAATACAGATATAAAAGGACCGTTATATATAAAACTTTTGAAATGCGACATAATAGAAAATGATTGGTAAGAAAGAAGCTGAATGTCACTAATAAAGTTCATCCCGTCTGTTTACACCACATCGCTTTATCTATAAGATGGGCCTTTCTTGCCTTTCTGTAAATGAGTTCCAAAGGAATGAGAAGTCGTCGATAAAGTAGCCAGGTTGGTTTTAAAAAATGTATTGATACAGGAGTAGGGTTGATTAGATGGGTTAGATGGTGGTGATTGAGGATGGAGCGGCGATGTTCCCCAAAGCGTTCATTTAGTTGGCGTTTGGTTTCCCCAATGTTTTACGCATTGCTTACACACGGCATCCAATTAAGTAAATTAAGTTTTTAGATTTGTGTCATTGATATGTCGTTCTTCCTTTGTAGCAGAGAAAGTATATTTATTTTGGCCTTTTGACTTCTTGTATGATCGGGCAGGTGACGTGAGGCATTTATAAATGCCAAAAGGTGTTTTTTTCTTGATGTTTGGTGCCGGGTCACGCAACTTGGTTCTTTCTTGGTTCTCAGAGATCACGTAGGTTAGGACTTCGTTTGTGTATTAAATTAAAAGCTTGGATCATGGACGGGTGGACAGGAAATGCCGAATGTTTATTTAATTTCGTATGCGAGACTCATCTCATAGATAAAGCGATGACACTTGATGCTCGTGGTATAAATGGACGTAATGCCATTTTATGTAATAGCTTCTTTCTTACCAACCATTTTCTGTTGTGTCATATTTCAAACGTTTTATATGTAACTAGGCTTGCGTTCCTTCACAATCACGCATAGGACTCCCTCAAACGGCTGAAAATCGAGCCTAATATGTAACGGTCCTTTTATATCTGTATTCATTTTTGTTTTGTAGCCCCCGCAGAAGGTTTGTTTTGCAAACCGAAATATCGACGACGCGCTGCTGGAGCTCTCAGGGTATAGACTTTCAATTGAACAAAATAAAAACAAACAGCTGCCGAGAAAGATCACATTCTATGGGCAATTTGGTTTTGTAGAAAGTAAACGACAAGATTGGGTATTATTTGGCTTTTGATTTTTTTTTGTATCCATCCAGCCAATTTACTATACGCATTACCGACACTTTTTTAATTATATAATATTTATTGTACCACCACAAAGTACAAAGCTCTACCAAAAACAATGCAAGGATAAACTACATTAGAAGTACTACTGACAGAATGAAGATTAAAATAAATAACAAAGCGATAACATAATTAAACGCAAAAGGTATTTAACCGTTAAACAGGGAAAGAAGAGTAGTCCATTTGGCTTGAAAATTTGTTTAACGTTCTGTTGGCCGTAGCAAAAGCTCTTACCAATTCCCTTTCTTTCAAAAAGGCGAAAATATACATTACCAATGGCTGCAAACAGACATGGACGACAACAGTCTAACAATGTCAAAGTTTTTTTAAAGGGTCTACTACAGTCTAAAAAAAACATTCCTTGTACTATTATCAATAGAGAAATAAGGTACGTATTATTTTCTTGCCACGCCTTTAATTAAAAGCAAGAAAATCCATGTAGACTACTACTCGTAGTCTAAAATCCATGTGTAACTTTGACTAAAAACTACGAGCGTTCTTCGGTTCCACATTGACCCAGGCTTATGGTACTTTGAGAAGCGAAACGAAACAAAACGAAATGGTACTTCTGGAAACGAAAGGAACGAAATAGTATTTTACAAAATGGTGCTTTACGAAGTGTATAGACTTGCACACAAGTCGACTTGCGAAGCCCCCGAGAGCGCGACGAAGTCGCGCAAAGCGAGCGACGAAGTCGCGAGTTCTCCGCCCGACCACCCAAAACGAAAATACCAAAAACGGACTTTGAGAAAGTCTACGAAGTGTACTTTGCGAAATGTACTTTACGAAATGGATCTTTACAAAATGTTCTTTACTACTTTACAAAATGTACTTTGCGAAATGTACTATACGAAATGTACTTTGCGAAATGGTATTTGCAAAATTTTTAATGCTAAACTTAAGCTGTTTTTAAAGTAATTTTAACGACATATATTTCTTTTTTTTTGGAGGGGGGGGGGGGGGGGGGGGGGGGAGGGGAAACCCTATCTAAAGGCTAAAATGCTTTTTGCGACGAGTAGAATTTGTGCTAGGCCCTGGCTAGGCCTGTCACGTTTTATAATGATTTTAATATGATATCGTTGTAGCTGCGCCCGAGCTATGATAAGCTGAAAAGTTACGCTTTAATCAGTTAATAAAGCATAGAAAAGCACTTTCTACGTTTCCAGAGGTACTTAAAAACCTCAAAACTTTGTTTTTAGGGTCCCCTTTTTAAAGATTCTTCATTTTATAAATTCATTTATTCATTTATTTTGTCATTAACCAATTTTAACGATTCCTCATTCTTTAAAGATTCCCCGTTTTAAAGACTGCCCATTTTAAAAGTTTCCAGTTCCAAAGATTCTCCATTTTAAAGATTCCTCATTTTCAAAAATTCCCCGTTTTAAAGATTCCCCGTTCCACGTTTTCCGTTCCCCGTCCCGCATTCAATATTCTTCGCTCTTACTTTTAAAAGCGTGCAATATTTGATAGGTGTTAACAATGTAAAATAAATATTGTCTAACTAATCACATACGCAGTGGATATAAACAAGTGGACAAATATTATTTAAAAAAATGACATATTTTTAAATTAATATACACAAGGCAGGCAAGGCTGTCTGGAAAGCTATAATAATTGGCTTATGAAAACAAAACAAATTAAACAACATCTGAACCGATGAAAGTGGTGAATTTTGAGCTAGGAAAGAAATGACAAGATGACTTTTCATTCTTTAATTTTTGAATTAATATCGCCACAAAACAACTTAGTAATAAATGCCCCGGGCATAAATAGTCTAAATATGATGCAATTTTGAAGGCAAGGACCAACGTAACAAAACAGAAGCACCGGATCCAAATTGAGGATCTAATCAGCTATAAATAATAGTAATAAACGAAAAAAAGCAAGGCTGATTCGACAGTGAAGGAATATAAAAATGTAATTTATCCAATATTTCAAAAGGCACGGCCTTTCTTCTTCAGGGTATTACAAAATATGATAAATTCTGATTCGACAGTGAAGGAATATAAAAATGTAATTTATCCAATATTTCAAAAGGCACGGCCTTTCTTCTTCAGGGTATTACTAAATATGATAAATTCCGGCGTTTTTGAAAATCATATTTAGTGAGTCTTAGACCCCGTCCACAATAATATGCGTTTTCAAAAGTAGTGATATTTTTCATTCTTCCAAAAATGTACCAAACATCACTAGTTATCGTCCACAAGTCGGCAAGCCCACACACACAGAAAACGATGCGTTTTCACAAGCCTTCATTTTTATAAGCGCGTTTGATCGTTTTAGTGTAGACGTGTTTCAAACGAAAATTTATTGCAGTAGACGTTTATCTCGCGTCATCTCGCGGGAGGCGATTTTCCACGCGCGCTCGCGTGATCTCCCGCGCGACTATCCCTGAGAGAAATGAGGGACTCATCGTCGTCAAGGACTAACTAAACTCAACCTCGTTTCCAGGGTCCTTATTGCTTCCCTTACCGTGCAGTGAGGAAGAAGAGAGACCCTGGAGACGAAGTTGACTCAGACATATAAACTTCATTGTTCTGCGGCATTGGCTCTTTCCCACATAGAATATCTTTGGTTTCAAAAATAGAGGAGGAGCTGATGGTGCATAATTATATTTCATTATAAAAATAAAGAAAATCCATTTGCGTCAAATAATTTTAGGAAATGTTCGTGCTTAACCAATCAGAATAGCAAAAGACTTCTTTGATGAAGTTTCCCAAATACAATATCTTTTAAAACTTGCAAGTTGTGCGATTGGGTCTCAAATTACTTGAAACCTTAAAAAAATAGACAAAATACACCTTGAACCTTAACTTTTTAGCAGTTGTTGAGTCTTGGCCAATGAGATCACCAGTTGTAACAATGAAAAAAGTTGACATTCCATCGTGCATTGCCGTTCAGCGCTATCCTTCTTATGCGGATCATTACTTAATACCCAAGACTGGTAATTTTTCAACCTTGAACAGTTTTATTTTGGCAAGTCACTGAAAAGAGAGAAATATATGACACAACTTTCCACCGAAGAAATTTTAGAATTTGTAGACAACGCCGCAACTGACTTTCAGCCATCCACAACGTAACAATCTTTCGTAAATCGTTTGTCTGGCAACGGAGACATGTTGAGCGAAATATTGCGCAGTGTAAAACAACTTTTATATTCTAGCGGGATTTTTCAAAACCATACCAATCTGAGGAAGCATCTTTGAGTGTGTTTCTCCTTTATTATGCTAGTCTTTTTTCCTCTCGTTCTTGCTTCCTTTCCTTTTTCGGCCTCTCTTGTATGAATTTCAGGTTGATCGAGGCATAAAACCCTTGTTTGAGCGTCGTTGTAGTGAAAAGGCCGTAATTTTATAGTCTCCCACTAAGCCGTTATTTGTCTCGTCACGCAACACTCCTCCCGTTGCGTTCCGTTGCGTTACGTGACGAGACAAATAACGGCTGCGTGGGAGACTAGTTATTTTATCAATCATGTGCTAAAAAAATCAGCTATTTTTATATATGAATATGAATATATGAAAATCATATATATGTGAATTGCGGATGAAACATGAGTGAAATTTGTGATCGCGTCCGTGTTGTATCGGCACTATACATTCACTCGCCTTCGGCTCGTGATTGTATAGGCCGATACAACACTCCCGCTCATGTAGTAAACATTACATAATCTATGAATTTACATAATGTAACATTATTTTCTCTTTTGCAGCCCCTGCGGGCTTCAGCGAGGGCCTGAGCTGTTACACGTGTACCTCGAACATCTCCTGGGATGACTGCGAAAAGGAATTGAGAAATATGCCATGTCCTAAACATGTAGACGAAGTGTGCGTAAAAGAACATGTAATAAAAAAGGATCACACGCAACATTTTAACAAATTCTGTGCTACAGCAGATGCGTGCACGAACAAACACTGCCAAGAAATTGGAAGAAACTGCGACGTTAAATGTTGCCATTACGACCTGTGTAATGCAGCATCGAGGTTAATATCCACCCAAGCAGCGTTTCTTGTTTGTGTACTGTTAGTTAATATCATTAATATGTTGTAGTTTGAATGTGTTTTCAACGGTATTTTATGAATATGGTAATTAATTCAGTTTTTTTTTTCTGGGTGACTCGCCCCACACATCCGCTTTTCGCACGGCCAGCCATAACGAATATCCGGTTTTTAGTGAGTACAAGACACCGGGTAATCGGCAAAACGTAAATATTAATGTAAGCAAAATAACGTTTTAAATTCTACAATGCAAAGAAAGTTTTCCTATCTAACTGATTTGAATTTAAGCAACGAAATGTGCTTGAATTTGTTCTGAGTTTGATAACACAACGTGTCGGCACATGCTTTGAATGATGATGCAATTCATTACATGGGGCTTTCCCCTGAATCAAAGGTCAAAACAAATTTAACACATAACGTCATCCAGTCCTCTGTCATTTTAAACAATGCCTATTTATGTCAAGCTAAGACATGTTTTAAGAAACAAAGTTTGTTTCATATTTGTTATCTATATCTTGCGCATCTTACTGTTCTGTATTATGTAGCCACCATCTCATTAAAGTGATGCGTTTTGTTAAATTTTTATGACTAAGGAAGAGTTATAACCCTTTCACTCCTAGACTGTCATGGAGACATGTAGTGTGGTTCCGTAACTTTTGAGTCTGTGGATGAAATCCTATGGTGTGACCATTCAAATGAAACCTCTTCAGCATTGTATGCATTGCATGGTACCATTTGTTTTTCAATATTTTGCAAAATGAAATTTGGGATTTTATATGAATTTTTACTTTTTGGCACTCTTGGGAGTTAAAGAGTTAGAAAACTGAAACTTAGTTTTGAAACACCAACAATCAGTTGAGACCACACAACTCTTTATTTTGCCACTAAAAGAATACATTTAGAGAGATACATTAAAAAGAGCGGCGACGAAGCCTAAATAGAAACCTATAAATGAACGTGAGGTTTTCTGCTTCCTCGACACAATAGAACTAAGCGAAACGAAAGGAACAACAAGCATAAAGCTAATAATGTAAGATTAAGTAATCAAATAATAGGTTAAGTTAAAAAAAGAGAGAAGTGGTTTCTGAGGCGTAACAGAAGGTGTCTCTTAAGCAAAGACTGCAAAGAAGAAACGTCGAGTTCGACGTGTTAAAAAAGGACCTCGTTAATTAACAGAAGAGTACTCCAAGTTGTTAGCTAAGCAGACTATTTGGGTGTCTATCTTCTAATTGTTAATTTCAAAACTTCATTAAATCTTCAATATTTTTTTTATTTTACTTGATTGCTTAAAGCATAGTAATGTAAAACCCAAGCAAACATGAACTACTTTCGATACTAAAGTTTTAACTTTAGTATCGAAAGTTTTAAAAAACCGCTCCATGAAAAAATAATGCAAATCAAAATGTTTCCCCATTCTGTTTACACTCCACGCAGTTTTAATTATTAAACGTGGTCAGTTTTTCAAAGCAAGGAGCAAACTTCATGGCCCAAGAAAGCAAACGTTTCGCACAAGAAACCTATAAAGATTGTTAAAACAGAGCTGTTTCAAATAATTATTAAAAGTAATAACTATTTTTAGTCCTGTGTTAGCAAACATTGGGGAACTTTAGATCGGACTACGAGTACGAGATTGAGTACGACTTTTCAAACCTAGTTCGCGTGCTCTAGATAAACATTTATCACACTAATTTTATACCTAGAGTTTTCTTATCTTCCGGTTAGCAACAGGAAGGACCGACAGTTCGAGGGACGTGACTGGTTTGAAGTTCAAATATTGTACTTGTAATCAATCTCGTTCTCGTACTCAAATCTAAAGGTCCCTATTCACGCGCAACGAGCTCCAACGAATTTAAAGCAAAGAAAAATCAAGCACGTGATGTCGATCATGTGACTTGGCGGGCACCATTTGCAAGTTCTTCCAGTTCACTGTCTTAAAAAATTTGCGATTTTTTCGGATTTTGATTTCAGCTGCCTTCGATTATTTTGTGAAGTTTCCGGTGGAGGTAGCCAAGAGGCTTCAGAATTATACACAAGAAAGGTGGACGAAAGCCAAAAGCTGCTTGCATTTTTTCAGTCATAAATAAGTCAAATGATGCTGGTGAAATTTATGTTGTAGCATTGTTAAGATTATGCGTCTCATTTGAGTCGTGTAAGATAATTGTAGTATATTTGGTGTAAGGATACATGACGTAGTATATTTGTAATATATGAACCTTCAACCGAAGCTAATTTAGAAACAAAGAGTATTGCTTTTATCAACAAGTGTGGTCATTTCAACATTATTAGGAGTGAATTTGATCATTTCATGCCACTGAAATGCGATGTGTAAAATATGACTAAACATTGTATAAAACATAGGACATCATGCCAAAATATCGAGATACTATAGGACTAAATGTTGTAGTAATATTAACATTCTTATACAACGCATATATCAACTCTCAATAAAACATAAATATCATGCCAATATCACTATACCAAGAATGGTGCTTGTGTACAGTAGAATAACTTTTTGAGTCTGTGGACAATATCCTATGGTGTGACCATTCAAATGAAACCTCTTCAGCAGTACTTTTGCATGGTACCATTTGTTCTAACTTTTGAGTCTGTTGATGAAATCCTACGGTGTGACCATTCAAATGAAACCTCTTCAACAGTACTTTTCCATGGTACCATTTATCAATATTTACAAAATAAAATTAGGGATTTTTTTTATCTTTCATTTTTGGCACTCTTGGTAGATAAAGGGTTAATGGAGTTTTCCAGACGTGCCACAAGAGGCATAATTTAAACAAAAAATACTCCTACGCAGCTGGATTAACAGATCAGTACCTCGAAAAGCTTCCGCATAATGCTAATTAAATCAGGTCGCGTAAATCACTGAGTCACGAAAGGGTCAGACCATTTTACTACGAGGAGAGGGGATGGCGGAGGCGGTTGGGGGGGGGGAGAGGTTGGAAGTGATACAAACCAACTCGCTGGGGAAAAATATCATGCAACTGCAGAAGCCTGACTTGAAGCTTTGTTTTTATTAGCCAAAAATTCCTCAGCGACAGAGCTAAAGGAAAAACTTGAACAAACGAGCACAGACAAGATTACTCACCCCCTACCCCCTCAGGAATCTAATAGTTCGCCCCAGGTAATAAACTTCGCGGTGGTAATAATTAACACCAATCGTTAATACAGACATTCCCAAGCATGTAAATACTCTGCAATTGACAGCTCGAAAGTCAGTATGGCCCGAAACTGGACTCAACATCGGTACTGTATTTCGAAATTTGAGCGGGCAAGAAACTGAAGGTCGATCTTGTTATCAGGGACATCTAATGAGGAGAGAATGAAGTCGGATGTGCTGCTATATTCGATGTTTTCAATATGGCTGCTTAAGTTCACGGGTGAGTGCAGTGTATACAAAAGTTCACTAATATTGAAAAGTTTAAATGCCTTCGTGTAATCTGTGTAATAATTATGCGAAGGTCATCAAGGCTCCCAGACTTTGATATCAAGAATATTCTCAATGCAATTTTAGTTTAGTGTATTAAAAGCAGTCCTAAACGATGATCCATTTGTACGGCGACAGTAGTTGAGCAGGACACATAAGGACGGGGAGTCATCTAAGGCTGCTCCGTACTGTTCAATCAACTGGCATTTAAAATAGTCAGTTTACCAAGAGCTTGGAAATATATAGAAGACTAGGTAGAACAAACGATGGAAAGAAAAACAAAAACACAAGTCCGGCTGTTTGCAATCAAATTTGCACTGCTGCAAAAGGGAATGAGTTCACGAGTGAATATAGACGGAATAATTAAGGCATTAGTAAAACAAAACACATATACAATAACTCATACAATGGCACGAAATAACAAGCGAAGAATATATTTTAATTTAAGTCTACGATTTAGGGAATCTTGCATTTGGCTTTTTTTCCACGCAGTGGATATTAAAGATTTTTTTGTTTCAGCAATCGAAAGGACTGGATAAGGAACAAATAACTTGAAAACAAATATTTTCCCTTGATTTTCCCTAAATGTTGAAAACGTTCGACTGTATTTTTTTAATAATAGATCTCAAAGGGTGGATAAATTTTCCACTATAAATGGTTATTTGTTATAAAGATAACAAATGAAACAGGGAAATTCAGAACTGAAACTCCCACGCGAATCAGTAAGGTTTCATGTGACGCGAATATAGCCGGAAGCGAAACACCAATTTATGTGCATGGAGGAAAAGTTTCGCTTTTCTTTATTTACCTAAAAACGAACCTTATCTTAGTGCGTTTTGCAGCCGGTGCAAACTTTAAAAAGTCATTTGTCTAAAATTATAAACTTAGCCGATATTTTAAAGTGACTCTACTTGGAATTCTTGGATGAAACGAGTTTGGTACAAAGAAGACTTTTAAAACTGAGTTCGTATCAAATCTCTGACATATCTGCTGAGCACTTGACACAATTCACACGCTCCTTCAGCTATCCTCCTTCAAGAGTCTCAAGTTTAAATTATTGCTGCTCACTATTCTAAGAAATGACAGTAAAGTTTCTTTTACTCGTAACGAATAATGAATAATATCCAGAGAAAATATGCTGAAAATAAAGGCTCGAAAAAATAAAAACTTACTCGTAAAAATACGCAGCCGTATTACACAACTTTTCGCCGAATAACCTCTATCGCTTGACGGACGGTCGACTTTGTGATAAGTATTATGCAAACCTGCTGAGCAAAATATTCAAAGATCAGAAACACACTGCAGAAATAATATGCTTAGTTCAATTATTCCGCTTCCAATCGCATAAATCATAAAGTAATCCTTTCGCATCACCTCTCCTTTCACATGGTGATAGCTTTTGAGTCTACGGAGCGATCATTCAGATGAAAGCTATTGAGCAGTACTTTCCTGTGGTATTATTTATTATGCTGTACAAGGTGGTTCTAACTTTTGAGTCTGTAGATGAAATCCTAAAGTGTGACCATTCAAATGAAAGCTATTGAGCAGTACTTTCCTGTGGTATTATTTATTATGCTGTACAAGGTGGTTCTAACTTTTGAGTCTGTGGATGAAATCCTAAAGTGTGACCATTCAAATGAAAGCTATTGAGCAGTACTTTCCTGTGGTATTATTTATTATGCTGTACAAGGTGGTTCTAACTTTTGAGTCTGTGGATGAAATCCTAAAGTGTGACCATTCAAATGAAAGCTATTGAGCAGTACTTTCCTGTGGTATTATTTATTATGCTGTATTTTCCTGTGGTGCGTTTGTTCTCGATATGTTGCAACGAGAAACTTGGTATATTTTTTGTTTAATAGACCTCCGGTTCTTTTGAGTGAAATATATCAAATAAACTCTTCATTAAAGATCACAGAACGATAGAAAGCACTTTTGTGCACAATACGCTTAAAGGATTATTAATATTATATCACATGATCTGCATATTAATCCTGAACTTCCGCCTTTAATCAATTATTCGCTCCCCTATAGTTCAGACGCAATGTCACGGGGATTTTGCTCGTTTTGGTCAAAACTGTACTAATGCATCCGTCATTTCCAGCAGTGTCCGTGTCTCCCCCCCCCCCCCCCCCCCCCCCCCGGAAACGCCCGGACGTTAAAACTTTCTGAGAAAAATTGGCAAAGGTTCCACAGCGTCGGGGGAGATGTAAAGAAAAAGAAGGAAAATTCTTCGAATGTAGACTCGTTCAAAAGTTATTTGATGGCAAACTCGACAGAGAAGTGTTTTCCTCAGTTTTCCTCTTGTGAACGATCGTCAGAAAAAAAGGTCGAAAACACGACGATTTAAAATGCCCTGGAGTACACTGAGGGAAGCAAGGCTGATGTCTGACCCCCGGGATTCAAACATGAGCAAATGCCTGACTAATGTCCGGTGTGGGGGGAAGAGGATGGGCACTGCTAGAAGTGACTGATACATAAATATTGTTCTAGTATAGTAAGGGTTAACAAAACAGGAGCATTATTTTTAGATTTCCGTTGATATAAATATGTTTCTTGGCTTTTCAAAGTGATACTAAAGTAAATATAGGCGACTTTACCCCTTTAAATAGGCGAACAAAATATCGATTTAAAAAGGAGTAAAACCCCTTATCACTAGCTAAACTGCCTCGGTGAAATTATGAAGGTGATGATGAAACCTTTATTTAGGTGTCATAAAATTCTAGTACATCACAATACTAATTGAGTACACTAAAACAAAGCGAATTAAAATAAAGTAAAATTTTCTTACTGATTTTAAAATACTATATAAACAATTCTTTCTTCACGCATTTACGACCCCGAAAGTCCTCGAAATGTACTATAATTGTAGCTGTTCAATTTTCTCGTCCCTCAGGTCTATCGCGATACTGAATAGTTCAATAACGTATTTGGATCATATTCTCATGAAAAGGCCGCGACAGATTCGCCTATTTTTTAAATGTTCCCAAATCTCGTTACTCGGCTGTGAAAATGCTTACAAATATTCCACGGTTTAAGACAAGTAATGGGTCTCCACATCTGTTTATGTGTGGAGCATTTTAAGAGATAACTGTTTTTCTAGTCTGTGCTATATGCCTTCTTGTTGGCACTGTTTACAGTAAATAATGTTTGAATACTAGGGTTACCCAGATTTCAAATTTTTTTGGTTAAATATCGTCTGATTGTCGTTTAAATAACCGGGCCTTACCCAGAGTAAATCGATTCCTTGATTTCCTTGAGGATTATTTTTCCTGCATCACGGGGCAACTTTTCTTGCGACGTTGTGCGCAAAAAGTTGCAGAAGTAGAATCGAGTTCTACTTTTGCGACGTTGCGCGCAACAAGTTGCATCGTGTGACATCCCCAAAAAAATCTTGTTGAGCGCAACGTTGCACCGTGTGTCCGGGCCTTAGCTGGAATTCACGCGGAAATGGTGCAAATTCCCGACCACAGGACACGTCACCTGGTTGAAATTCCAGCCCCGCCACTGAGATATTAAAATCGGTCAAATGACCAGGGTATGCTGGACGGAGGAAGGTGGTGTTAATTTTTCAACCTGAACCCGGTTGTTCAAAAAGGTGTATCGCGCTATCCACCGGATAAATCACTATCCAGTGGATAAGTATTAACAAAATCCATTGTTAAAGTGATTTTCCTCAGACGGTGAACTAGTAGTGCACTAACAGAGGTTAGTAGATCTTATTTCCATTGTTTTCTTTTGTGCCTATTTGTCTATTATACACTAACTACTAGAAACTGTTTCACGGTCTGAGGAAAATCACTCTATCCACTAGATAGTGATTTATCCGGTGGAAAGCGCTATCAACCTTTGAACAACCGGAGCCTTAACGATACAAACAGAATAAAGAAGCGCATTTCTATGTAGGCCACGAAAAAGGTTGGTAATAAACCGGGTATTTTCAAAACGAGGAGCTGGGAATCGTAGAATCAGAGGAACGGGGAACGGGGAATCTTTAAGGAGGAATCTTTAAAATTAGGAATTTTTAAAACGGTGACATATATTTTGGTTTCTTTGGCTCTCGTACAAGAGGAGGAGGAACATGAATGATTACTATAGCATCCGTGAGATTTACAAAACAGCAGCCATGCCTATAAGGGTTATCAGATTATTGCGTCGACGAAGGAGACGCTTCCTAATCTTGTCGGCTAGGCGGAACGAATCGAGAAAAGTGTCGGTACCAAATCTGCGCCATCTTGAAACGTCACAATAGTATCCAGCATGCTTAGTGCTTCGTCTAAGCGGAACGAATCGAGAAAAGTGTCGGTACCAAATCTGCGCCATCTTGAAACGTCACAGAACCAGAAACATGCCTGAAACGCGAATGCCATGTCACAACGAGGTACCTAAGGAGACGCACTTTAATCTGTGATTGCTTCTAGTATAATGTTTTTACCATAACTGTAAAATTTACCGCGCCACCCCCTGTCTATACCGCGTGAGAAAAAATTGGATTTTGGCTTCAAGATTAATTCAGCCGGTTTGGTTTCCAAGATGGCGGCTTTTTGTGTCCATTTTCGTCGTATTTACGCTAGAGAAAATTCACGCTAGAGAAAGCGCAAACGGTGGGAGCAGAAATTGGGACGGTTGTTGACTCAAGGACTTCGGTAACCTGGTAAACTTATTCAAGTCGCAAGAGGACGCGAAACGCTAGAATTTCATTCAGCAAACTTTAATCACCACCCACAGAGGAAAGTAAGCTCATTATAAAGTGGAAAGAAAGGTAAATAAACGAATGCTTGTCTGTGAAATCCAAGTTTCAGTAATCGTCAATACGCTCGATGCCCTTTTTCAAGTTCATTTCCCTCAATTTTGAGGTAAATGTTTTTGTTGTGAAAAAAAAACTTTAGTTTGCCATTATATGTCCTCTAATAAACAACGGTTTGACGTCATAGCATGGTCAAAACAGTTGCGGAATTACGAGCGAACTCTGTTTTGACCATGCTATGACGTCAATCCGTTGTTTATGAGGGGACATATAATGGTGAACTAAAATCTATTTGGTAAATAAATATCTGTTGAATGCAGTAACGTCGCGGGTATGTCGTGCGTGTTATCGGCAGATATTTTTTTAAAAGTCTAACTTATCTTAGCTATCAAATAGGTCGTTAATCCTAGTAATTCGAACGGGAGGACATTGTGTGTTACATGGTTCGAGTGACGTATCTCTAACTTTTTAAACTGATGATAAAATCTTGTGGTGTGACCTCAGCATGATTTCCATGTGATACTGTTTGTTTTTCACTATTCTATAAGATGAAATTTGACATTCTACTTAAGTTTTCATTTTGGCCAGTCTTGGGAGTAAAAGGGTCAGGCAATAGACTCATGTACCCCCTCGGGTGCCGTTTTTTTTCCTTTCTCAGTGCCTTGCCTTGGAGAAGGATTGAAATGCAATATATGCAAGTCCGGCAAATCCTGGGACAATTGTGAAAAGAACACAGAAAAAGTGCAGTGTCCACCAGCATATAGTGAAGTTTGTATTAAACTACATTTCGTGGAGCAAAGTGAAGACAAAAAGGGACACAAAGAAACATTTGTAAAGATGTGTGGAAAAGCAGAGAGGTGTACAGACAAGGAATGCAAAATGCATGGAAAATATTGCAAAGTTGACTGTTGCCATAGCGACTATTGCAACACCGCGGCAAGGCCAACGGTGGGATTGCCAATCACATTGTTTCAGTTGTCTGTTTTTATTGTTTTGTACCGCCTGCAGTTGGCTTGTTTCTTCAGCTGAGCATCTTCATGCTTTCTAAGGTAAGTGTAAATTTTATTTGGAATGATTGATTTCTTCGCTAAAAAAATTTTTGAAACTGTAATCAAAGGCTCCTACAAAACGCTCTAAATAAAAGACCTTCGGCTTAGGTTTTTTTTTTTGCTCCACCGCACTTACACGGGTCGCGTCCCGCTCGAGCCACACTGCTAAGGTTGCAGTCCCGTACGCCCCGCAATAATACGGGTCGCGTCCCGCTCGAACCACACTAAAAAGTAAGTCTTGACGGGGGTGAATTCCTGTTCCATCCGCACTAATCTGAGTAACACGAGTCAGTCCAATCTCGTCCCAGAGCCTCCTCCGCTTTCAAAATGGCGGCAAGCCGCAGAAACCCCTGGACTTGGGTTGTGCCTAAATCATACCGTCCAGAAGGACGTCGGACACCTTACTGAGACTTACATAACGTAATGTCGACACTTAGAATTTTATTTTCAATAAATATTTAAGTGTAAAAAAGAAAATCTAAAATCCCCACTCAGGATTGAACCTGTTACCTCAGCTAGTCTTAAGGTGGATTTCCACTGTCGCGTTTTTGCCTACGCACGTTAACGTACGTAAAAATTTTTAACGTACGTAAAAATGAAATTTTACGCGCGTAACTACGTGCGTTGACTTTACGTTGTCCAATTTCCAGTGCCGCGTTTTTTTCTAGGTTTTTACGTACGTTATACGCACGTAAAGGCACGTAGCCCTCGCGAGCGTTTTCGGAAAAGTTGAACTGGGTTCAACTTTTTCGCGGATGTCTGCGTTTACGCGGCGATTTAACCAATGGCAATTTCGGATTTTGTCACATGACACCAACTCCATGTAGACGCCATTTTGTTTTATCTGCTTTACATATTCCTGTAGTGCAATCCACAATGCATCGCACACCTCAGGAATTATTCTACTCACGGTTGTATGGCCAAGGCGGTAGCTAAATGATATCGTCTGTAAGGAATCACCAGTAGCTAGAAATCGAAGAGTAACAGCGAGACGTTCACCGGGACGTTCACCGGGACTGATTGGCTCACGATACAAGGATTTCTTAGACAGCATCGGTCCCACAAGAGAAAGAAGGTGGTCAAATCTTTCAGGTGTCATCCGGAAGTATTTATAAAATGACTCGTGGTCATTTTCGCGCATTTCTTGCACTAGAGTGTGGTATTCCCCCACTTGAAACCGATTTTGAAATAGCTCTCTGATCCGAAATCTTTTCCGATATTTTTGTCGTCTTTTTCGTCTCTGTCTAAGGTACAACAGGAGAAAGAACCGCTTGTTTATAACGGCGGCCATTACTTTAGCGGCAAATAACCTTTTCGCGCCAAAATTTCAGGATGGCAGGTATTTACGTACGTTTAACGTACGTAAAACGGAAACGTTTTTTATTATTTTTTACGCAACAGTGGAAATTGGTAACGTAAGTTTTTTTAACGCACGTTTTACGTACGTAAATTTTTACGCGACAGTGGAAATCCACCTTTAGGCTTACATAGCCTACCATACCACTGTACCACCTAGCTTCTCGGGTTGCTTAAACTGCTACCCCCAACCTCAACTGAAAGCTAACCAGTAACTCCGTTATATAAGTCTCAATAAGGTGTCCGCCGTCCTTCTGGACGGTATGATTTGGGCCTGACCCTGGACTTGGCTGCCAAAATACTCCAAGAATCGTGGATATTTTGGCGCGTGACACACACTAAAACGGCGTTTTCGGAGGTTCTTTTCAGCGTTTGGCAGCCATGTTTGTTTTCTGGCAATCTGAAACCGTTGTTCAAACGTAACGAAGACACTTCATGATGTTTTACACGACAAAGTGCTCCACGATTTTTGGTGAATTTTGGCAGCTTTGTCCAGCTTTGCCCGCCCCGCCATTTTTAAAGCGGAGAAGACCCTGGGGACGAGGTTAAGTTCATCCCAAACAGACGACAAGTCACGCACGCCCAAATTCCTAACGGACGACAAGTCACGCACGCCCTCCACCGCGGTCAAACGTCCGAGGCGTTTTTCGGTTTATTTAGTGGGATTTTATTTAATATTAAATGCAAATATGGGCAAGGATGTATAAAAAAATTAGTTGACGTTACTATCTTTTAATTTTTCTCAAAATGATGAGCTTTTTTCCGTTGAAAACTGACCAAAACTCTTTGTGCCTGATGAAAATTATGTTGGCAAATGGCGCCGACAATTCTGCAGTTAACAGTTTTTAAACGCTTAGAACTTTTTTGGTAAACTTTCAAAACGTTTGGTAAATTGACAGTGTATTGGCAATATATTAAACTTTAAACAGTGAAAATGACAACGTTAACTTTTAAGTACTTTGCTTAACTTTTGCAAATTTCTCTCGTTTAACCGCGGTTAAATTCCTAACGGATGACAAGTCACGCACGCCCCACGTGGGTTTAGTTCTGTTCAACCTAAAGTGCATCCAAACGAGGCTAGAACGAGACGTGATGAAACAACTTCTGGGAACAACAGTTTTCCCGTCTAAAGAATAAAGCCACTGTCTTGCAAATACTTACTGAATATGGCATGCAAAGTGTAAACAATTTTGTCAAGAATTTTTAGATATCAAATTGCACGTTGCTGAACAGATATTTTTGTTCTCGTTTAAAAAAAAGGAAATGACGGACCAGTCATTACGTTTTATCAGATTTTCTTGCAGTTCTGATTTTCGAGAGTCAGGAATATTAACCGGAACTTAAGTGTGACTTTGGTTCAGCATTTTTGCTCCTCGTCACTTATAGAAAACCTCTTTGTGTTTGGTTTCTATGACAAGCCATATGTTCGATCGTCTCCCGTGACTCAAACAAGGCCTCGCTTATGTTCTCATAAATGCAAAAACTGTAACTAAAGCTTGTTTTGAAGTTAACAGCAATAATGCTACACTGACAAGTGTCTCAAATTTCGCAAACAAACCAACTCATCGACGTCCCAATTGGCAAATTACAAAGCAAATAAATAAGAGAACGCATTAAAATTGGACAAAACGCATAAACGCTGTCATTTGAAGGAGACAGCTACTAAAGAGATAACAAATCTTCAGCTTTTCTCGCTAAAGAGATTTGTATAAACAAGGAAGCTTCAGTTAACCAAGAGAAACTTCCCTACAATCTGGTCGCTCGCTCTACCCACGTTATGAAGTTGAGGAACGGCATATTGTTTATCTTTCTAATCATCATCATTCTTGGCGAGTCTGTTTCTGGTCAGTAAGCGAAGAAATGTTTTTTTTTTTTACACTTTATTGTTACGTATTTTTAATGTCTTAATGTCGCAGGCAAAAAGGGCGATCTTTGATTCAATTTTAGTTGCGATTTAAAGTGCGTTTTAAATTCGCCTGTTAAAACTACATAGAATTTTCGCTGCGATCTGCGTCGCAATCAAATCTCCGTGAAGCAGCGGCGAAAATCCGTAGTAGTTTACGTACAGATAAATGAAATAGCTCAAGTTTAAAAATATATATAACTAGCTTTCATTCCCAATCACGTCCACGTTCAAAACTGAATAAAAACATTGTAACTGATTGCACGAGATAAACAGCATAAATGGCCATGAACATTTTAGGATTTGAACTACATAAAACAACGTAGTAAGATCCAAGATAATGATATTAATAATGAAAATTAAAAGTACATAGTATAAATGCGCGATGACCACTCACGTTAATCAATTTTTCGACGCAAGATTTGAATAACCGCTATACAAATGCCTGTACAAATTCCGAAATTCTATATTCGCCTTTTAACGCGCTTTTCTCAGCCGTGCCGATTGTTGTTTTTTTGAATATTAGGAAGTTGAGCAAAACTGCGTGGCGGTTTAAAAGTCCGAATATTGACCTTGCTCGTTTTTTCGTCGGAGGTTGATAATTCGCAAAATGTTACAAGAGACAAACAACGTTGCGCTGCAAAAATCGTTACATCAGTCTAAAACATGTCCACTCCCCCAGCGTGCAAAGAATGAATTTTTTGAAAAGAAGCCTTAAGTAAATAAACACAACTCAGTGCGTTTTTTGAGGATCACGTTTTTCGTATCAACATAATCTTATCTATCTTAAAAGTATAAACATTAAACATGATTCTGAGTATATATATCTAATAGGTGGTTTGCAATCAATCTCTAGAGACATAGATAACAATAGTGAAACGAACAAATGCAGGTGGACGAACAAAAGGAGCTAACGAGAGAACTATTGTTTATGTCCACCAGCATGGCGGCGATGACGTAACATGAAAACCACCTTTTTGGGTATCACTTGGTTCAATCTTCATTCTCTACGACAAAGTGGGATCCAGTTACAGTTGAAACGGGCACTGTTTAAGAAGACGCCTGTGACGGCGTTGTGCTGTTTTTGCAAAACATTTCAGTGCTTTTAAAGGAAACTATGTGAAAGCTAAAACAGTTTGAGATTTTCACTTCTTTTAGCTTAATATTTCAGCGGCAGAAAATTTAAGACAAGGATTATCTTATCCTCCGAATTTACTCGCTACTTTTACTGACATTTCCGAACTGACCGGCTTATTTCCTTCCCAAAACGACATTCTTCGTCCCTCCGAATATCCCTTACATCAAAATTTACATTTCTTGTCCCTATATATTTCCTACAGAAGTATTGGAGAGAATTGTTTAGATATCAAGAGAATTCATCTTGTGTGATCATGTCCTTAATTCTCTAAACATTTTTTTATTTTATAAGGCATTCAGTGATATTTGTATGAGGAGAAATTTGATGCTGATCACTGTTAGGGCTTAACCCTTTAAGCCCTAACAGTGATCAGCATCAAAAGTTCTCCTTGTAATATCAATGCCTTATCAATCAAAAAGGTCATGAGAATTAAGGACATGATCACACAAGATGAATTCTCTTGATATCCAAACAATTTCTCCCCACTACTTCTGTAGGAAATGTATAGGGACAAGAAATGAGAATTTAAATTTTGATATTGATGCTGAAAGGGTTAAATTTTCCAATGTTACGAAAGTTTAAGGCGACATTTAATTTAAAAAATCTAGTTTATAATCTTATTTATTACGATTTTTAAGATGACTGGACCTTCCGGAACAGCTTTTCACTGAAACGATTTGCAGGTTGCTTCTGTTGAAACAATTATCCAATAGCAGGTGTAAATTTTAATTTGGTTTCCACTAACATGATTCAAATAGATTTCTTCTCCACAAAGATATGAATTTATTCTATCCAAACTGTCACGGGCTAGCAAAAACATTTAACAGATATTCAGCATATTCTACCTAGTTTTTATGTTCGCTTTCTATGAGTAACACTGCGTTTTAAACTTTGTTTATTTTGTTCTAGCTCGTTGTAGCTCGACCGCATATTTTTTTACGGATAGAATTACAGTGCCGAATATAAATAAGCTAAATAAACCATCTGAAAGCAGTGGGTCACAACACATCTCCGCGGTATGGCCAATACTTTACGCATGCGCATAGCCATATCACCCCAGCAGTGCGCAGTGATATAACTGTATGCATGCGTAAGGTATTGGCCATGCCACGGAGATGTGTCCTATGACCCCTCCGCTTTCAGATGTTTTTGTTTTTATAAATAAGCCCCTTCGTATATTCGATTCATACAAACGCGAATTGTGCCTTCCAGATATAGTCGAGGCTCTCTGAGCGGACACTCTCGTAAGCGGACAGCTGTACTTTCAGCCACCTTTACGAAACTCCGTTTGAACTCTAACTCATTAAAACTCTGTACTGTACACATTTCCGTAAGCGGCCAACTACCTTTGCCGACACTTTTTCTGCTTCCCGAGGGTGTCCGCTTAAGGCTGGTTTTCACTGGCGACGGAGTCGGAGCCGGAGTCGTAGTCGGAGTCGTAAGAGCGCTTTCGACCTAGTGAAAATCGAAAATCGGAGTCGTAAGCGGATTCATAAGCTCGACGGAATCGGAGTAGGAAATATCAGAACGGTTCCATTTTCTTCCGATTCCGCTTATGACTCCGTAATCTTTCGATTCCGTCGGTTTGATTTTCACTAGATCGTAACGCTCTTCGTTTCTGATTGCGACTCCGACTCCGTCGTAAGTGAAAACCAGCCTTTATTCGACTGTATAACAAAAATGATAACCAAGAATCTTGAAATTCTTGAAAATTCTTCTTCTTCTTCTTCTTCTTCTTCTTGAAATTCTTCACAGATGTCGAAGAAAAGCATTCGCTGTCCTGCCACAAGTGTTCCTCTACAGAATCATGGGAAGATTGCAATGATCACATGACCACAGAGCAGTGTCCAGACGACTTTAACGACGTTTGTATGAAAACAAAAATCACCAAGTGGGTGATAAAAAATAGCACCAGAGAACAAAAAACAAGCTTTTCTAAACACTGCGATATCGCAGAGGGTTGCACAGATAAGGAATGCAAGGAGTATGGATGGCATTGCATTGTGGACTGCTGCAACCAAGACATGTGCAACAGCAGCGTTACCATGACGACAGGCCTCGTTTTTGTTATAACTGCAATATTCGCGAACTTTGGCATTTAAACCTTTTTTAAAGCAATCAGTATGATATCACAGTTTTGGGCTGGTTTTACTCGATTTTAAATTGCATGGCTTTATAAATTAGCTCTATTATTAGCTCTGTAACTGCGTTTAGTGTTATGTGATAATTTAAAAACATGTTCAGCGTTGTTAACGTTTTAATATAAATCAGTGGGTTGAAAATGTGCAACACTGTTCAATAATAATGAAAGAAAGAGTTGTTAAAAGTTGTCACTTTAACAGGACTATCTTGCCCAATACTAATGAACATATACCTCTATCTTTGTTTCTGCTCATTTTTCAATAATTTCCCTAAACTTCTATTTTGTCCAAATAGAACAACAATAACATCGAACACACTCTTTTAATCTGAGTGTGATTACTATTAGTAGTTTATTATTTATTAAGTGTCACGGTATTAATCACACTATATGTGTCCCTCTCCTCTCCAGTACTAACGTGCCGTCACGCAACGTTTGAAATAATAGCTGACATGCGCAAAAAAGGATTTTTCGCAAGCACGAGTAAATTCGAAAATGCAGGCTAAGACTGCTGGAATGAGACAACTAAGCGGTCTTTCTGAGGTCAGTGGCGTGATCCGACAGCATTGTTTGCCTCCGAAGAAAAGAGAAAACAGAAAGCTGGAAAAAGGAGAGCATTGTGTTAAGGAAAGCACGGTTTGGCATATTTTACGGACGGAATTCACAAAACTGTATTTTTACTGCCAATGGGGATTTCATTATCAGTAGAAACGAGTTTGTAGAAAAAGTTCTACCTCACAAGTAAACTGGAAATCTGTCAAATCAGATGACTGCACAAACGAGCGCAAAAAGCGAATGTTTATCAACACAACAAAAACATTAACAAGTATTAATTTTAAAGACTCAATGCACACAACTTTAATAGAACAGAAAAATACGTTCCTAACGTACGGAACTCCATGACTGGGTTTATTGACTTCATTTTAAAGTAGAAAAAATGCATTTTTTTAGTACATTGTCAAACTAACCTCAGTGGCATGCGTTTAATTTATTTTGGGGACGCTTGCGGGGGTGTTAAATCGAGAGGACCTAACGTTTATAAGAAAGGGCGTTCAGATTCAAGTAAATACGATGGTTCATCTTCGAAATCAACAAACATTTGTAGTCAGACGTATGGTAAGTAATTTAAGGGTTTCGGTGGACAAAATAGAAAACATCTGTTATCACGGCCTTTGGCGACGAACATTAAAACCACAATTTCACCGAAATATGCTGTTACCGGCATAAAACATTATCCCCTAGAAGACATACTGTACGTCTATTGTCCATCACCTAGATCATTTTTTCGAGATTTACCAGCTTCTGTGTGTATTTAATTGAAATTTTGTCTTTGCAATTAAACTAGAAAAAGATTATCCAAGATTTGCCAGTTGTCGGTTTACAAGGACAAATCTTGCTAGGGTACCCTAACTCACACAGGCAGGGTGACAAAAGCGCTAGGGTAACCCTAGCAGCCTTGTAACACTAAATACGTCGACAAAGAAAAAATAGGAAACGTGTGAGTGCTATGGTAACCTTCTTGCTACGATAACCGATCACTAGGATTACCCTACCGTCTTGTAAACAGGTTTTACGTGCGAGCGAAATTTAACCAACAGTGACAAAAAATTCTCTATACATAAACAGTGACTTAACAGATCACTCGCGCACAGTATTGTGATAGATACATTTATCTCTCATCTGACTTGGTCGGAAATAATTAATATACATTAAAAACAAAACTTCACAAAGTAATATTAAAAACATGGACAATCGGGATATCTTGCGAGATCAAATAAATTAAATAGGAAGTCCTATCTAATCTATAAACACACGTCATAATTTCAGTACAATGATCAATTCTCAGCAAATTTCCCTTTATAAAAATGATTCTTGTATTATCAATTTCTTGATCTTGCCGCGAGCTTATAAAATCGTTTCTGAAAAGACTGAGGAAGTTTCATATTGAATAGAACGAAATACAATAGATCTCAAAATTATATTATAACATATTAATTTGTAAACATCCCCCGTGTGCCACTAGGTCCTCTGGGTCCTGAAGAGAAATTTGTAAACATCGCCGGGGTGTAATCTCGCGTCACAGGGAGCGGAGGAGCCAAATTTGACCTAATACGCGTTCAATCTTTGAGCTTTATATGCGCGCTGTGTCTTGCGTTATTCGATCTGTTGTTTTCGAGTTTTTGCCCCAGCGAGACCCCAAGCGTAATCGGCGCCTTCCGGAAAGCGTATTATAGCTTTCCGAGCGAGGCCCAAAGTGCCGAGAAAAAAATGCTGCGTAACGATTTCATGGCGCCAACAGTCAGCAGTTGCCCAACGAAAAGCTCCGATTACGCTTGGGGTCCCGCTGGGGCGAAAAACAGACTCGTAAACAACAGAACGAAGATCGAACGCGTAAAGGACAAATTTGGCTCCTCTGCTCCCTGTGCTCGCGTCAAATGAGATCATACCGTGACACATCAACTGATTGTCTTGTGATCGGAAGAAATTCTAAATAGCTGTTTAAAACATACGAAACGCACACTCCCACATTTAGAAATCACGAAACAGCTTGTACGTAGAGACCATGGTGTTGGGGATGAGCATTTTATCAACGGTCTATTTGCAATTTTTATCTTCTCTTGTTGCAGGTCACTTAAAACAATAGCACATCAGGAGAGCTATTAGTTCTATTTGTGCATGTGTGACATTCAACTCACAGCATCAAATTATAAACCATTGTGTTATCCGAGCGCTAACAAACATAGCGTGCAGTACTAACACGTTGCAGTTGGCGTTCGTGAAATTGTCAGAGGAAGGAAAATCACGACTTCTAGTTTTCCTAACACTTGAAGAGACATTCCATCGACAGCCGGGGCGAAGAAAACACAAGATAAAAATGACGTTTTGGAGGAAAATACTGTTGCTTTACATACTAGCCATGCAAGGACCGACAGAGCTGAAAGGACAGACCGCAGGTACGTAATTCATTTTATGGTTCACTAATCAAAACAAATCTGTGAGATTTGATCAAAACTTTATCGAGTCGCAAATCATTTCGAAAAGTCTGTAAGTTCCGTTAGCACTTTAATAGTCAAATTAAATGTTTAGAGAGTGTCGGTCAATTAATCGAGAAAATCTGAACGATTGAAAGCTTTATAATGTGATTGCGAGTTGTCTTATTTCATGAACACTCCGAGTTTATCCTTAATAGTTACTCTGAAAAAAAAAAAAAAAAAAAAAAAAGGATTGGTTTTTTCGATCCTTTTTATTTGTTATTTGTATCACCGTGTAAGGCTGATAGAATTACCGCCATAAATGGCGGTGAATATAAATTTCCTCAAATGTTAGACACTAAAGCGGAATTCGGAATTTATCTTCTATTAAAAAGAGGAGTTAGTGATATTTAAAACTCATTAAAGGGCAGAGATCACATAGCTAGAGCGGAAGATTAAAAATAAAACTTATCGCCAGAACCAATAAACAAAAGGATGTGTGACCTGAATGTGACCAGTGACAGTACTGGCTGGTCACATACTCTATTAACTTACATTTTATATATACTGTCCAATTTTCATCAATTAAGGACATGTTTTAATTCATTCTTAAGAACAGTTACTAAGTATAGGAAATATAAATTTTGCTTTAGGGTGCAAAAGCAACGTCCTTGATTAAAAATAGATATTAAAAATTCAGCGGCCGCTGTTATCGAGTTTTAGCATGTTTTAAAAGCTGCAAATTATACTTCACTTGTACAAACAGTGGTCGTCTGTTCATTGAATTCGTGGACAGTTACGACAGAAGTGAACAAATACGTTTGTCACGTAATAGAAGTATACCCATTAAGAAAATGTTAATTGTTCAATAAGTTGAAAATGCCTACAGCGAGATACGAGTACCTTAAATCTGCCCTGTATACATATCTATCATTATAATTTTAAAAATTTGACTTGTAACTGTTAAAGATGACTTGGCAGCTACCGGGATTTTCCGCGATAGCATCACGAAAAATGCATACAACACTTTGTCAGAGAATGCAAATTTCTATAGTTTTTATAATGACAGCTAGGGAAAAAATCTGTTTAAAATCACTTTTTTTTGCATAGTATTCAATGGCAAGATTTGCACAGAATGCATTTTCACGATTTTATAACTCCGCGGCTTACTGTGCAAATTTCCACACTTTTCATATTTTCACACTGTATACGAGCCCCGATTCGACAAGTGCAGTGCGAACGGAATACTTTTAAAAACAATATTTGGGTGTCTTCCGTGACAAATCCTATTTTTAAAGGCACACTGTCGCGCCGAAATAGCAACATTTCACTTAGCTTATTTCCACGTTGTATCGCCAAATGCCACCAAATATACAACTTAGTTGGATAAAAAGATTCTAAAGAGCAAAACAAAAGCTACAGTAGTTTGGAGATAAAGTGCAGGATTGCAAGGATTGAAGTGGATTACAGTTAATGAAATTTGATTTTTTGCCGGACATGCGGTCAAGAAATCAAACTTGCCATTCTTGTGAAATTTTGACTTTTCTAGCCGTTATTTTGTCTGTTTAGTTCATATTTCTTTGCTTCTATCGCTTTTAGCGATGGTTTCTTCTAATTTCAAGATGATAGGTCTATGAAGTAAGCTTAAACCAATCTCCGTGCCATAATCATAAAAACACGATATTTCAGCCGGGACAGTATCCCAGCTCTCTAAAAACGGTTTCTACTTTTTCACTCGCTCACTGCACTGCCAGAACTGTAGATTCTGTGAACTAGCATTAGTGACTATCAACAAAACTGAACCATTATTTTTTAATTATATTTCCGTGAATGCAAATGTGACATTTATCACTTTTTTAAAGTGTTAGGTAAGACAGCGTTTATACCTCCCGGGGGGGGGGGGGGGGGGGGGGGGGTACTCCTCCAAAATACCCATACGGGTATGTGCCGCCCAACGGGGGTCGTGATTTTAGGACTCCTGATCTAGAACGGGGTATCCATTTTAGTGACGTTTCCTAGAACGGGGTATAATATTTCAAAAGCACGAAAGCTTCAGATTATCAGCAGCCATTTTTTCTAGAACGGGGTATTCAAAATTGACCTATTTCTAGAACGGGGTATCATTTTGAGTGCAAATTCTTTCTAAAACGGGGTCCAAATTTGGAGACCCGGGCGGCACATACCCACCCAAAATATACCCGAGTACCCCCCCCCCCCCCCTCCCCCCCGGGGGGTTTATACAGTTAAACCCGCATTTTGTCTTACGGCCAAGTACGTTTGTGCGCTCAAAACTGACATTTTTCCTTTCCTTTCAGAAAAGAAAAAAGACACTGTCGGAATTTCCTGAGCAAAATAGAGATTTCATCTCTTAACAAGGGAAAACAACAGTAGCCAATTTCCTCGCTGCTATCAAATATCGACTTCTTCGTTTGAACAACCAAACTGTGGAATTTCGAATTGTTTGAAATCTTAAAAATTTTAAAGTTTTTATTCTCAATTGCATTAATTGTGCTCACAACTGCAAGGATCTTTTTTTCTTTTCTATTTCCTTCCATTTTTGCAGCTCCTGTTATTATTCCAATCATGTATTCACCATGATTCTGCACCATGATTTTTAAAAACAACTAAGTCTATGTTGTTATAATTATATCCCTTCATTGGAGCGAATCCCGGCCATTCAAATAGAGCGGAGTCAACCGATTCGCTCAAACGAAAAGCTACCGTTTTTTCTAATGTTTTTTTGTTCTTTCAGACCCAATGCCAAAAGCAAAACTGCATTGCTATATGTGTTCGTCAGAAAATTCGTGGAAGGAATGTGATGAGAACAGCAGAG
The DNA here is from genome assembly GCA_024195265.1 of Dendrophyllia cribrosa. Classification (NCBI taxonomy): domain Eukaryota; kingdom Metazoa; phylum Cnidaria; class Anthozoa; order Scleractinia; family Dendrophylliidae; genus Dendrophyllia; species Dendrophyllia cribrosa. Next base: position 40,689,662 of record JAJLRJ010000009.1, read on the forward strand.
TGGTTCCTTGTCCAAGTGACGGTGATGATTCTTGTCTTACAATAACAATGCATAAATGGGATATGATAAATAAAACAAAGACAGGCAAGACTCTTACACATTATGCAAAGTATTGCAGTCCGGGAGAGTATTGTTCCGACAAACAGTGCATAGAAATGGGCTGGTTATGTACTGTGGATTGCTGTAACCAAGACTTGTGCAATGCCAGTCTTGCCATTTGGGCAAACAATGTACTTATTGCTGCTCTCTTGGGCCTCTTGCAGTTTGCAATATTTTAATTGCATTCTAAATCACGCATTCTTGCAGCATTGATCTCAGTTAGTATATTTGTGTTGAAAATCTTATTCCACCGCAAAAAAAAAATTAAATTAAAATGCTGGTAAACAAAAGTTTCAATAATTTGGTGCAAGTGTCAACTCTGTCTAAAGTACATGGATGTATGCAGACAAAGAAAGAGAAGAAATGTCAAGATTTTGCAGTTGTTTCCTTAGAATGCTCATCTTTGTTTGGATATCAGTTTTAATATACTTCTAAATTATTACACAATATGCTTGACAATAATTATTGAAATCTTTAAACACATACTTCAGTTTTTGTCATACTTTTCAACATCACCAACTTAAAAATCTCTTTAAATACTACCGTCTTTACTGACACAAATTCTAAAGAAGATTAATGCTACAAATAACAAAATGCATGATGACAAAACATTTTGTTAATCAGTTTAGGACTGGTAGTTTGGTTTTTACTATAGACAATTTTTATGATTGAAATTAACAACAATGCAATGTGCGTAGCAGTGTTAAAACATCATAGCTAGTCCATGCAAACATAATTAATTATATTAATCATTATTAATCAAAATTCTGATTACCAAAAATCAATGGGGAACTTCAGAAAACAAAGGAAAAACAATTAATTTATATATATAATGTAACTTGGTGAAGGGAAAGCATTTGGGATAGTAAATTATTTAATTGGGGAAACAAACATGAGAACGACTGAAATTAATCTCACTGATTCTTTAACAAAATGGCTTATTAGGGTATAGCTGTGGGCATAAGTAGTTATGCCAAATATACATAACATGTGAACTTTACTTTCACAATTTTGGGCACAAGCTGATGTGATAAAAGGCTTATTTATATTAACATAACTACTCCAAAAAATAATGTCACAGGGAGTTCTAATACCATTGATAAATTTACATCTAAGTTGCTCAGAAAAACATGTTGTTCAACCACTGTAATGTCGTTCTATGGCCTACACAAAAAAATGATTGATTAAGTATTTAACCCTTTCACGGCTGAATTTTTTAAAACTGAAAAGGATATTTTTTTTACCGTTAAAACGTTTTTTAGGAGCAACATGGCTAAATGTCAATAAACATTACTACAAAAGCAATTTGGTACACTCGCACTACAGTATGAACTAGATTCCATCTTGAAAAGTGTAATATTTAGGTTTAGCGCATGCGCATAAGCCAAAAAAGACTATTTTTTTTGCGGAACCTTTCTGATTATTCTTTTTCTACTTTTACTTTCCCTTTTCTCCCCTTTTCTTCCTCTTCCTATCTTCTACTCTCTATTACCTTTCTATCGGTTTGGCATAAGCGTTAAAAACGCTGGAAATGAAACATTGTTCAATTGCAGGTGTATTGACCTAATTTACCACCTAATTTTGCACCAATATTTGAACATGTTTTTTTCGAATAGCTCTGCTAGAATTTGGTCCATATTCAAAGTGGAGGCACGTGTGCATGGATCTATCCTCGCTGTATCAGTTGAGCATCAAAATTATCTGGCAACGTACAAATTGATGATGTCACAAGTGGTGCAATGTCTGCTGCTCCAAATGTCGACAAAAGTCGACTTTGGCAGCAAAAGGGTTAATGTGAAAGAGAAAGATCTTTACAGTTATGTTGCAATACAAAATTAAAAGAGCCCTAAAAAATCAGTTTCATCAGTAGTATATATAACACGTGACCTTTCAATTTTGGTGCAAATGCTCCCATGGGGGGGGGGGGGGGGGTACTCCCTTATATGACTTATACGGGGACGTGCCGCTGGACAGCGTATAGTTTTTGGCATTTTTGTCCTGAACAGGGTATATAATTTAACGTGAGTCTGTCCTAAACAGGGTCTGAATCTGTCCTAAACAGGGTATGGTTCTAGTTAACTTAGCAATTGTGGTGGCTAACCTTGTCGTGATTAGTATATTCATGTGAAGGCGAAGTCGTTTTCTTTTTAAAGGATCCGTCTACCATTTTTTTAAAGCTCAGATCAATAACCACGCACCAGCTGTGTCCTAGACAGGGTCCTAAAATAGAAGGTGTTGTCCTACACAGGGTAGGTATTGTTGTTTATTTTTGTCCTAAACAGGATCAGGGTCTCAGACCCTCAGCGGCACCCCTATACCCAAATATTGGTCAAGTACCCCCCCCCCCCCCCCCCCCCCCCCCGGGCAAATGCTCTACCACTGAGCTATGATGCCACACGTGGGAGCGGAGTTGAAGTTTTCAAGTTTTAAATTTGCAACTACTTATTATTTGATGCCATATAACTGTGAATATCTTCAATTACTGTATCTTTCATTCCTTCATCTGCAGCTCATATGCATGATTTATTTAATATATAAATTATGGCCATGTTTTGCAACTTATATGAAACGCTTACTAAGGTTTCCTTTCAGACAAACCACAAGAATTGCTTGTTAGCACTGAAAATATCTACCTTTGCATAATGACTATGATATATAATACACCTCATCACCAGTTATCTCTCAAGACATTTTGGAAAATCTATGAATTATTTTTACACATATGATCTGTTTTTATCCTGATCAAATTGCAATATTATTAGAGGTAATTAAATATATGATTGACAGTTATACATGTGCTATTAATGTGAGGGTTTACAAAATAAAGATACATGTAGTAAATAAATGTGATATGATTATTTATTTCTCAGCTGATTACAATTAGTGTCAAAATTCCTAGCAAAGCAAGGTTTATAATTTGTCGCACAGATTCATGTGGGGATCACCCGTGGATAGCTGTCAGGTGATGAAATCTCAGGTTGCCTTTATATACACTGTATATCGCATTGGTGTCCTGCAGTTGCCTGGCAACAAAGGAATCGCAACCGCTGACAATGGCATACTCTCATATTAATTACGTTACTACTTCATGTAAGTCTAAAGGAGCATGGTAAACAAAGATGGTGGACAGTAAAAGGTGCGCGAACCATCAAAAGGACCTTCTACTGATGTTTTGGGTTTCAAAGATGACACAGTGGAACAGCAAAAAGTTACATTCGCAGATAAAAACGCCACCAAAGTTTTGACCAGCAGTGCACCCTCCCCCAAGCTTCGCGAGGTTCTGTGAGACACAGATTTCTAGTAGAGTATATTATTAATTTTATTGATTGATGAGAAATGACTGACAATTAAATTTTGTTCACTGTATACCCCTGTCCCACTCTAGAGGTAAGGTCCAAATTCAGGGTGAGCCTTTAAAGATTTGAAGAGCCCTTTGCTTAAATTGACTTGCCTGAATTGCCCCTCAATCATAGTGCACTGCAAAAAATCTCAATTTTCTCAACACTGTTGAAAAACTAAAAAGAATATGTATAATGTATATATGTACTTACATGGTGCGCCAAAGTCTAAACAAGTGTCCTCTGACATAAGACAACAGACAGGGGTGCTTATCTACAAGAGCCATGTACTCGTCCGACATCTCCCAGACTGGAGAATGCTTGCCACTAAAAAGTGCTGGGTTGCTCAGATTGCCCTCTGAAAAACATTTGTCATGACCAAACTTCAGCAACAGAGTTTTCTACTAAAAACAGCCAATGAGGCACTGCCAAGGTGACTAACACTTCTAGAAAATTTTGTACAAACAAACTTCTTTTGGAACTAATTATCTCTGTCATCTTTCCCTCAAATTATCACTTTTGAAAGAACCAATCTAATTTCCAGATTTGCACTACTGACGGCAAATTCTACACAATATTAATGGAGCTCTCTCGCAGAGCTTCATACTCATAGTACCAAGCAGAGAACTATGCCCGTCATTTTTCATGGTCATGGCTAGCACAATGTTTCACTGGCGCCTCCGTCCTTACATCGCACAGGGCTAGCTCGTGGGCATGTATGACGTCGTAAAACATGCGCTACCGTCGGAAGATTCCAATAATCAATTTAAAACCTCCATTTTTAATGATTTTGATTATAATAATGCAATCCGGTCCCGATTAATGAAAGTCATTCCCAAATACATGTAATAAGCGGAACGCGCTGAGTATTTTGACTGTAACAGTAAAAGAACTTATTACACGACTAAGACAGTCAGAGGGCCAATAACTAAAATCAACCAATCAGAATGCTCGATTGCCGGTCCAATATTCTCTAAGTATTGGACCGGGCATTGTCCCGAATGATCCCGCGCGATCCTCCCACCGGCAGGAGTCGTGTAATAAATTTCTTATTAACCAAGCTTGCTCGGGACCGTACTGGGAGAATATCGGCCCTCGGTCTTTTCTGTACGGACCTCGCTGCGCTCGGTCCGTACTGTCAAGACCTCAGGCCGATATTCTCCCAGTACGGCCCTTGCGCTTGGTCAATAAGATATATTAATTGGCCCAGATTCTACAGTTTTTTCACCAGTGAAAGAATTAAGTTGACATGATAATATTTTTCACTAATGGGGAACCCGCACTATGTAAAAACTCCAGTCTGTAAATCAGTGTATCAGACCTGCTGTCATGACTCCATCCACTCCTGTGTATGCCATACATTTTTCCACATCCTGCAGATATCTTATATTACCATTGGCAAAAACAGGGACGGAGACATTTTCTCTGTTGATTAAAAGAAAAGAAGACTCAAACATTAAGACTAAAATCTCCTTTTAAAAGCTCAGTTCAAAACAAGAATCAAGAAACCAGAGGGAAAAAGACTTTGCTAACTATTTTTAGCGCATTGCTGGCCTGATTGCAGCTCATAGCACTCTAGTTTTTAGACCTGCTAATGCCCTTCTTAAAGCAGTGTGTTGCTGGTCATAGGTAACTGCTGCTGCAGCGCATTCTTTTGTTATGTTGGCCTATGTTTCAGCTCATAGTGCCAGAAGAAGCGAGGCTTTAAAAGGTCAGGCAATGGAAGATGCCTGTCATGCCATCATGACATTCAACGTCTTTATAAATAAATTGCAATTCTACTTACTTTACTGTTTTAATTATATCCCAATTAGCAAGACCAGTGTTTGCACCCTTCTGATCCCTTGTGCGCCCATGAACAGTCAATAGCTATAAATGAACAAAATGTTGCAGCAGTAATTAAACCAGGAACGCAAAAGTATGAAATGGTACAAAACTGCTTAGAAATGCCGTTATTTGATTTGGGATGCTGAACTTAAAATGAACGCAGGGTGTGGGGCACTATCAATTTGATATGGGTAAACAGGATGAAAGTACATGTATCATGACGACAAATGGGATGTGCTCTATAGGCCCTTATCAAACAGCAGCCATGTTGACTCCCTGGAGATTAAAATGCTTTGTTTTTGCCTGCCCAACCTTGTTTACAAAGTTTTCTTTGCAAGGCTGGGCGGCGTAAATCTTTTGTTTTTATACAAAATGGTGGGGCGTGATAAAGGCCTATTCTGTAGGTGGGGAGCAGAAATCTTTTGAAACCTGCCGCAACGCTGGATCAAAATCAACACATTTCACAACCCCTGTGAACTCACGATTCTAAATGGTAATATGATTGCCGGAGAAAAACAGGATTAAAAAGCATACTTTGAACACTGTGCAGCACTGGCATGGTCAAATGAAACTCAGTCTCTCAAAATTTAAGACACTGGGGGCATGTTACCAAGAGATGCAACTAATATATAGCCTGCATAGCAGATGTCGGGGAGAGGGGAACTGGGGAGAGAGGGAGGATGGCTGCAATAAAGACCCCCTTTCGGTTATTTCTGCAGACGTTGGCGGCCACAAAATTGTGATTGGCTAATTTTCGCTGGGCAGTAAACGCTCACACCTGCAGTGCGGGTTGAAAACTTCAATCTCCTGCCAGCTCACGCTTACGGACCAATTTGTCATGCCTGTTTGAAAAATATGACATACAACCTAAACTGACGCACTTTTAAAAAATATGTAAACTCGAACCAATGCGAGAAACAAAAAGTTCATGTAAAATGAGTAAATGACGGTACTTTCCCCTAATTCTCTGATTTTTTAAGGGAAAAGCACTGGGAAAAGATTGTGATTCACAATACACATTATTCGGAACATTTTCGGAAATCTTTGGACGTCTTCAGAAGACTTAAGACAACTTCGAAAATCTTGGGATATGATCGCATCATCGTCAAAAATCCTGGAACTCCCAGGATAAAAATATCATGCCTTTGACTCAGAAAAAGTTGACAGATATAGTATCTTATGTATAGTAAGTGCTGTGATCACATACCTGACAACCTGCTTTTTCCAACATTTTAGCATATTCCACGGTCTTTTCCAGATCTTCGAATACACGGATTTTACAGGTTACAGGGATGGTCAGCTTCTCATTTAATAAACTTACTGGAAATAGGTTACAAAGTTACACAGAGGGTCAATATAACACCAATAGCATGTTAATAATAATCATAATTATACAATTTGTATTGCGCAAATTTCATAAAAATGTTCAAATGCGTATAACAATGGTTAGATAAAAATAAATAAAAAATAGAAATCCCTTAATACTAATCTATTTCTGATAAAATTAATAAAAGATAAAAACCCACAAAATACAAAGCTATGATAAAAATGCTAAGTGAGAAAGGTGCATTTTTAACTTTGTTTTAAAAACATCAACAGTCTAGGCACTTCTAACATCAAGTGGTTGTGCATTCCAGAGCTTTGGTGCAGTGCAAGTAAAGGGCCTGTCTCCAAGTGTTGCTCTGGATTTAAAACTAGGATGACTATAACTAAGAGTTTAACATTTGAATTCCTAAGATTATATCGTGATGGAGGCTTAAGAGAAATGAGAGATGATAAATAAGGTGCTAAAAAATGAAGAATCTTAAAAGTTAACAAGCCTTAGATAAGAACAAAATATGCAAATTATATATAATATTCTTATCAATGTCAAAAATTAGCAAAAAATTATTTATAAGCTGTCTCTTCTCTCAAGAAGAGCCAGTTATCAAGAGGCAAAACAATCGTATGCATATAAAGAAAGTCAGTTAATCTCCTTGTATGGTTTCCCTCTTTGGTGCCCTTTTCATCAATAATCAGCATTAACTTAAAATGAATTTAGAACTTGATAAATCACAAACTTACCCATGGAGGCTATTAATTCCCACTTATCCTGTAAATATGCTCCATAATTACCTAAAAAATAAATAATAAAATTTCCCATAATTTCCTACCTTTAAATGATTGGGTTATTCCAGAAAAAATCCACACACCCCCGACGGATGGGGTCCTTTTTTAACCCCCCCTCTCACCTGGATTTCCTGAAGCACAAGACCCCCCCTCCCAACTGGATTTCCAAGGTGGAAGACCCCCCCTCCCGCCTGGATTTCCGGAAAAAAAATAAAAGGCTTCAATTTAATTTATTTTTAATGGAAAATACACGCAATCACGTCTAAATGTTTTTGTTTTAATTTCTAAAGCTTCAGCTTATATTAAACTAAGAATTCTATCGCGTGGAACTAAAAACGAAAGGAACAAAAATGCGAACGACACCTGAACGAGTGTTAACTTTACATAATTTCTTAGCTTATAAAAATCAGTGACCTTTTTCTTTCTTTGCGCTAAATATGGTCCTAAAGTAAATGCGATTACGGGACTAGAGAATATCCATTCCTTTACGAGACATAAGGCAGCCGGCAGCATGCGTGTCAGTCTCGTCCACTGAAGATCGAGATTTTGTAACTGTTGTAAATCAACCAAATCTTTCAAAGAACGAAAGTCTACATTTGTTAATCGTTACAATTATTTTCTAAGAACTTCATGGCATCATTGACACTCACTGGCGAATGCATGCCACCAAACTCTGCATACGAGATGCAGAGCGAGAAGAAGAGTTGGCGAAATCTCTGTCGCAGGAAATTCCAGGGCACAAATTAGCGTTGTCAGCAAAAACTGTGAACAAAAACTTAAAATTATTACGAGAACAAGACCAGCAAATAAGGTCCATAAACGATGAAATAACTGCGCTGCGCGCCCAAGGGCTCTCGCCACAAGTTAAGACGACAATCAAGCAGAAAGAAGAAGAACTGAAGAAGTCCTTAACAGAGCTAAAATTGGCCCAGGATCGTTTGCGAAAATCGGTTGCTGGTCTGACCACTTGTCGAACCCAGGCGCTTGCTTCAGTAAAAAGAAAGACGAAAGCAAGCAGTGAAATTGAAATGGAGCACGAAGACTCCTCTGAAGAGCTATCATTTGATGCCAGTGAAGAAGCCGACATATTTGCCAGACAGGTGTGCGATGAGGACTGGTAGTCAAAGACAATTTAATGAAAGCTCGTGTTTTTTCTTAAGTTTGCGGCATAAATAGTTTTACACAACAATTTAGTAAGCCAGTGTGCTAACAGCAAGAAGGTTTATCTTGACTACAGTTATTTGTTAGTGAAAGTTTAGTTTTTGTTCAGCGGTAGAAATTATACGAACTTGATAAAAATATGTTCAGTTTATGATTTTTGACGATCGATATCTTTCTAATTGGCATCAGAAATATGAATTAAACACGTTGATTTTGTAAGCCAGCGCGAGCGGCGAGCACAGCACAAAAGAGTATCTTGGCTGCAGTTATTCACTAGCGAAAGTGTTGTTTTTGTTTACAAATACAATAGTTTTGATTTAAAATTCTTTACAGTACAAAATTGATCAAATTTTCAAAATAATTTCGTACCCACAGAGATATTGGGAACATAGTTGTAAAAAATAAGAGACTGATTTTTATAGTTACACTATTTTATACATGTTTGTTGCACCATATATTTGCAAATAAACTCGTTCTTGTCGTTAAATGTTCACTTTTTTTCTGGTAAAGGTAAATACGAAATAAATTGTGGCTGTAAGTAATAAGCATCTGTTAAAGCAGAAGCTAGTACGGCAGCAGAGGTCTCGGAGGGGTCAAATACACAAACCTGAGGGAAATTATTTAGCCAGAAAAACAAACCTTGCAACAAAGACACTGGAATTTGACGTTTTTCTTTCAAGGACTTTTTAAAAATTTGAAAAAGAGGCAAACTAGGCTGATAATTTAAAAAGTAAACCTTAAAAAATACAAAGTGCGAATGCATGAACGTGAATCAGTTTTTTTTTTTTTATTTACACCAAACAACCGAGATTTCAAAGTTATACACTGTGGCGCGCAGGCTCTGGGTACGAGTAGAAATGTGTCAGGCGTTTCACGCTCTTCGCGCGCGGGCTCTGGGTACGAGTAGAAATGTGTCAGGCGTTTCACGCTCTTCGTGACAACAACGTTGCGACGAGTTCCTTCAGGTCCGTTCTTTAGTATCTTGTTCGCGTTTTCTGCTATAAAAGGACCTGTAAAGCAACTTAGATTATCATTTATGTCAGGTGAGAAATATATGAACAAAACATTTTGACTATTTTCAGGGTCTGAAAGTGCTTAAGTGTCATCAAACTAAACGTTTGATTTGTATCAACTATCGGTCGAAATGACCCCTGCAGAAGACTTTTTTAAGGTCAACCCCCCCTCCCGCCTGGATTTCCGGAGTCTTCGACCCCCCCCTCCCGCGAGAATTTCCAGAATCCCATCCGTCGGGGGGGTGTGGATTTTTTCTGGAACAACCCATTAGCATTTTTTTCACTGACCTTGACTGCTGTTTAGTAATTATTGAACATTGTCTTTTTAACTAATTTTAGTTAGTTAGTGTGTTCCTCTTGTCCCTAATATTGAGCCTTGTAATAGTTATGTGAACTTATTTCTTCCCTTAATTGGATTATTTCACTGTGGTAGTTGCCAAATCGAAAGCTTTCGCTCCTTTGGCCACTGCACACTTCTGCTTTGTTAAATGTAATTTCATATTTGTTATGTACTTGCATGTTTCTTCTTTATTTTTCTCTTAAAAATTTTGGAATATTTTACTGTATCCAAATACATGTAAGTGTGAATAAAATGAGCTTGAACTTAATCCTTTATTATCAAAATTTGATAATATTTAATATTATCTAGTAATTAACTATAATTATTTTAAGTTGCTTTCTTTCATCCCATTCGCACCTTTTCCTTTTGGTCCATCTTATTTTGTAAGGTTGAATTCAATAAAGTTGATAAAAAATCTAGAGGGGTCAGATGTCAATTGTGGCCCAAATCCTGATTCTGTCTCTTGTCACAAATGGCATTCACAAGCACTTTAAAATACATATCTACTGGCTACAATCAGAGCTTTCCATGCGATCACTCTTGTAAGCGACCAGCCTCTTTTGTTTCATCACGAGGTCGTTTTCAGAACTACTCGTTAAGACCACTTTTTTGAATTCCCGAGATCGTACAGAGAACTTTGACTGTATTTAGAAATAACATAATTATAAAAAAAAGCCCCAATCATGCTTCACGTTAAAGGTATGGGGGACCCTCAGTAACCCTACATATATCTTAAAATATAATTTGCATACCTCGTCTTGCTATTATCTGTGGACATCCAAGATTTAGATCAACTGCATCACAATATGGTTCTACTAGCTGAGCTGCTTTTAAGAAAGTTTCTGGGTCATTTGCACAAAACTGTAAAGAAAAAGATTTCTTCATGGTCAGTTTCAAAGACCATTAATATTTCTTTGAATATAAACAACTCACCTGCTTTGAGGCAGCATTTATTTAAGTCAGGAACAAGGGGTTAGAAATTTTCGGGTGATGTTTTAGGGTCGAAACATTTTCGAAAATTTAAGGTGGTTCTGAATCCCTTTCCACATATCTTTTTTAAACTCTGCAAAAAGTTGTGTATTAACATAATTATTACAATTCGATAAAAAAAATGGGGGTCACTGAGCTTGTTGTTTTGTTATAAGCACTTAAATCTAAAATAAAGGGTGCCTTCGAACAGGTTATACTGTACTGTTACTATGGTAATGTGTTATGTCATGACAATGACCATAACTTGTTCAACATTGACGGGGCATTTGTTTGACATATTTTTTATTATTGCAGCATCAATGATCCATCAAATTGCCAGTACTGAAAATTACTAGAAACTGTTGTGACACGTGATTGAAACCCCGAGTTTTGTTACAACTTGTGTGACAGTGAAAACTACTGATCTGCTGTTTGTTTTCAGTTTTTCCCAAGTGAAAAATATTAGATACTTGAAAAAGAACGAAAATTATAACCTGTACGATAAGCGGCCTGTCTTCGTCGCATGTGTTAAAAGCTTCTTTCCGATAATATAAGTCTTTCACAAACAGTCCCGCATGAATCATCGGCGTGTAGCACAATTCTGCTCCATGTTTCCGGCACAAAAGTCGCCATGGTAATTCGGATTGATCCACCATTGGGGCCACAACATATTTAGGTGACTTAAGAACGTGTTCCCAAAACTCGTAGCTTTTATATTTTGGAGCCATTTTGATCGGCGAGGAAATTTACTCAATCTTGCAACACTTCGGAAAGGGAAACCGCTGAGCATCAGCCGTTTCGTATAAGAATACATGAAGTACATAACCGAAAAACTAGACCCAGGGTCCTCCCTTCAGGGCTGGTTGGCGAGCACTTACTTGACTTTGAAATTCCATACTAACACATTTCTCTGAGAAATGAATAGAAAACTGAAAAAGCCACTATACGCTTCCCAGCTCAGCTACTGTACATCTTTCAAATTTGACAGATTGATCTTTTTCCCAGTTTCTAAAGTTTGCCGATTCAAACATGTCAGAAATGCATGATGACATCACCAGCTCAAAATTCACCACCAAGCCTCGTTTGTATGCAATTCCTTGCAATCCTTTGACAAGTTCACGTTGTTTTTGAGTGGGTATTCTTTTCAAATTTGCTCCATTGAGAATACATCAATGAGATTGTCGCAGGTTTACACTTCGAAAGCCAGGCTTAGGGGTGAAACTAGCTAGTCTTAGCATGTCCTGCAACAAGGCAAGGAAATGCTGGAGGAAATACTTTATGGCATTCACCCAATGGGCCATTCCATTTTATATCCACACCCTCCCTATTGAGGTATTCACTCAACATCCCCCCCCCCCCCCAACTTTTCTTTATCCTTTGGGACACACGGTTTATTGTTCTATTACAAAGTCCCAAATACAGATAATTCAAGTCTCTTGACTGAATGAATCTGTTTCGACAATTCATTACTGGCCTTCATCAATATTATTATTACTGTCAAAAAACACACACAAAGTTTGAAAAGCAGTGTTTAAATCATTTATTTATTAAAGGCACTGCAAGATTATTAACTTACACTATATCAATAAGATAAGTTTGTGTATGTCAAACCAATAATAAAAATACTTGATAAAAGAAGGAATTTATGCACTGCAAGAACTAATTCATAACACACTTAGTTCATAACATACTTGGTCTATCAAGTATTACATGATTGATCATTGTTTTTGCAATAGTCTACTGTGTTAAATCCTACTTGATAGCGAGTATCTGTCAATATGAATTGCAGTGAGGTCAAGACTTTCAGTGGGCGTCCCAGACAAATGCCAGCACAGTGACTAAAATAGCAGCATGAACGACTGAAGGAATGATTTACAAATAAACAATGCGAAAGCCAACAAGCAACAAATTGGTCTGGTCACTGAGCAAAGTTAAGTCAGGATACCCAAACAGAGACTTACATATTTTCATGTAAGCTAGAAACTTTTCTGCTTTAAGCAACTTTCTTTTAAGTTAAGGTAAATTTTCTCTGTTGTTGTTGATACCTTACAAAAAAACTAGTTCTTAATAATAAAACTATTGTTACACTGTGCATTTGAACTTAAATTTTTATAATTTGTTAGTGTGAAGATGTCAATTTTTAAGCAACTTTGAATAAAAATCTCGCATAAAACTACTGAGATAACAATGCAAAAGGACTGCAATGATTATGGAAATAAGACACTCGTAACGGCAAAATTGGCTGAGTTGATTTTCTGTTAAACGGCAGATTACATCTGATTATTAATTTACAAAACCTTTTTCTAGACATTAAATAAGTTCTTTTTGTCTTGTGATGACAGTGTATATCAGCTTTCAAACCAGCTCAATCTTCTGACATTTCTACATCTCCCTGTAAGCAAATCAATAAAAGGATTTTAGTTGCACAAAAAAATGAAAACAAAAATGTTGATAGATATAGCTCTGTCAGATATTTTTTTCGCTAATTACAGTAAAAATGAAGGTTCACAATCTGCTAAATGAATCTTGGTATACATTTTTTGGAATAATTTTTTTTAGGACCTCTAAAGGCTCGTTTTCACTGGCGACGGAGTCAGAGTCATAAGAGTGCTTCTGACCTAGTGAAAATTGAAAATCAGAGTCGTAAGTGGAGGCAAGCTCAACGGAATTGTAGTCGGAAGAATCAGAACGGTTCCATTTTCTTCCAATTCCGCTTATGACTCCGTAATCTTCTTCCAATTCCGTCGGTTTGATTTTCACTAGATCGTAATGCTCTGCGCTTCCAATTACGACTCCAACTCCCTCATTAGGGAAAACCAGCGTTAAGGATATGAATCAGTTATCTCTCATAACACTATGAGTAAAAAGTGTTCTCTTGCAAAATCTGATTTTTAGTTGTTTCTGTAAATTTTGCGAACACTTTACTTGAACAAAAGTTCACTCTTTTAAACCTTGAAGCAATTACAAAAATATCAAAGTACAAATAAATTTAAGCAATTTGTTTCTTACATCTTTCAAGGGCTTTCAAGGTCTTGAACCTTAAGTTTCAAGGTGTAGGGAATACTGGTTAATACGAAATGGACAGATTTTAACAGCTAGTCTTCTCTAAGTACTCCGTCCTAAGTTTATTTTTGCTTTACTTTATGTCTATCCACCCTGTCTCATTTAAATAAATGCAGTTAAGAACTGAAAGAGAAAAATATTCATACCGCATCATGGTAGGCATCCAGCTCGGCATCAAGATCCTCAGCAGTAACATTTGCTCTTTGAGCGCCACCACTCCTGCCACCTCTTCCTCTACCTCGGCCTCTCCCTCTACCACCACGGCCACCTCCTCTGCCTTGGCCGCCAAACTGCTGCCGCCTTCTAACAAAACATTCATACAAAAAAATATGTTACTTTTTATACAATTTAATTTTATATTGATGTACTTATATCATTTTCCAGAAATGACCGAGCTAATGAATTTTCAATTTGACGGCCAAAATCAAATGTTTAGAAAAACACCAAATTTCTTTTTGTAGAATACTATAATACCAAATACATGAACTGTTGAAGAGCCTTCATTTGAATGGTCACATTTTAGGACTTTATCTACACTTAACCCAATATGTGACTCAAGGTGGAAACATCAGCCATTGTCAACAACAACAGTTCATTTCAGAGCTACACTAACCCACACTATCACCGTCTTAACACACTACTAATAATCCTAGATTTAAACCATTCCAATACGACTCAAGCTGTTGATCAGACCACTATCACAAGGAGTAATTTCAAGTATTTCCAAGCAGCATCTCAGCTCAGTAAGATAGGAAAACTGCAACCTTGTCACTAGCATCTCATTTGCATTCAAAATGGTGGGCATAGAAACTGCTTGATAGACCTGCAAAAATATCCAAAATCCTGGAATATTCTGTTGTATAAGACATCATGAAATGTCTTTGTTTCATTTGAACAACTGATTCAGATTACCAGAAAACAAACACGACTGCATACCACTGGAAATAACCCCATTTTATTGTGTGTCATTCTAGAAGCATTTTGTCAGCCTTCTTGTTTAGGGATTTCTATGCCTGTGTTGCCATTTTGAAAGCAGAGAAGACTCTGGATCAAGCTGGGGAAACTGTTTAAAGCATTTTCAGCAGTTACCTTTGTCCTTGTCCTTGACTTTGAAAGCCTCCACTGGAGATGCCAACATTTGCCCCACCCCCACCCCCGCCGGTAATCAGTTCAATAATCATCTCTCTCCCTAATACAGAAAACAAAAAGATTTAACAATAAGGAAATGGTTAACACAGCTATCATAATACAACAAGCTTCATATTCATCTTTCCACCTTCTAGTACCACATATCGATGTTGTAAAATCAACATCCATCTTTTCAAATCAGGCTGTGTTTACTTTTTACCAGTCACTATCGTACTGACCATGGAGCATTGTTATTTGTTACAGTTTAAAAGTTCAATTTTACTAATTTTCACCAAAAGAAAGGAATCAAGTGCTCGTTTTACAGTTAATTGCACATTAATAGCATCATAAATGTGAAAATAATATTTTACAAACTGTTTTCCATTAGCACTTAAACACAATAAAACGGAAAAACCTCAAATACATTCTCGTCCCCAGATCTCAACGGTTTTTTAGCTTTTGTTTTTCCCACTTACCAAACGAAAAGAGAGCTCTGTGGACGAGAACGTCTCAAATACAGTTTATATTTTGAACTTAATGCACTATAACAAAAGTTTACAGTGCAGATATCATTTTAACATATATAATCATTGTAAACAATGTCAATAAGCTAAAGTGTGGCTCATACAATTCTGTGCAAGATGTAGTAAAAATATGCAGAACTATATTTTTTTAAGGTCAGGCCAAAATAATGAACTATTTATAGCAACTTCTAGGATCACAACTGGTAGAATTTAAAGTCTCTTCAAGAATGTATGAACCATGCTTTAAAAATCAGCAAACAAACCAGCTAGGAAGACATCATGGTCAAGATTACCAGAAAAGATGGAAATGACTCGGCGCTGAGTGGAGACAAGAAGATGCCAGTTTGAAACCAAGGCTGTGTTTTTGACACCTGGCTGAGGGTGAAAACGACGCATGCCAAGGAGCATCTGCAGTGGGGCAGCCTTTGTTGTGTGCTTTAGTTTGAGCCTTAACAGTAACCAAGCCCACTGAATGGCCGATGATAGCAGCTGGATGAGGTCTTGCCAGCCAGATGGTGCTGACCGGATGCAATGAATAAAAAAATTAAAATATTTTACCATCAAGAGGGACTCCATTATACTGTTTCATGGCACGCTGTGCGTCATCTCTCCGCTGAAAAATGACTTCTGCTGTGCCAAGGGATCGACCTGAAGCATCATAGTGAACGGTGGCCTTCTTCAGAGCTCCAAACTCACTGAATAATTCCTGAAAATTCAACAAAACATTAGAAATTTATTTTCTGAATGATTGCAAATGGAAAATTACTACTAAATTGCTCAAAATTTAGCTTCATGAGCTAAAATTGTATTCAAGTTTAAATAAAGTTTATGTTTGTATATGTATGGTAGTAACCCAAGTGATTTTTTCCAGGAAATGATTTGCATGCACATTATTCTCAATGGAATCACAGGATTGTGAAGGCAGATAATCACCCTTATACCAAACCATGCTTGTTTTGTGTTGACTCGCCAAGGTGACAGAATTTGTATCTACAAAATATTAGTCTTACCAATTGGAATGAGAATGACAAGACAAATTTTGCATTTTGCAATCTCGATATCTTGTCTTGTAAAATATTGAAAAACAAATGGTACCATGCAAAAGTACTGCCGAACAGGTTTCATTTGAATGGTCACACCCTGGGGTCACAAGAAAGGAATTTGTCAACCGACTCAAATTAGAACCAAACTACATGTCTCTATGATTGACTCTGAGAGGTAACGAGTTGAACCTTAAAGTAACTAAATAAGTATAGTAAGCTTATTTATATATTCAATCGCTTCATACCTGAATATCTGAATCAGAGACGCCAAAATCCAGGTTTGAAATGGAAAGTTTACATCCTGTTGAAATTCCGCCACCGCGATTTCTTCCGCCTCGAAAACCACTGTCGCCATCGAACATATCATGCTGCCATCTGTCAGGTAACTGTTTAGGCTGTGAATGAAAGAATAAAAAGTTAGTAACGTGTAAAATCGAAGTTGTGCAACACAAAGCACAATAGATCTTCATTCGAAAGTTCACAGCGCCTCTTCGCGAATTTCACACAACGGCAACGAAAAATCTCACAATGAAGGAACAAATCTTACAATGTAAAAGCGACGTTTTAACTTTGACATATATAAACCGAACAGCAGATATATAAATGAACAACAGCTAGCTAATCGGAGCAGCTGTTAGTGTTTCGCCAAGTTTGATTCGATCGTGAAATTTATCTCACTTAAGCTTACTCTAGAATATGGCGTCGATCTATTCTTGCTTATTCCTCCTCTACGACCTCTTCCAGGGGCTCCACCGCCACCTCTACCTCGTCTTCCTCGCCCCCCTCTTCCACCTCTGTTTTTACTTCTGTTCTGCTTGATTATGTCGTCCAAAGACATGTCTACTTTGTCGCCTTTCGCAGCCATCTTGCTTCAGAATAAACGAATAAACCGGTGCCTCGTGCGTAAGTGACGCGTTGAAAAAATTATGGGATAGTGAGCATTGCCTCGATTGCATGCTTCTTATATCGAGGCGCCCGCGGGAAAAACAAAAGAACCTTTGAGGGCTCCTTTGAGGAGAAGACGCCGAAGATGCCGCGCGCGGCGTGTCGAGTTTTTATTGCCGTTATTCTTATTTCAGTTATTTGTTTGAACTTTCCCGGCGCATTATAGGTGTATTTCTATAATTTTAAATTTTCAATGACTTTTAGAATATGCATCTTACATGTAATTGAATGGGGTTAGTTTCTAGAGAAACTGTGGTGCTGCGTCGGTGGGGGGATGTAATTGCTTTGATTATATTTATTTTTATTTAATTTGTGAGCTTACAAATGTACCTGTAAAATAGCTTTTTAGCTAAGCGTGAACTCACGTTAATAAACTGTATGAAACTAGAAAGCGAACCCGTCTACCGCATCTGGCAGACGGTTCGTTTCTTTGTTTCCAGAAAAACTCTAATCCTGCCGACCCGTACAGGGCCTGTCTTTGAAGGCAAATCAGAAAAACGTAATCGACGTTTTAATTTATGGCATTTATCTCCTTGATTGAGATTGTTTTCTCGCTATTAAAATGATAGTTAAGATTATTAAAAGTAAAACAGGAAAAATCAAAGCAAATTAACGCCATTAAAAACATTGGATTTACATCCTGGTGACATTACACAACAACAAAACAACGCTACACAACAACCTTGTTGATCTTGTTGTCGAATTACCTTGCTGTCAACAGTTACATCCTGCTGAATCAGTGTTCCATTCTGTCGGCCAGGGAGAGTAAAGAAAAGACCACCCCACCCTGCTGTTTCAATTTTTCCTTGAACAACGCGTACGATTTTTCTGCAAGAGCTGACGTTTTTTTTTTATTATGCGCGCAGACGTCCCCTGCCCGTTTCTTTCCTTCACGCGTGAAGCAAAGGAACGGGCAGGGGACGTTTGCTCACAGACAGCGTTCTTTGCGCTGTAGTCACACAACAGACTTTAGGTTGCTCACAACCTCCACTAGCTTTTTTCACTTGGATTGCCAAGCAAACTTGAATAAAAAATATTGAGGTACTTCTAGCGCGCGAACAATCGCACACGATTCGGCCTCCGCAGCTTCGCCACTCGCATATGAAACTCGTTCTCTCATTGTTCTCAGTTATGGCATAAGCCATAATTTATTTCATGGTTCCGCTGAACGGCGGATACCTTTAAAAACGTTTTAGCAACAATGGAGAACAAGGGAGAGTAATAATTCTTAAGTTACTGACGCGATACAACGAATTTAGCACAGCGCACTTTTAGATTTGAGACAAAGTTGGAATAAATGTTGTCGATGTGGCATGCAGAGTATTCTGTATCACTCCGTGTTCTGAAGACAAACCCCTGGTTCTTTTACTGTAGAGGGAACCCAAAGAATTGACACTCCTACTGACTCGTGTACTCTTGCTCGTACAAAATTGTGATTACGGGGATATAGGATATGCGAAACCCTGAAGGAATTGTGACATGGGAAAAAATATGGGGGTTTTGACCCGGTAACTCATATCCGGGGGCTAATATACCGGTAACTGGAACTAAAAACTACTTCACTGGATTGATGTAAAATCATTTAACGTCAGATACTTTATTTACACAATACGAGATATATTTACAACAGTGTGACTTTACCCTCGGTACCACCCGTCTATTTCGTTGTCTAGGTACTGTGATAAAGAATCCAGAGGACAGCTTTTCATTAACGAACACGTGACACAATCAGTGTTGCATCCAACAAACGTACCAAGGGCGTAAATTATAGACTGCTCGTAGTCTAGGTGGGAAAATAACTGCGCTCAGCATTTCATTTTGGCGGGTATGGCAGACTGTGCATGTCACTAGAGTTTTCTAATGGTACGTTTCGTATAAATTGTTAAGGTCAGAATAGGCTCGCTCCATCACTGTCACATGCAACTATTCTCGTTTCAGTACGGAAAATGAAAAGCACAGGGATTTCCGCATCCTCGGTGCCCCTGGGCAGTTAGTCGGAACGGGACGAAGTAAAACCCGGCATAAATTAGCGCGACGGAAGTTTTCAAGATGAGAAGGGACGAAACTTTCGTCGCGCCGATTTTTGCCGGATTTTTACCTCGTTCCGTCCCGACTAAACTACTCCAGGGTCTCCGAGGATGGAGTTTCCGCTGTGAAATTGCCATCCTGTGGCAAAACTGAAATTGCTCTTTGCTTTGAAGGGTGAAATGTCCAGTGTCTGTCAAGCTGATTTAAACCAAGCGAAGGAACAAGCTCTTTAATTCTCTAGCCTCGTATGTAACAGTATTCTTTCCAGGGTGTATTTTTTCTTCTTCCAAGGGTTGTTCAACCACCGCCGGTACATTTTTGCCGTAAACTACAAACGAAAAACAAAACAAAATAAAGATAAACATTTGTTCGCACAGCATGCGGAGCATACAGGGCTTCGTGGTGTAACAAATATGTACACAGCTATAAAAGCAACTAAACATAAACTTTCATTTTCCGCTAAAGATGTCAGGTAAAACTTTAAAGCCTTTGATGATCGTCATGTCAAATGGATCCAAACTTGGGCTTCTGAAGCACTTTTTTTTTTCGGAAAAGCCGCTGATATCCATATCAAAGCTTGACAAAATTGCTAAATTTGAACATTATTGCTAAGAGACTCTCCTTAACTGGAGAAAAATGAGCGAAAAAAAAAAACAATGACAAGTCCAATGATGCCGGCAGGCTAAGATACCAAGAAAGGTATTGGTTACCTTCGCAGTGCTCCAGAAACTGAATAACGTCCTGTATGACGCTATCACGCAACATAATCATGTGTTTGGCCTATAAGAAAAAAAAAAAAAAAGGAATCAATTCAAAGAGCAAATATGCAACGTGAGGAATGCGAAATAACGATCGTATCATAACGTTCTTCTTGTTCTAGAACCACGCAACAGAAAACATCGTGTTGGGGCAAAAGGTCGTATAAATGAACAAGGACGAAGAGAATTCTTATTACTCAAACGCGACTGTTCGAGTAATCGCACTGACGATACAAAACTTTTATTTATCTTTTCGTCTATGCAAGCAGAACCTCCCTTTCATCAGCGCTGCTTTAAATTTTGACATTAGTTCTCTTTTGCACTAAATCCTCAGCGTTAGAACGGTTTTCACTTGAGTGTCGGAGAACTGAAACCAAAGTAATTACTTCGACCAATCACAACAGACGCAGGCAACCAAAGAACCAATCAGAGCTCGAAGCAAAGACATGTAGCCGGCGCCAAGCGCGGGAAACGCCTGCGAATAACTTACAAGTCACTTCTGATTGGTTGATAAAGTAGCGCGAGATTTTAAGGCCAATCACAAAGCGTAGCAATGCAAAACCAAAGCAATCGCGAAATTACTTTCGACACTTAATTGAAAATCGCTCTATGACACTGGCGATACGAAACTTTTGTTTATCTTTTTGACTATGCAAGCAAAACACTGCTTGTTTCGGTGATGATTTGTAATAGTGACACTTGTTTCCTTTTGTACTAAAGCTGCAGCGTTATTACAATAATGCAGTTTTCAATTTTCCTTACCATGTTCTCAAGAAGCGACAAAAAGCATCTCTTGGCGTAAAACCATGTATCTGTGCCAAGCTGAAATGACCAAAAAAAAAGGCAATAAAAATATGCATATAAATTGAGCAGTAAACATCGTGCTAAAACGAGTGTCGTACAAATAACAATGAAATCCCCGGCGTGTGATGAGAAACCGTATGTGGTGTAAGTTGAAACATGTGTGCATCACGTGACCGCCAACTCCGCTCTTTTTCGACTTTTTCTCCACGGATCGTTAAATGTGCGCCTTGAGGGGAAGTTCACATGCGCCAGTCTATTGTTCCTGACTACACCATCCATCCGTGAGATTGATTAAAGAGGAACCATTTGCAGTATTTTGCTGTGCAAAATAAAAATTAAGAAGAGCTGCGTACCTTCTTGTTGTAGGGTTCCAAGCTCTTCATTATCCGGGATATTCCAAACTCATAGTTTCCCTTGGCGCAGTATAAAGTGCTAAACATAAAGCAGCGAAAACCTTGTTAAGTGAGAAGACCAAACATGTCAGTCGGAAAGTTAACTCAATGAGGCAATCGGACAGAGAGCTTTAGATTGTAGCAGAAACTCATAAGAGGTTAATCCCTTATGAGTTTCCAGGGTTCTCACTAAGTTTTAGAGTAGACTGTTGAGATATAATAGTAGGCGGCTTGACAATTGAGTGTCGAAGGCACGCCAATTTCTAGGTCGGTGTGGGGGCATGCCCCCCAAGAACATCTAGAGGCTCAGAATTGCCATTTCATGCATTTTGGCAAGACATTTTTCATAAAGCCCTCAACTGAGGGATTACCTTCAATGTGAAAACAAATTTACGAGAAACCTGTCTGTTCATTAGGTCTTCGTACAACTTTCACTGTTCATTCAGGTTTGTTAAAAACACATATTAAGCCTTTTCACTGAAAAGTAGGCTGCTCAAAATTCGAAGTAGCCGGTTTTTTAGCCGGTTTTAATACCGGCACTTAATAAGAACCCTGAGTTTCTCATCAAAGCTAATTTGTGAGGTATGCAACCGGTGCCAAGCACGGGAAAACGTGCAACCAGTGCCAAGTGCGGGAAAACATGCAACAGGCGCCAAGCGCGGGAAAACGTGCAACCCGTGCCAAGCGCGGGAAAACATGCAACCGACATGTCAAGTGCGGGAAAACATACAACCGGTGCCGGGCGCAGAAAAAAATGCAACCGGTGCCAAGAGCAAAAAGGTTCAACTTGTGCCAGACGCTGGAAAACAGGAACCAGTGGCAAGCGCGGTTTTATTTTTCGGTAGCCTTTTTCTCCTGCTCGTCGAAACAAAATCTCAAAAACTATGATTGGTTTCATCGGATGTTGGTAACGCATCAATTATTATCATAATCTGTATCGGATGGACAATTTTTTTAATCAGAAACTAACCCGATAACGAGGTTCACTATGCACAGATGGTAAATCTTTTTATCAGGATCATCATATGCCACTCCTTCCTGCCAAAAAGAGTGATATTAGAAAGAAATTTAAAAAAAAATGTCAAAGCTTTAATTCCAAACGCAATACTCGTATCCCTACCTCCTCTTTTTCAATTTTTCGCATTAATTCTTCAGCCTGAGGAGAGAACACATTAAAAAAAACACGTTCAGTTGTTTTGTAGCAAACGTTTGCACTCAAAAAGGAGATTTATATGGTACAAAGTTATACAAACCTCTTCGTTAGCACTTGTCATGATGTATGACACACAAAGATTCGCCAAAACTATAGCACTAACATCGAGGATCTGAGAAAAGAACATGAACAATATATCATTTCAAAGCATATGACTGATCTCTAAACAACGGCGCCTTCACACGACAAACGTGTGTTGGCAAACTGACAGTACATGTGGTACTGTTTGTTATGCTGTACAAGGTGGTTCTAACTTTTGAGTCTGTGGATGAAATCCTAAAATGTGACCATTTAAATGAAAGTTATTGAGCAGTACTTTCCTGTGGTGCTGTTTATTATGCTGTACAAGGTGGTTCTAACATTTTGAGTCTGTGGATCAAATCCTAAAGTGCGATCATTCAAATGAAAGCTATTGAGCAGTACTTTCCTGTGGTGCTGTTTATTATGCTGTACAAGGTGGTTCTAACATTTTGAGTCTGTGGATCAAATCCTAAAGTGTGACCATTCAAATGAAAGCTATTGAGCAGTACTTTCCTGTGGTACTGTTTATTATGTTGTACAAGGTGGTTCTGACATTTTGAGTCTGTGGATCAAATCCTAAAATGTGACCATTTAACTGACAGCTTTTGAGCAGTACTTTCCTGTGGTGCTGTTTATTATACTGTACAAGGTGGTTCCAACTTTTGAGTCTGTGGATGAAATCCTAAAGTGTGACCATTCAAATGAAAGCTACTGAGCAGTACTTTCCTGTGGTGCTGTTTATTATGCTGTACAAGGTGATTTTGACATTTTGAGTCTGTGGATCAAATCCTAAAGTGTGATCATTCAAATGAAAGCTATTGAGCAGGACTTTCCTGTGGTACTTTTTATTACACTGTACGAGGTGATTCTAACTTTTGAGTCTGTGTATAAATTAAATGAAAGTTCTTGAGCAATATGTTCATCGGACGCTACTTTCGATATTTTTTGGTGAGTAACAGGGTTACGGTAATACTTACATTGTCGTAATGTTTTTTGACGATTGGCTCATAAAAACCAACTGCCTCTTTGTATTTATTTTCCTATAAAAAATGAAATAAAAGAACTTCAGACCTGAGTAGCACTTCGACATTCACACAGATGACACAGTTGTTTAGTTTAAAAAGAGCTCTCAAGACCTACGTTCAGCAGGTTTGGTAAGCTGTAAGTACATACTTCATGTCCATTTGCCTAAGCTTTACCCTCGGTGCTAGAGACTTTTCTCATGTGATTGTCCCTCGTTTTAAAGATTAGTCTTCACAAGCCTAATGGCTCACAACTGCCGGAGCTTGACCCATTTTCTGAAGCATGAAGTGACTGAGAGTATTACTACTCCCCCCCCCCCCCCATGGATGGGATGCTAGTCCATCGCAAGGTTACCCCCCAGCATTATGTTGCCGGTACCCATTTATACACTTGGGTGGACGAAGACAACGTGGAGCAAAGTTTCTTGTCTAAAGAAACAACACGACGGCAGAGACCAGGCTTGAACCACCGACCTTCAGATTGAAAGTCTGACGTGCTAACCACTAGATCACCGTGCCTCCACATCCCTCGTATAATATGCCTCTATATCTTCGCCGGTTGTTGCCGCTAGCTAAGCTAAGGTTATATTCTTCACAATTTTCCTAATCAATGGTTAAAATATACCGCTAGGTTTACCTGCATGAATAATACGTGAGCAACGTTCAACTTCCAAACTTCGTGTTCATTGCAGAACTCAACAGACTTTCTGAATATCTGCAGAGAAAACAGAGCCGTTTGTGTTAACAAGACTGTACTTACAGTAACAAAATGCTTGCTTGGAGTTATGCATTAACTTGGGGTTGATGTGGATTTTGAAGGTTGTTGTTCCGTTACCACATCAACAGAACAAATCATGGTTACCAACCGCTGTTCGGAAAAATGAACAAAGACCGGACTCGAGAGATCGGCGGAAATCGAGCCTAGCATATCAGGAGCTTTTTTATCCTCTACCTTTTCCACTTGTGCATAATTATCAAGATCCCAGTAGATCTTGGCTTGGGACATCAGCACAGGGATGTATCTACAACACAATAAAACATTGTGTCACAACTTTTAAACTTTTTTCAATACTCTTTGAAAAGTCTGAAAGTAGAATGAGTTACTTTGCTAAGGAATAAGAAGCATGCTTCGCGATTTTTCAATGAATTATACTGTTGGTTGCATCATAGCATGAAAACGTGCCAGGAAAACCTGACCTAAAAGAGTATCAGACATGGCCAACGATTACGTTTATAGGCAAATTTTGGCACCATTCACTGTCAACCAGAAATGCGTCTGGCAAACATGTTTTGTAACGAGTAAAATTTGTTTGAAAGCCATAAAAAATGGCTTAGCCAAAAAAGCCAGATTCAATTCAGCTTCAGTAACAAACACTAGTGGTCTATGAAACAGATCTTCTTGATAAAGAATTATGACATGTTATTAGGGCTGTCTCTGTGTAAACCACAGGAAGCCCAGACTCATAACAGGAATCCTTAACGACAAAAATATAATAGGGGACTTTAGATCGAACGACGAGTACAAGATTGAGTACGAGTACGACTTTTGAATTTAAAGCCAGTCACATCCCCACAGAGCTGTCGGTCCTTCCTGTTGCTAACCAGAAGATAAGAAGATTCTAAGTATAAAATTTGTGTGGTAAATGGTTATTAAGAGCATGCGGACTAAGTTTTAAAAGTCGTACTTGTACTCAATCTCGTACTCGTCGTCCGACCTAAAGTCCTCGAATGATTTGTATGGGACTTTATCGTGAAAATAAAATGTCAAAATTATAAAAAAAAACAGCCATTAAAGTGTTCATACCTCATTAAATAATGTTTATCGGTTGTTTCAACAATAACAGAAAAACCAAAACTAGCTAAAATGTTGTTTAGAAGCTATAAAGCCACCAAGAAACAACAGATAAACATTATATAATGAGGTATGAACAATTTAATGGATGTTTAATTATAATATTGACATTTTATCCAACTCATGATAAAATCCCATACAAATCCTTATATTTTTTGTCTTTTGGCCGGGAGGACTCTCCTGTGAGTCTGGGCTCCCTGTGTGTAAACCTGTAAAACAGGGAAGCACACACCTTTCCAGTGCCTCGTCATACTCATTCACAGCTTTCTTCACAGTGTCATCATCATGATTCTGTCTTGCTTCTTGAACCTAATAACAAAAACAAAATGAATAATTTAAAAAAAAATCACTAAATAATTTATTATCAATAACGATTTGTTCAAGCATAAGCAAGCAAAAACAAACGATAAAAACGGACGTTTCGGTGTCATCATGATGCCATTGTCAAGGTAACTTGTGAATGAAATGTAAATGACAACAAGTATTTGAAGCAGTGTTGGCGCTAAAATTAACATAACAGAAAGTGCGAAAATAAGAATTTATGTACCGGGTAAATACTTTTACAGGAATGGAGTCTGATTGCACGTTCAGAATGGGTCTTTCTTGTTTGATAAACAACATTTTGTGCAATAAACAGTCAAACTTATTTGTACATTTCTTAAGTACCGAGAAGCGCCTCAGCAGGTCATCAGGGACATTTCGTGCATGTTCTTATAGTTTATTTGTTAATGGTGCATGAGACTTTTGATCACAACACAGATGGTCTGAACCTGGTAGCTCAGTGCTGAATTTTTGTTTCTTTGGACAAGAAACTTTGCTCTGCACATGTACATCGTCTCTACCCACCCAGGTGTATAATGGGTACTGGAGTCCCAATCAGGAGGGGTGGGGGGGATAATTGAGACACCTGGCTTATTCAGGGCGTAGCCAGGTATTTTTCAGAGGTACGCACGATCACTGTTTTCAAACACTCCCCCTACCTCCTACCCCACCCTTAAGTCCCAAATCTTTCTTTTTTTTCCCCACTTTTTTAGGTGCGCACGTGTGTACATGCGTACAGGTAGCTACGCCCCTGTTATTCAATGTGTTGGATTTACCACTAACTTAAATACCTTCTTAATTTTGCCATCACCCAATTTGAACAGAAGAGCTATGATGTTTTTTTTTTCTCTACATTTGATCTCATCTCTATATTTTCCATCATTAGTTAGCCATCTTTACTTCCTCATGGACCCGTCAATAATTATTTGTCAAGAACTGGATTCTATTCACAGAAACTAAAATAAACACTAAAGTTCATTACTTGAACCATCAGACTGCCAACCTGTTTAGTAAGTTTCCTCAAAGTTTCTGTCTGTTTCGTGGCCATGTCATCTAACTTCCGATAAGCCTACAAAATTTATCAAATAAATTAGTTTCCTTACTAAACCCGAAATTTAAAGTAAGGACATATTTATTACTCTGAAAAAAAAAAACTAGAAAATCATTATAAATAAAACAATGCACAATACACACCTCCTCAGGTGAAGTTTGCTGTGTGATCATGGTATCAAGGAAGTCGTACATGTACTGTACAAAGAAATTAACAAAAATGAAACTAATCCATGCATACAACACATAACAAGGAGAACCTTGATAATGATGATGATGATGATGATGATGGTGGTGGTGGTAATGATAATGATGACAATGACGACGACGACAGTGGTGATGACGATGATGATGATGATGATGATGTTGAGGACAATGATAATTTTATTTGAGTCTCAAGATCTTATAGCTATGCACAGTTACCCTACTTTATATTAGGGAGAATACAGTACAATCCCGATAACTGACAAACCTCCAGGGGAGAGGGAAATTTGTTTCAAGATATCGAAGGTTCAAATTATCGAGGGTAAATTTGCAAGCAACCTTTAGCCAAGGGGAAAAAAGTTTGGTTCGAGTTAGCAAGAAGTTTGAGTTATCGAGGGTTCGAATTATCGGGATTCAACTGTACCTATAAACTAACAAATATGAAGTAAAATGTCCATATGGTATATATTGGATCATGTTTTGCTATACTAGACCAAAAATTCCTAAAATCGCTCACATGGATTTTGGTGGCTGATGAAAAGAAGTGATGCAGCATAAAGTTGCTTATAGACAATGAAAAATGTCCTTAACTCTCCCACCCAAAAGAACAATCTTGGGAGGTTGGGGTTATGTAGGACGGGTCAATCCTATTTGTTTGTTCTCACTTACATGTATGTTTCATCTTGGCTCTGCCAAAATATTTGAGTTGTACATGTAATAGATTCACTTACTGGTGTGAGGTATTTGTATGTCAGGTGAGCATTCTCTGCCAACACATCTGCAGCCAGATCAAAATACTACAAAGGAAAAAGATCACAATTAAACTGATTACAATAAACTTGCTAGATATCTTTTAGTGATGTGAAGGAAAATGTTTACTTTATATTTTTCCTTAATTATTTTAATAAATTTTAAAGTAAATTATTTTATAAACAAGTAACTTGACAGTTGATTGATATTTTTAAAAAACACAATGGTTGGCGTGACTGCTATTGTTTCCATTTTAAAAATTGACTTGCTTTTGGAAAAGGTGGTTGTTGATTTTGTTACATTAATGACATCTTACCTGGTACTTAACATAGAGCAGCAAAAGATTTCCAAATGTTTCTACAAAAAGACAACAGTAGTATGATAAACAAAACAGAAATGCAGTGGAACACTAGAAAATACACCAAGCCCAGTTTTTTTTGTACAGTGGAACCCAACTTAACAGCCATCCTCCTATCCCTTTCACTCCTAGGTTAAATTACAAAGAAATGCATGTAAAATTAATGTAGTTCTAACTTTTGAGTTTGTTGACAAAATCCTATGGTGTGACCATTCAAAAGAAACCTCTTCAGCAGTACTTTTGCATGGTACCATTTGTTTTTCAATATTATACAAAATGAAATTTGGGATTTCTTGAATTTGGACTTTTGGCACTCTTGGGAGTTAAACGGTTAATACAGCAACCTCATTATTATGTTCACTTTCTCTAAGTGAGCAAAACATGTGAGTGGCAGATGACTGACATTGTATATGTTCAAGTTACTCTCTTTTCCTTTTATCTTTGACCCAATCTTTCTTTACTAGCTATCTTCAGCTATTTATACACTTTCTTTCAGCTGGAAAAGTTTTGACCCAACCTTTTAAGGAGTCAGAGAAATGAATCTGGAAGAATGTCCGGTGTGTGAGCCAAATTTGGCACTGATTTTGCAAAAATTTAACAGGTTTTTCTTACATAACTGCGGAAGAATTTGACCGATTCCCAAAATCGATACATGAATGCAAAGATCTATCCATTCTGCATCAATTGCACATCAAAGTTATCTTGTGACGTGTAAATTGATGATGTCACGATGGCTTCCATGTGTAAAACCCCAAAACCTGAAAATATCAGGGTTTAGAATGTAAAGGGAAAAAAAAAGAAAAAAAAAAAAGAAAGAAAAGAGAGATGACTTCTTTCTTGGCCAAAACAACAACTCACTCAAATAAACTTACTATACAAGTTTACTTATGACCAACATAGTCCTTAATTAATATTGACACCCTGTTAATTTGGCCAGAATTCAGTGGGCTCCATACCTTGAGTGTCAGAGGCTTTTCCCTCTCTCTCATCTCTCATATTTAACATGCCTTTTGCAGTATGCCACTTACATTTTGAGAATCTCTGATTAATCTCTGATTGGTTGTCTAAGGTTGTCTGTTCAATGATACTCAAGGATTTGTACTCTCAAATATTCACAGGCACTGGAGAAATAGTCATAGGAGAAGAAATGTTTTCTTACCTGGTGGGAATGGATTCTGTTGTAACAAGAACTGAAGCTTCCCAAATCCCTACAACAACAGAGTGTATGGTAAAGATATTAAGTATTCACCCCTCCAAGTTATTATTTTTTTCTTTGGTGGCCTTTGTAGCGACTGACTCTTTAGATTTACCAGTAGCTGCAAGGTTAGCAAAATCGTTTTTGAATGGCAGGTTGCCACTGCAACATTCTATTTGCCTAGTCGCCATGGTTTATAAAAATAATGGTCGCAGTTTGGAAGGTTGGTATGGCATGTTATCTCTTTAAATTGCACTGTACATCACTTGTCAGACTTTCTACAGTAAAGTGTAGAGGTAAAATGAGTCAGGACTATGTACATTAACTCTAAGGAAACCAAGCCAGGGAGGAGAAGCCGACTTTTTGACGCAAATGGATTTTCTGTAATTTTATGATGAAATATAATAATAATTATTATGAACCATCAGCCCCTCCTATATTCTTAAAATCAAAGATACATTGTATTCTATGTGGGAAAGGGCCAATGCCGCAGAACAATGAAGTTTACTATAGTTCTTATGTGAAGCATTACTGAATCTGTTAACTTATCTCAAGCAGTTAACAGTTTTTATCTACTGTACCTGTGTTGGATTAGTTTCCATGTTCATAAGAGCTTGGTTATGTAAAGTGACTGGGTCAAGTTCCTGTTTGACAAAAAAACATATTGTTAACCCCAATGTGTTTGACATTAACACAAATACAGTTTGCTTACAACCTGATGGAACTCCACATTTTAAAAACATCTTTTTCTTTGAATTCTCAACTGAGAAGCTTCTGTGAAAAGGTCGTATATTGCTGTTTTGACCAACAGATGGGGAAAAAGGCTCCATACTTACCCACTCTATACAACATACATTGTGTACATGCACTTCAGATATTGTCTTTTGCCTGAAAGTTAATATTTCCTAAGAATCCCCAATGTCCATTGTTTTTGTACTTAGTACAGCTATATCTTAAGAAATTTAGCATCCAGGCAACAAGATCAACGTTTCACAAGCACAATCCATTAGTGCATGCTAAAAATGGGTAAGTTTGGAATCTTAGTTTGCTAGTTACTGCATTTACTTAGTGTTCCAAAATTGCTAGGCAGTCTATTTTCCTAGACAATTATATCAAATGTATCCACCATAACGAGCCAGAGTGATCCGGAAGTTCAAAAAAACCTAAGGTCTGGTTGCTATGAAGTGACATCATAGGCCTGCTTAGCAGCTGTCATCGTATACGATTTGCGGTTTCATAGCTGCAGCGTTTGACAATTAATACTTGTACGTTATCAGATTGTGTACAAACTCCTGTGGAGGTCGGCCCGTCATTTTTGAGGGGTTGGATTGCTTTTGACATTTTAGGAGGTTGGATTTCAATAAAAAAAATAATATGAGAAGAGCGGGAAAATTGGGTCATTCTTCCCGCGAGTGCATCGATGGATGTCTTTGACATTCGACGATTTGAGCTGCCTACGGTAAGAGATTTGAGAGACTGGTTTGTTCTAAATTCGAAGATATGCGGCGTTTCTGCCACGGTTCAGCTTGCAGCGTAAAACACTGAAAACAATGGTGGGTTTTTTGATTGGGGAGTTTACAAGGACGATCTGGATGTTGCTGTTGCTCGGCTTAATTCGCCATTCAGGTAACGTTCTATATCCTTTCTGTGTCACCCAGGAATATAATGAAAATTAATTTTGGATATTAAACAACCAATATTTTGAGACGCACATGAAATCTAGGCAAATGTTATATATCCTCTCTGGTTCACCCAGGTTTGAGTTCTGGCATCACCGTATGCTCAAGGGATATATAACATTAATTAATATTTTGAGACGCATGTGAAATCTAGGCAAATGTTATATATCCTCTCTGGTTCACCCAGGTTTGAGTCCTGGCATCACCGTATGCCTGAGCGCTCAAGGGATATATAACATTAATATTTTGAGACGCATGTGAAATCTAGGCAAATGTTATATATCCTTTTTGGTTCACCCAGGTTTGAGTCCTGGCATCGCCGTATGCCCGAGCGCTCAAGGGTATATAACATTAATTAATATTTTGAGACGCACGTGAAATCTAGGCAAATGTTATATATCCTTTTTGGTTCACCCAGGTTTGAGTCCTGGCATCGCCGTATGCCTGAGCGCTCAAGGGTATATAACATTAATTAATATTTTGAGACGCACGTGAAATCTAGGCAAATGTTATATATCCTCTCTGGTTCACCCAGGTTTGAGTCCTGGCATCGCCGTATGCCTGAGCGCTTAAGGGATATATAACATTAATCAATATTTTGAGACGCATGTGAAATCTAGGCAAATGTTATATATCCTTTTTGGTTCACCCAGGTTTGAGTCCTGGCATCGCCGTATGCCTGAGCGCTCAAGGGTATATAACATTAATTAATATTTTGAGACGCACGTGAAATCTAGGCAAATGTTATATATCCTCTCTGGTTCACCCAGGTTTGAGTCCTGGCATCGCCGTATGCCTGAGCGCTTAAGGGATATATAACATTAATCAATATTTTGAGACGCATGTGAAATCTAGGCAAATGTTATATATCCTCTCTGGTTCACCCAGGTTTGAGTCCTGGCATCGCCGTATGCCTGAGCGCTCAAGGGATATATAACATCAATCAATATTTTGAGACGCACATGAAATCTAGGCAAATTTTATATATTCTCTCTGGTTCACCCGGGTTGGAGTCTTTTTTGTGTGCAACAAAGCAAGCAGTACAATAAAATTATTACAGCTTTTATTACAAAAGTTTTAACACAGAAATATAAATGTAGTCCCAAAAATGCTGTCAAATACTTTCGCTTCCTATTTTCTTTGTGTGAGCCGTAACAGAGGTGAACAGAGGAAATCCACATTTAGCAATAGCCGTCTTTAATACGAACTACGTGTTACACCGAACTTCAAGTTCAATAATTATAGAACGCCGACATGGTTGTCTCGTTTACCGCAAAACGATGTTTATATTTGTACCTAGGTTGCGGTGTTTCCGTTCTGAGCTACTTCTGAATGTTGCGACTACAATGATAATTACCGAATCGCTACATTTCGCTTAGCTTGAATACACCGTGAAAATTTCCGGACAGAGTTGACTTCCATACTCGTCCGCGCTGTTTAATATTCAGTCGTACAAAACCAACGAAAATCTAAATTTCTTGTTTTGCAGATATCTAAGCGGCTGACTTTTTCTGTTATTGTGCTGTTTCTAATGCCAGGACCCTTCTTTATGAAGATCCTTAATAAAAACCATAAAGAGATTTTATGTTTCAAAGCTACATCTCACAAGCAATTTCCTGTCAAACCTCAGCAAGACCTCTAAAACCCTCATAAAGATAATTAAAAACGTGCATGAAATGAATTTTCACGCCTAAAGATTATAACGCCTTGGTGCAAACATTCACGCTTTACGTGGAACAGAAATGGTGATCAGAAGGGATTTGATTACAGTTACAAGACCTCCCTCTGAGATATAGGGCAAATTGCCCTATATCTCAGAGGGAGGTCTAGCTATTTTTTGGTTGCTAAGAGCGTCTGGCTCGTTATGAATCCTCACCCCAACAATGATGAAAAATTAATGAAAAGTGATAGTACCATGAAATAAATCAATTTCAACATACCTCTTCAGCCCTAGGAGGCATATCTGTCAGAGCTTCCTGGGCAGAATCAACTAAAATTTAAATATTATTTTCAATTAACTAAAACACAACAAGTTCAAAACAATTGTTTGTGCAAGTGTGTACATGAAATGCATGTGACTCTAAACTGATGACAGCTTACAATTCTTGAGCTGATATTCGATTCCTGCTTTAAGGTTAAATGCCTCAATCAAAGCTGTTTCATGTAAGACCTGTGAATAGAAGTGAAATAAAGATACAATGTACATTCAGCATTACTATAACACAATGGCTTTTATTATTTTACAAAACTACTATTTTGGAATATTTTGTATTATAATAATGTTTATGATAGAGAAAAGACAAAATGTTCTTAACATTAAAACTTAAAAACAAAAGCATCACCTTGGTATTCCCAACACTTCTGACTTCAATACCTTCTGTAGTCATACCAACACTAAGCTCTGAAAATATAACAAATTTTCATGTGTTACTTAGTAAAGAAATATAAAATGATTGAATTCTTTTTACCCTGTAATGATTAAAAATGGAAATTAAAAATTTAATATACTTCTAGTGACACCCAAAGCCAAAGCCCTGGAGTTCGTGTAGAGGCGAGGAGGTGTCATGTTAACATGTTGGACTTCAATACAAGAAACTTTACTCCGCATTGTCTCTTTCTCCACCCAGATGTAAAAGTGGGTGAGGCAAGTCTTCACAAGCCTAATGGCTCACAAAAGCCGGAGCTTAACCCAGTTTCTGTAGCATGAAGCGACTGAGAGTATTACTACTCCCTCCCCCCCCCCCTCTCCCGGATGGGATGCTAGTCCATCGCAAGGTTACCCCCCAGCATTATGTTGCCAGTACCCATTTATACATCTGGGTGGAGAGAGACAACGTGGAACAAAGTTTCTTGTCTAAGGAAACAATACGACGACAGAAACCAGGCTTGAACCAACGACCTTCAGGTTGAAAGTCCAATGTGCAAACCACTAGATCACCACGTCTCCACAGTATAAGTGGGTACTGGCAACAAAATGCTGGGTGCATCCCCGCAGCAGACTAGCATCCCATCCTATGGTTGTTTCATGCTACAGAAACCAGGTTAACCTCCGATCGAGTGGGCCAACCGTGGCTCGTCGGCAACTTTACCTTTTTTGTTTGCAAGGGAGTCTAAGTGCTATTATCCTGTACAAATTACACTTATTAACACGATGGTAAACAAATTTAATACAATTATTATATAAACAAATACATGAAAATTACCAAACCTGGGTGCTCTCTGATTCCTCTTTCAATAATGTCAGCAATGTGTTTTAGTGCAGGTGCATACTGCTTCAAGCTATAGAAACACAGCGCTATGTTGTATGAAAGATCTGAAAAGGAACAATCCAAATATTACACTGCAATATATATTGTACATCTCTTACAAGTTGATTAATATAAATAACGATAATGACATAATGCATATTAAATTAAGTATGATACTGAGACTTAAGAGAGGTATTTTTCATTTAATTATTAATTTAATTTCTCATTTTATCCCTAATTACTGTACCTGGTTGATATCCAAGAATATTCATTGCTGTCTGGAATTTCTGACAAGCCTCAGTATATCTTCCCTCCTAAAACAAAATTTAATAAGTCTATTAAACCCTTTAAGCCCAAGGCAAATCCCCCTTTTTTTTCAAACTGGTTTTAACTAAAAACTCTATGACCACGTATGATATACCATTTGAAAGATTTTCATTAGTACAATTCATAACTTATGCCATTTTAAATGAAGGAAGTTATGGCTTTGATAGAAATGGGTTTAAATTGTAAAAAATAAAAACGTTTAGCAAAGTCCTAGTCTTCATACATTTTAGGTATACCCCCAAACTATACCTCATTTTGCAGCTCTCGATGAGTAGAAAAACACAAGTTTCATCTTAGAGCACATATGCATTAAGAAAAAACAACGGTGGCCAAAATTTATTGACATTGACCAGATATTGAACAAGTTATGCGATTATATGCCACATGGCACTATCGGGGCTTAAAGGGTTATTATAGTGATAGACTGTGTGAAGGCTGATAACAATAAGACTGTGTGAAGGCTGAAAACGCATCTTTTTAATCAGGGTTATTTTTAATATTAGTGCTATTTTTACTTAATTAATCTAATTTTATAGTATATTTTTATTGTAATCATTTTATCAAATTTTACGAGTTAAGTGACAGTTTTTACTTTTAATTTTCTCAATATATTGTTAGGCGCATTAGATTATTTTTATAGTAATGCGCCATATAAATTACTACATTATTATTATTATTATTAATAATACTAAACAATAAAAATTGAACATATCCCTTCAGTGATGAAGGACTTTATTGTTAAGTACCTTGTAAAGAAGACACCCCAGATTAATTTCGGTGTCTGGATCATCTGCAGGACACTGTTCCACCATACTCTGAATTGTACAACATACTCCATCAGAAAAAATATGGTATAATGATTATCATTATTCTTATTGTATCAATAACAAAATTCTCGATTGTGATTGGTCATCCGCACATCTATTTCTGATGTTATTGGTGCGCGGTCACCTGGGTTTCCAATTACAGCTATCCGATTAACAGCTGTACAGCTTTTTGTAATTGGATAGCTGTAATTAGACACTTAAGTTGCGCACACATCAATCAGGTGTACTTGAAGGGGTTCTTTTTTTTTTTTTTGCTGTTTCCCTCCAGGTTTCAAATTTAATGGAAAATATCATTGATGAAAAAATTCCACATAAACTTTTTAATCTTGAATTTTGTTATTGATGCGATTAATTAGTAATTGAACTTCATGTCGTACCATTCAGGGGTAATGTACCCATAATATTATTTCAAATCGTCCTTACACTATATGCTTGGCCAATTTGAAATTACTTGCCCGATTACTCCCGGAATTGTACCGGTAATCCACTCAGTCCAATTACTATTACTTATAGTAAATTATTTGATGGCTTTGGGAATTGGATAATGGCCATTTGCATTTTTTAATAGACCTGGACAGCCACAAAATATATGTACATAACAATTTACAAAACTTTATCGTTATATCCTAAAATAAAATGAGAGAATTACTAGTCTAGGGAGGGAGATAAACTAGAAATGGATAACCTCTTTTATCTCCTTTTCACGTTTCTCAATGGATTTTGTGAATAAATAGTTATTATTATTAATATTCACCTTGGCCCCCTGTAAATCTTCCTCTCCATATTTTATAGCAGCTTGAAGCTTCAGTACCTAAAGGATGATAATGGTGTGTTAAGAAGAAAACAGTGCAAAAATAT
This sequence comes from Dendrophyllia cribrosa, assembly GCA_024195265.1. Taxonomy (NCBI): domain Eukaryota; kingdom Metazoa; phylum Cnidaria; class Anthozoa; order Scleractinia; family Dendrophylliidae; genus Dendrophyllia; species Dendrophyllia cribrosa. Next base: position 40,726,128 of record JAJLRJ010000009.1, read on the forward strand.
TTGATAAGTGTTGGTAAGATCAAGTTAGACAGGTCACTGTGACCTGTGTTACAGTGCAACACACCTTACTGTGAGCATCCAACAAACATTTTTACAAGTTCGCAAAAAAGCAACAAGATTACATTCCAGCGTGCTCAACTTTGCAAGGAGGTGTGTTCATCAATTGAAGTTGCATTCTCTGATTGGCTAACTTGTAAAACAGCTTGATGGGTGCTCAAGGTAAGGCAAATCGACCCATTGAAAGAACTGGACACAAGGAAAGCTCCAAGGACTCATTGAAAGTATCCTTGGAAAAACTTTAACATCGAGGTTATTTTGACTGTAAAAAAACTGTAGAAAAACTATCAAAGTTAGAGGAAACAGGAACAGACATTAGATTAGACTTTTCATAAAAACTCACCTTTGAATGGTATGTAGGATTTTCAATCTGAAAGGTTGCTTTCATGGCCTCTGGATACATAAATGCTTTGTACAGCGACTGCAATGAGAATTTTTAAATTATGTTGATTACAGCTTTGACAGAATTTTTGTCTTATGTGTAACAATTTTAAAGGGGAATCTTTGCTGATGTAATTGTTTACATTTTTCTCATAATATTAGCATAAATCAAACAAGAAGCTACTAACAAATGGACTGCATAAACTAAAAGAGCAAGTTACACTTGTCAATCGGTGTAAATATTAGTCTGATGTGTTGAACATTCTCAGAGAAATTAGCCTTCAAAAAAATGTAAAATTTGCAAAAAATGTATGGCTGGGTTGCAAACGTTCTTTCTCTGTGATACTTTAAAGGTTCATTTTTCAAAAACTATTTACCATATGATGCTCAAATTTTCAGAGCACACTAAGTTTGCTAAGCTCTTTTGATTTATGGAGTTCATTTGTTTGTAGCTAGTTGTGTCATTTATATTATTTATATTTGTGCATGTAATTTTTCTAATGTCAAATGGCATTCTACTGGATTTTTTTATATTTGTATTATGTATGCATTTTTATAAATATTTTCTTATTCTTATAAAATGTCATTTAATTGTAAGGATACTGGCATTATTAAATTTTAATAATTGTAATTTTATTAACCTGTGCATAGGCCAACTTGTATTCATCAACTTCTGGGTGGATCTGTGTGAGCTGGCCATAACTAAAATGAAAATTAATAAATCAGTTAATTAATGAAACACTTCTAAACTTCAGAGTGCCAGAAAAAATACACTGATAAAATCTGAGGAATGACTACCTGCAGTAACTTGGGAATGATGAAGTTTGTTCTCAGGTTTCATGCATTTGCTGTATTATTATTATTACATTGTGATCACTTTATAATAATGTAGTATTTCCTACAATAGAAGTCCTGTCCAAGATAGAAGATGTCTGATCAATTTTGCAATATGTTGGATCATAATATTAACTACTAGTACAAATATCTTGCTAAAAAAATACATCCCCCGTTAAAGAAAAATAACTCCATCTGAATGAGCCATGGTACTTACCAGTCAGAAGCTGCGTCAAAGCTTTGAACCTGAAAGTAACAGTAACCTAACAACGACAACGATGCTCTCGACTGAAAAAAAAATTCAAAATCAATTATGAATTGATTTAGTTAGTTGATGCAGTTCCATGTATTCTATACAAAGGCAACAAACAATAATTGAACATCTTGGTGCAAAAGAGGTGTAAGTGATAAATTTTTGTGGCCAAAAAAAAATCATTTAAACAAACTAACCTTTGTTTGCATGTAATGCAGATAATTGTGCTTAAAGTGGATTTTCCTGGTTCATGTACATGATGTGAAAACATGGTGTTAAAAGCATGTCAAAATTCACATGATAGCCTTACCTTTGGGTGATTTTCTAGCTCCTGGGAGAGTATTTGGATAGCTTCATGGAACTTTTGATTCTTGATCTACAGGATCAGATGGTAGAGTATATGTAAGTTTCATATTGTAATGAAAAATGATCTTCATATATTGTATTTCCCAAGTGGGACTATGGTAATGAATCTCAGACAAAAGAAAATAAAAATTAAACTGGTTTGAAAATTTTCAAACCAAAGAAAAATTTGAACCACAACATATACACTATATAGGTATGTGCCGCCCGATAGGGTAGGGTTTTTGAGGTGCTCAGTCCTTAAATAGGGTATCCTTTTTGGTATTTTTCGTATTGTGATCCTTAGATAGGGTCACTAAAGTGCAGTATCCACCCCAATGCGCAAAACAAAAAAGATATGGTCTGTTAAAACTGTACTACATGCCTGAATTGGACCTTAAGAAGGGTTGCAAATCTCGATTTTCTACCCTTAAATATAAAGGGTCAGGGTTTGAGAACCTTGGCGGCACACACCTATCCTAAATTGTCAGGAGTCCCCCCCCACCCCACAGGAAGAATATGCTGAAATAGCTATGCTGAGACAAGTGTTTTGTATGAAATATGTTGCAGTACAACAAAACTCACAAAAACTAGACAATTATTGTTTGTTGTACTACAGCATAACACTTGCCTCAACATATTGAACATAATCCTCTAATGTATTTGCTTGTTGGGCATCAAATGACCTGTTGAGAACCTCAGCTGAAGCTGAAGACGGTTGGTTTTTTTCTGAACACATGACATATCAGTAAGTTACAATGACGTCATTTCGAATTTTCAGCCTATTATTCTTTTTCAAAAAAATGGCCCTATTATTCGAAAAGAAATTCCCAAATAATGTATGGGTCCCTAATTCACGCTAACTGTTTATGCACATCCTCTATAGTGCGCAGGCAATTCATGTCGCAATGCTATGTGCTACGTCATGCATGAGTGCGCACACAAGAGAAGAAATCTAAGCACATAAAAGGCTGGTAGCCATTGCATTAACTTTGCTTTGAAAACTCGCTTGGATGGTCAGTGATACCCTACTTAAATTTTTTCTATTTTTCTAGACGCACAACATAGAATCCTGCCAACTTGCGGCTGTCAGAGTTTCCAAATGCTGTCGTTTAAAGATTAGATTTCCTTTAAGGGACGTTACCAGCTGAATGAATTTGCTTAACAGACCTACTCGCATAAAATTTGGGAAAGAAAGTTGCATTTTAGACATTCATTTGCAATTTTTTTAGACTAACAGACATTGTGGTCATATTGAACCAGTAAGGAAGACCAATTTTTCACAATTATGGTCGCCTTTCAGATATCTTATCTCGGAAACGAAGTAGTTGACCCTCCATTTTTTTGCATTTCTGACACGAATATTAAAAACTCATAACCTAGCTGTTACAAAAGTTTTATAAAAAAATCAATGTTAGAAGATTTTCGCGCGAACGTAGTACATGTATCTTTCTTCACACTGCCCTCCCCTCCCCCCTTTACTTCACCCCAAGCTGAGTTTTTTGAAAAACTCACAAACCACGACACCAAGAAAATACAGCTATATGAAAGTTTTACTTAAATCTAGGATCACTAAAAGATTCTTAGAAAATGTATTCTGCAAAATATTTTAGTTTCATAGCTGGGATCAAGGGATGGTGTAGCTTTATTTGCACGTTCCCGAGCAACCGCTGTCAACAAATACTCAACCACTTTAATACAGGCAAATTAAATAAAAAAACGCTCACCATTCCATAAATTGTAGTCGTATATTCTCCCTCTTTCACTTGCGTTCCCTCCATGGCGATAATCAAGCGCTAAAACTAAGAAATTTATGTAATATTGCACAGACAAGCAACACAAATATCAGAGGAAAAATTTTCTCGTATCCCGGATTGCAAAATGATAACTAGGCCTCAGTACCCCGCGATATGAAATTTGAACGCCTGGCAAATTTTGTTTCTTTTATTGTTCGTAACACAATAATTCATTGTAATTCATTAGATTGTCACTTTTGTGCAAGCATCTCAGAATAACTTGCTTTCAGGTGAGAAAACGTTGTATTTTGTTTGTTTCTGTATTTTGCTGCCTTCGTAGCTTTCTTCACTGCAAGAAAACAGTAATAATTTACAGAGTGGCTGACCCCGGCCCTTTTATACGCTTGTCGCTATCTAATACATTTAGCTTAATTTAGCTAACACTGAAACGATAAACGCATTCGTCAACTACATATTATCGATTCATGTTTTAAACAAAGTGGCTTAAGATTTTGAAAGTTATCTTATTATCTGTTTTTGGGGCGAGCTATTTATACGAACTTAAAAACGTCCAATAAATTTTTGGTAAGGAAAGATTATATCTTTGATGGAATTTCCAGTTCTCTTGCATATGAAATTTCTCATTGACTTCTTCTCGTCTTCTCAGTGTTTATGTATTAACTATTTCTTAGAATAGTTGCAGAAGTAAATATTCCAAAATACAAAAAAATGAAATGTATAACACATTTTAAAATGAATTTTCTGATTTTTCTGCTCTGAAATAAATTAATTTATATAGGTTAAGATGATTTATTTTTTGTGTGTGTGTGTGATCAGACACTCAAACCACACGTTTTGAATTATTTATCACTTACAATGGTTCTTTGTTGTATCAGTTCTGCAATTGACACACATGATATTTATTTTTATAAGGGTAAATGTAATTCAATTGTCATATTTTTCTTGAGTAAACACCATTGGGATATTCTTTCGAGGCCAGCAATTATCATAAATTCACTGCAAAATTATCAGACAATCCAAGGGTAAAAGATTGACAAAAGCATGAGAAAAAGAAAATTGTCCCCTTTGTATTTTTGTGTTTATACATGCAGGTATATGCTCACAAAACTTTACCTTATTACAGGCTGGTCAGTGCTTTCTCCATCATCTATAACAAGCTACCCAGGTGGAGCTATTATCTAACTTGTTAACCTGTTGTACTTTGGGTTATATCCCTTCTAGGTTGAAATAAATTTCCTTGGATTCAATGGATATTGTATTAAGAATTTCAGCAGTACTGGTGCTTTGCATTCCTGTATCTGCAGAAGTAAATTTACCTCGAGATATGTCACAAGGTTTGTAGAAAAAATATATACTAAAACTGACAATATATTTTGCTCAGTGGCAGATCAATGGGAGTGACCCAGTTGACCCCTTTCCTGGCCCCTCCCCTTATGAAGGTCCAAAAACAATTTTTCAAACATATAACCCCCCCCCCCCCCCCCCCCCCCCCTTCCTCGCTCTTTTTCCTTTTGGTCCTCTCCTTATGAGCAAGTCAGGATTCTCCACTGTTGCTCTACTTCTTGGAAAAAGAAAATATTATTATTAAAATGTAAAAGTGTTTTTACATACCATAAACAATTTTTTCATGCCCAAAGGGCTCTGACAGAAGCTTTTGACCTAATTTCACCTAATAATTTCAGCAAATATTTAGTCATTTGGAATGTGACTGTTTCCTAGAATTCTTTAATTTCTTCTGGTCAAAATTATTTGTAGAAATTCTTCTCAACAGAGCACTAACCAATGTAAACAATTATTATTGTTATTATTATTATTTCTGTAAGGTCTTGATGTTAGCAGGCAGGTTATAATTTAAAGAAAAACGACAAAACGTTTTAGTTTGAAAAACATGTTTCGACAGCAACTTCTGTCATCTTCAGTTAATAAGTAATGTACAAAGCGTTGACAGTGAATATATAAGTGGGAACAAATGTTAATTATGCTAGTAACAACAATGTAAATAAAAGCGTCGCAATGTGAGAATTATAAGGATAGTTTCAAATTTACATGATATAATTGTTGATTCAAAGACGGTTTTTCTCTATGAATATGAAAAGCCTCTTTTATCTTAAGTTGGAAACTCGTAGAAGCGTGATCTAAAATATGAAAGCAATCTTGTGAACACAAGGTACGAGAAATTAACATTTTAACATTACATTAATTAATTACATTAATTACATTTTAACATTACATTAATTAACATTACGACAAATTAACATTTGTTCTCACTTATATATTCACTGTCAACGCTTTGTACATTACTTATTAACTGAAGATGACAGAAGTTGCTGTCGAAACATGTTTTTCAAACTAAAACGTTTTGTCGTTTTTCTTAAAATTATTATTTCTGTAGTTTCAATTGTAATTTCATTATTAATAAATAAACAGAAATCTTCACTATATTTATTCTCAGGATGTCCAAAATGTCAAACCCTATTTTAGCAAAAGAAGTTAACTATATTTATGTATTTCTGTTTTGTTTTTTCAGCAATTTTCTGTGAGTGTTGTAGTGCTGTGATGCAAGGTAATTTGACCATGTATTTCTTTAAGAGTATGTGAAGGCATGGTGTAGATCTTCTGAACAAGGCTAAGGGGAAGGAAAGGGGTCCGATTAACAGTGCATGTAAAACAGGAAGAGCACAGAGAGAGATGGTGGAGTGCAATGGGAGGGGGAGACTTTTGTACTCCACACACGCTCTCTCTCTCTCTCTTCATGCTTTGTATAAAAGACCCAATAGGTTGAATATCCTTTATATTTAAATATAAATAATATAAATATCCTTAATATTTTCCAACTTTGAGGGCAAGGTATTAGTTTAACTATTTTTTGCCCCTTTTCTCTTTGTTTCTTAATTATTCATTGCTGTAAACTTGTTAATTTTTGGAGAATAAATAAATAAATAAAAATAAATAGGTTGATGAGTTGTCTGGGATTCAAACCTGGAACCTCACACTTTATAATTCTAGATTCCCACCAAATGACCAGTGTCCTGACAGAAAATGTACTTCACATTGCCCGGTGATTAACATGTTTACCCAGTTGTTTGAAGGCCAGTTAATCAGTTAATGCTAACCAGGGGATAAATGTTTATTTAATCTATTTTAATAACAATTAATAAATAATGATTTGTGAGGATTCAATGTCAAATTGTAGGCTAAAAAAGAATTTTCCGAATCTTCTTTGTAAACATATACATTTGGGTTTAAAGATAGTACTAATCCCTGCTTTAAACAACTCTCCCTTTTTGTATAAATGATGGAACAAAGGAAGTTGTTAGTGAAACCTAACAGAATTCTGAGAGGTGACACTGCTATCAGCCCTGTCAGAATGTTTTAGTGTTAGGCAGGGTAACAGAAGTAGTTACAGGTAGTAAGGGCTAGAGATGTATTTTGTTATTAGTCATGATTTGTGAACTCCAGTGTGAAGTAAACAGCAAATAATTTACTTTAGGTGGCAAAATTCTATATTGTCAACTCACTCAATTTGAACACCAGGGGCTGGCTGTCGGGCAGACACCTCTCCAAGGTGGACTGCAAGAGAGCTGGTTCCGAGGGTGTTCAGCTAAGAGAGAGAGTTCACAGTCTCACTAACCTTCTAACCAGTCACTAATACAAAGTACATGTGTTTTTTTTTTCTGTTTTAGAAATAGACAATTTATTAGCCAAAAAGAGTTCTGACCCGAGAGAACTACAGGTGGTAGAGGCTATGGAAGACATTTGTCAAGCTAAATATTTTTCAAAGTATCACTATTCTCCACCGACTACAATAAAAGCTTGCAAGTTCCTCATTGGTAAGTTCTTGCTGATTCCAAATTATGTGTGCTGAGAATATTTAACAATTAGATTATTCGCTCTTGATTTCTATCACGTGAGAGTTGATTCGGGCTTCGCCCTTATCAACTATTACACAATAGAAATCAAGAGGAAATAGTAATAATAATAATAACACTTTTTTTACCAGGGTAAACCCTTCAGCAAAAGCTGTTATAAATAAGTGCCCTGGGCTAATTGTTTATGTATAAATCTACTAAACATTCAAAACTTAACAACAAATACTCTTCAGACACTTTAAAAAAACGAAGAAGCGGCTGCCATATGTTTGGCAAAAAGCGCAAGAAAACATAGAGCCTATGCCAATGATGGGAAAATGTGCAACCTGTGCCACGCAGGTCAGCCAGCATGGGAAGGGGCATTAACCAAGTCGTTTACTTTTTATTTTTCTTCATGATTATTTGAAAACAAAATGCATTTGTTCTGATAAGATTGGTCAGAGGCTTAGAGTTTAGAGTTTAGAGCACATTTCCTGAGTTTCTATGAACCAATCTCAGAGCAGTATAAAATTAAATAGAGGGCCAAATGCAAAACAGTAAAGCAACAAACACAAACATGTACTATTGAAGCAATGAACCACACATTTCTTTGGTTTATTGGCTTAATAAAACATGTGGTTTATTGCGCCTATAAACCATAGAAATGTGTGGTATATTGCTTTTATATAATAACTAAATTTTCATGTCGTTTACTGGCCGCAAGCAAAGTACACCTGAAGCATCAATACGAGAATTATCTTCAGTTACTGTTTAAGACTACTTCATGGAAATCATACTTTCGTCCCACAAGTCGCTGTGATTGCTTGCAATGCTGCCTTTTCTCTCTCTTTAGTTCTCATTGTCTTTTTGGTCAAGAACGGTCAGTTATCAATTGGGACGCAAGTCCTGTTTCCATCTCTTGTCACAAGCATTATTGTTTGTTTGTTTTTTCTTGTTGTTGTTGTTTATTGCATATGGACATGTTTATTTGTGACCAATTCAACGAACTAAACAATTAAGTCTATTAAACTCAGTCGGACCAAATTTGTACAATTGCTACTATTTGTCCGGCCGATTTGTTATAAAAACAAATCTGCGGATCAGAATGAAGCTGGTAACATTCAACAGGAGTTTTTATTTCTCTTTAATCGCAAGATATCTTTTTACAAGACTTTCAGTGGTTATCAAAGGCCACTTTTTGCTTTCTCTGGTACTTGCATCAAACTTAAAAACCAATTTGAGCTCCTTGAGCCAAATTCCTGAATAATAAAGAAAACAGTTTGATTTTTTTTGTTTCTTTTTACAGAAAAATACGAAGAAGACATAGAACAACTGTTGACCGAGAAGGCAGGAGATTCTGAGCAAAAAGTCTGCTATAAGTTGACGAAGGCGTGTGAAGGTGTGGACAGAACCAAGAAAGAAAAAGAAGACATGGATGTCCGGTTTAACGATCAGAAACAGGAGGTGAAAAACAAGCCGCAAAAAGACGATGATGGGATTCAACGGATGAATATTGATATTAATGATCCAGGCGCCGCTGCACGGGTCGCGGAACAAATCAAAATGCAGATGGGGCAACAGGCAATGGGCGGTGGAAGTTATGGTGGCGATGACGATGATGAAGAGGAGGAGGAGGAAGAAGAGGAGGAGGAGGAGGGAGGTGACGGTCCAGAAGACGACACTCAGTCATCAAATAAGAAAACAGAATTGTAACTTACCAACCGTATAGCATGGACTTTTTTGCAATTATTTCAAGATCTGTAGAATACAAGATTCTGTAAATTGGGCAACGTTCAGTATCTTAGTACTCTCAAAGATACATGTAATCGAGCGCGAATGAAAACTAATTCCCTCAGTTCGAGAACTGTAGACTCAATCAACTGTTTCTTTACTTTCGCAAAAATTCCATGCTATGCCGTACAAGGGCAATCTTTTAGAAAAATTTAAACCATTTTAAAATTCCATATCAGGGGACAATTTTTTAAATGATAATATATGATGTATTCTATAAATGCCTTGCAGCTCAGTTTAATAAATGGTTTTTCCTTTTGAAGTGCAGTACTTCACTGATCCCAGATGACTTGTTATGTAATAAACCATAAACTTGTTTTATTTCCAGAAAACTTTATAGAAGAACAGTGCCACTTAAAAAAAATGTTTAGTGTAGCTCAAGAGCGATTTATTTGAATAACCTCATTGTATACTAGCATTATTTCACCCGGCACAGACTCGAAAGTTAAACCCGCCTTGTACGGCATTACTTGAATGGTTTCACCAGGGGCACCCAACGATCGTTTTCTGTTAAATATCTGTTCGGAAAGGTATAGGTTCCCTAGAAATTTCGAAACCGCGAAGGATCCTACGAATTTCGAGATGGCAGTTCCATTCATCTGAGATTTTCGGATTTTCTTAATGGCTTCTCGTACCTTTTTTTCGAAAATCGCGCTTTTCCTTTGACGTTTTCTAGAATTTTCTTAAAAAATTTAAGCCCTTAACATTTTCTATACCGACTTTGGATTTATAGCGAGGAGAGGATGAAGAGAGTTCTCTGTCGCTCTAGAAGATTCGATATCACTTTGAAATCCCTAGGGTTTTCGAATAACCTTCTCACATCCTTCATCCTATAAAAAGGTTCCCTAAAATTTTCGGCTATCAAAAAGCATCATTGGGTAACCTAACCTTTTCGAGAATCTCCAAAAACAACCTGAGGTTTTCGAGAAATGGGTAAAACATACCTAATAAATTCGTGAAGACCAAAGTTCCCCTAGAACGACCGAACAGATAAAGATTTTCTAGGGAAGCTTATAATTCAGTTATATAGTTTTAAAAGCACTTTAGACAGCCTAAAACGGTGTTTTAAGGAATTTTGGGAAAAACCGTCGTTGGATGCCCCTGTTTCACTTTGGGATTTTATCAACAGACTTAAAAGTTAGAACCACCTTGTACAGCATAATAAAAAGTACATCATCTAGCATCTATCTACCACAGGTAAGTACGTACTCGATAGCAATCATTTGAATGGTCACACTTTAAGATTTTATCCACACTGAACTTAAAAGTTAGAACCACTTTGTACCGACATAAACAGCACCACAGGAAAGTATTGCTCATTAGCTTTATCAATTGAATAGTTTCACTTTGCCCGGGGATTTTATCAACCGAGGCTGAAAAAATTAGAACCACCTTGTGCAGCGGCATAACAAACAACACTGCACTGTGAACACAGGAAAGTCCTGCTCAAACGCTTTTATTTGAATGGTAGCAGTTTAGGATTAGTGAAAGTATAAACGGACTGTAAAGTTGTGTTAATGATGCAAATTTCATGACCCGATGTTTGAAAAAACCTTGAAACCACTTCAGAAAAATAGCAGACCGAAACTATTAGCAATTCAGTTGTTCATATGCTTAAAGTTTGGAGCACCTTGTACAGCGGGTTCATTCATATACTCAAAATTTAGAGCCATCTTGTACAACAAACAGTGTACAGGAAAGTACCTCTCCACTGGATATCTTTTATTTCATTATCATCGTAGCCGCAGACAAGAAAGACAAAGAAAGAGAACATCTTGCCGGAAAACGATGAGATCGGATTTCATTGTTCCTTTTTCAATCCCAAATGTGATAAGCAGACGAAAATCTCTTGGTTATACATACCCAGATAATCGGCATTTCTTTCTGTTACTATAGTTACATCATCGGATCACACGATCGACTTCTGCCTAAAAAGACGTCATCGTAATTCTACCATAAATCATCAGATTTAAGAGTACTGTAGTCTCTGATATTCCACCGCGCGAGTTTTTGAACAACTTCGAGTTCCATATTAAACATATCAACGCAGAAATAAATATTCCTTGTCATTTTCAAGGGCAAATAATTTCAAAACTGGGAGATTCTTAAATTATATTTTCCAAAATTTTGACAAAACAAACATCACAGGGAATTAACATCACATGCAGGAAATGCAGCGTTCATTTGAATTTAAAACAGCACTATATACATGCGTAGGGCTGCATAGGAGCTGGGTTTTCACCCTGAGTGTGTAAAAAGGTTCCTGGCTTGAAACAAAATTACACGATAGCATTATTTCGCGTTAAGTTGATTTTCAGCGGAAGACATTTACAATGGGTCGTGTTGCTTCAGACTGAAATTTGAATCTGATTATACAGCACAACCTGGCTTCCGCCATCAAACTTTATTCCTTGTCTTTTGTAATTCTACTATGCACCGAAACCATATGTCCAATTTGAACCGTAAATCTAAACGTAAAACCAACTCTCGCCCGTATAAATTATTCAAAATATTGACCTTCTTTGAAACTGTTTAGGAAAGCGGCAGTCAGTATTGATCAAAGTAACTGAGGGAAATGCCGGAGTTGATTTAATCGTTAACCAGTTCGGAAAACATTTCTTTTAATACATTTTAATCTTTAAAACGTTCTTTGTACAAGATAGTTTTCAGGTTATACTATCGAACAGAAGTAAGCTGGATTGAAACTATGAATGAACACATATAAGCAGAACACAAACATAGCACATAATTTATGAACATAGGGATAAGCTAGCTACAGGGTGTCGAAAGCACGCTAAGACTTGAAGAAACGTTCAAAGCTATTAAAATAAACAAAAATCGAAAGCAGGGAAACAGTCCCCTGTATATGTGCATGTTTACGATGCGAAAACACCGAGCATACCCAACTGTATTTCTCCTACGTACCGAGATTACAACGGATTTCTTTTTAATAATTTTGCTGCCAATCCGTAAAATCCAAGATTCCATGTGCATTAGCAGCAGTTAATATTCGCTTGTTCAGGCGAAATTTATAACCTCACAATAATAACAGATTGACTTAAAGTGTCCATTTTATGAGAGAAAAAACACCAAACGTCCATTTTTGTAACCCGACGTTTCTTCTCCGTCAAAGTATAGAACATTTCTGCTTCTCGGCAAACGGGTTTTCTCTCCTTTCCGGTGGGTGGATAAGAGGGTCTTTGGTTCCATTTTGCGTACAGTATTCTTTCAACCTGAATAAAATAACAGTAAAATTTATTATTTAAAGAGTATTGTTCGGCGTCACTGAACTTATCTTATACCAAGCAAAGTTTGCGATTATGATACAGAAAAATTAATTGCGTTGCACAAGGCCGCTTTTTTCATCGGGAAATGGAGTAGTCTGGAGATTTCACGCGCAGATGTATTAAAGCAAAGTCAAATTAAAGCAAATTTGTTGTTTTGCCTCTTTATTGGTCCATGAAATTATTTGGTTCATAAAATCTGGAGTTTACGTCTTACATACATTTTCTGTTCTTATGGGAAACATTTCACAGTTCAATGACACCAAGAGTTTGACTGAAGCGTCGGAAACTGACACGAATTTATGAATGCAACTTTGCCGGGCAAACGGCTTTGTTTATAGTTTCAATTCACTTTACAGGGATTTTAGCGAAAGTATCCCGATCGACAAAGTGTGACATTTGAATATAGAAATATTGTTTTGCTTTTCAAGAAAATAACGAAATCTTACAAAAACAGACAGTCGATGAAAACTGAAAAAACCTGTGATTTCAATTGAAAGTTTTCCGATGCAAAAGATTAGAGCAGTGTTTTCGCTTAACCTTAACGCCCGCCCTTGAATCGCATAATTTTCGAAAACACAGGATTTATATAGCAAGCGCGTTTGATTTGAATCTTATAGCAGATCTTGTAGTTGCGGAGACTGAATAAGTTTTTTGTCGCGCAAAGACACCCGATTTATACTGAACATGTGTCTACAACATTAATGATCACCCCATGCATGATATAAACCTCTGAGTTTACAAATTTAAATGTCAAGACCGCTCGACTTACTCGTTACTACATATAGACACAGGCAGTCGGGAGATACGTAGCTGGTCTCTCAGGCTTTCAACAGTTTTCATCATCTGTGTTCTGTCCATGTTTCAATGTAGATATAATCTGGACTCCTGCGAAACTCGTCTTTGGATTCAAGCTAGCAAATATTACTCAACACGGTCGCTCTCTGTAATCCCGTGTTGGCGAGTTGCGATCATGCAAAGCCTTTTAGTTTGAAGATGTTTCATTGGTCGCCGAAAACAAAGTCAGCGAAAGTGAGCAATTAACATGAAAAATAAACCAATCGGAAAAAAGAAACGAGACAACCAAATGCTAATACTCGTGTACAGGTGTAAAGATTTTGTGGCAGTTTGTTCGAATAGATCTGTTGATGAAAAAAAAACATCACTTTTCCTTATTTTATTTTCGTACAAATCTCTTTTCTCATTTTACTTATCTTCCATTGTAGTCGGAAACACGTTAAGGGAATTTTTCAGTGTAAAGATTTGCATTTATCAAGCTTTTTTGGAATTCATATAACAAAAGGTTATGAAAATATAGTTGGTTCTTCCGGTTTGTTTGGTTGGTTTTGGTGTAAAGAGACAATTCCCTTTCTAAAATTTATGTAAATTTGAATTCTTACTTTCCGGCATAAATGTTTTTAAACATGCCATTGTTTTTAATGTTAATACGGGTCGGTTTTCAAAGCGACAGTCGAGCGCCGTAATTTTGGGGTTTTTGAAAGGTTGCTCTAAATAAGACTAAAATGTTTTATTAAATTAAATTGAATTTACCATGGCAGCTAAAAAAATCGCTAAAATTTAATTATACATCCCACACGTGATCGACCCAACCGGCGTGGCGCCGATTTTTTGCATTTCTCGGTACAGATTTACAAAGTGCGGGACAAAAATGTTAAGTTGATCAGAATTGCATTTTCATTTTCCTTCGCAAAAAAACTTTAAAGCAAGATTCATTATTTATTTGTTGGCGTAAATTGTTAATTGTCCAGCATAACAAGTTTAATTTTGGCGGGTTTCTATATGATCGGTTTTATATCCAGATAACTTAAGTGCGTAGGACGGATATTGCATGTAAAATGATGTCTTTTTTTAGTTCTTAACGATCCCAGTTCAGTCATCTTATTTCCTCTTCATCGATCGTTTTCCCGTTAGAATTTGTTATTAGCGCAATTGCTTACAATGAGAAACAGTTATAACGTTATAAGATAAACTCCGATGGGCGACAACTTATATTAGCGTAAATATTTTTTATTGCTATTTAATTGATGTTATTTTTTCTCCTGTCCAAGCGGTAAATTGGTTGTGATAAAGTTCTCGGGTCCTAGTCGGTCTTGCTAATTTTGCTAAGTGCTCGAGTAGTCATTTCCCATTTTAAATTTAAACTTTATGTTGTAAGTTAAAGACAGAATTTTTAACCCTCGAAAATTATTATTTTTTGTCATACTAAAACAGGTGTTGCGACAATCTATAGGTGGATATATATGCCGGAACAGCTATTAATAGGGTACTTGGAAAACTTTCCCAATTAGAACGATTTTTTTTTAAATATACCACCCTCGGTTACATCGAGACAACATAACTTGAAACATTAAAACTAAATAATGTAAAGTAGAAAATGAAATTAACGCTGGCAAATTTCAATATAATTTGTCGTGATTTGATAACAACGCTTATACATTGCCAAGAAAATAAATGTGGCTTGTCTGGGAAGGACGAAAGAGAAACAAAAATGATTAGGTATAAATCTATGCGTGTTGGGGGTGCTCAAGCGGGTTTTGCCCAAAAGCGCCTGTTCTGCTTGAAAATAAAAACAGTATTCCACTGAAATACGTAGAATCGTTTCAGTGGAAAGCTGTTCTGAAGGTCTTAGTCAACTTAAAAATTCGTAATCGTGAAATTAGATTAGAAACCAGAGTTTACTTTGAGCAGTTTTCAATTGAGTATGGTTAAACCAAAACCAAAGTAATTCCTCTGACCAATCACAGCAGTCGTAAACAATCCAATGAACCAATCAGAGATCGAAGCAATTACATGTCGGCGGCGCCAAGCGCGGGAAAACGCGTGCGAGCAAGTTACGATTGGTTTTGGTTTTAGTTCTGATTGGTCGAGAAAGTGGCGCTAGATTTTTTACTGGCCAATCACAAAGCGTAGCAATGAAAAATCAAAGCAATTAAATGAAATGAAAATCAAAGCAATTGTGTAATTACTTTTCATACTCAGTATTGAAAACTGCTCTAAGCAATTAATTCGCCTCGTACTTGCGTATAACATCGGAAAATTCAACTCCTTTTGTTGTCGGAGGGATAACAAATATCATTTTGGGTATGAAATAACTGCTAAGATTTTCGGAAAGGTGAAGGCAGCTAAAGTCCTTTCGTAAAATATTCTGCCGCTGAAATATGTGTATTAGCTTTCACATAGCTTTCTTCAACGCCATTCCAAAAGGTGATCTAAATATCAGGGGCGTAGCCAGCTTTTAGAAGAGTTGTAGGCCTGGCCATCTGGCCCGCAAGGCCGCTTCTAGGGGGTCCGGGGGCATATCCCCTCCGGAAAAGTTTTCGATGTTGGCCCTTGAAAATGCTTTATCCTTCACTTTCTGGTGATTTTATGTACATCTTGACAGCACCGAAATCTTTATATTTGCTAAAAGAGAATGGATTTGAATTTTTCATTTCCAATTCTTAAAAATGTAACACAAGTGGGCTGAAAAATGTGTAGGCCCGGGCCTACGGGCCTGTAGGCTGGCTACGCCACTGAACATTGCTCGTTGGTACTCGGTTAATTGTTACAACAAGTTTAAAATGAAAGAAAAAAATGTCAAACCGGTTCTACTCTGTAAAATCAAAATAAGAAATGGAAGAATCTTTTTCTGCAAAAGCTTTTGGGTATTTGCCTAGCCAAAATGGTCCATCCTATCAAGTTCTTCTGCGTTACAACAATTGATCACTTCTCACTTATACAATGTGGAAAAGTGAAGGGCAGACACTCGTCCTACTCCTTTTGTGTGCACGTTTATTTTTTAATAAAATAGTTTGCTGATTATCAAACTGAACAAATGTATATTTAAAAGCTGTGCCGTTTATTGGCTGAACTGGTTTTAGTATTTTATGACAAAGCGCCAAACTACCTGAAATCGTCCAATTTCATAAAGTAAGCGAATCAGGTGAGGGTTTGCAGAGCTGGGATATGCGACTGTATATTATGACAAAAAAGTGAAAGCATAGGGCCTGGTATTTTGTAACTCGAACAACGTTTTGCCCTGCAGGGCGATGATATTTGAACAGCTTCAAAAACATGTGTTTCAAACAAAATGCTAGCCAATACAGCCGCCTCTCATCGCTCCCGGCCGCTAAGGGTGTTCTAGCTGCCAGGAGCGATGCCTAGGCTAACAAAATGCAAGACTGATCGCACAGCTAAAAACATGTCTTTCTTTTTTTATTGGCCCAAAATTTTGGTTAGACAAAACTAACCTCCATCAGGGGCTGGCAAACAGCTTAGCTTCTTGCCAACAACAACGACAAAAACATTTTAGCTGTTCGATCAGCCTTGTATTTTGTTTAAAGTTTCTTTAATAAGTCCACTGCTGATCTTGATCTGACTTTCGCCCCGAAAAAAGAGCGCCTGATTGCAGATTAATCCTGATCTGCACAAAGATCCAGGTACAATTTGCTGCCGTTTATCCAAGTGGCCCTTTAATACATGGTAACAAGTCACTTAAAAAACATGACTCATCTTTGCTGGTTGCCACGTCCGTCAATAGATTGATTTTATTGTGTCTTTATTTCACTCTTGACTGGTTTTGCCGGTTATTCTGAACAAATTCAGCTGGAATATAATAAATCAGTTATATTCCAGTCTTCGCCATTTTAACGACGTGTCACCATGCAATTTATTCGAAGACACTTCCGTGACCGCAGTTCGCGGGCTCTGTGTTCTTGACCAATCACAGCAAGACACGACGGGTACGTAAATCCATTTCCGGTCTGTGGTACACGTCTTCGACCTCTTTCGTTGTCGTCTCTCAAGTTGATCAGTCGAACATTTTGGTTAGCACGGCAAAGATTTCAACCATGAAGCTTTATCTCGTATTGATACTGAGTTTAGTGGCTATCGCGTTTGGAGAGAATGATAGTGTAGAAATCGAAGAAGAGGAGGATGTTTTGGTGTTAACAGAAGCCAATTTTGATAAAGCTATAGCTGACAATGAGCATATTCTCGTCGAATTTTGTAAGTACACGTTGTACGTCTGTGAGCTTGCCTTGTATAGGATCATTGCGGATGTCACGAATTAGATTTTAATGGATAACTTTGTCCGTTTTAGATGCCCCTTGGTGCGGACATTGCAAGGCGCTTGCCCCAGAATACGCCAAAGCTGCCGGAATCCTCAAGGAGCAAGGCTCTGCCATAAAGCTTGGAAAAGTTGACGCGACTGCTCAAACGAAACTTGGTGAAAAGTTCGAAGTACAGGGCTACCCAACCCTTAAATTCTTCAGATCAAAAAAGCCGGTCGAGTATGGAGGTTGGTAAAAATTTAGACGGTTTTTAAGCGAAAAACTCTTTCTTCCAATGTGCGAGTGTTCCACGTGCATCCATGTGGAACCAGAGTTGTGAAATATTCATTGTTTTAATTTCGCTGTTTTCCTTTATAAGGTTAGTTTGACTTTCTAGTGTTTTGGTTCCCTGAATTGTTGCAATAAAACACGATTGCCTCACTTTTGTATTTTGCTATCCCGTTTTTCCTCGTTAACGTGAAACTCTTTAATAGCTTAAATGTTAATTTTCGTTGTTCTTTTGTTTTCAAGAGGGACGTGGGTATTATAAAAGGCTCTTGTATCAGCTGGATAAATAGGTGTTTATTTCACTGGTGGTTATCACGACAAAACTTGTTAAATATCTTTGTTCAGTTTGCCATTAAATAACTCGAAATGTTTCGCCAAAACAATATTCTGTTATGAGAAAAGCTGGTCACCTTAAATTTTAGCTGCCCTTTTGTCGGGGAACGGAAAAACTTACATGTATAAGCTTAAGTGCGCGTACTGCGTTAAAAATCTTTCCCCAAAACAATTAAATTCTATGTAAACAACTAGTTTTAAAATCTCAACTGTTAACTGACTTTTGTTTGCTGTGGGAATTATTTAAAGAACTGGGCAAAAGTCTTTTGCTGGGTTCAAAGGACTTATTTTTTCTCTGCACTTGCTCATTTTGCCTCTCCAGTTCTTAAACAGGAAAATAGTTTCACGAAGTGCAAACCACTTATTTTATTGATTTGTAAATATTGTTATCTCTGATATAAATTTTCAAGGAGGTAAGAAAGACGATAACACAGCTTAATGATGAGTCATCTTTACCAGACTTAAGATCTTAGGTATTTAATGTGATTATTATTCCTTTGTTCCTTTTTAATGACATAGTAAATGCAAATTATATGTGAACAGGTCCAATCACAACAATCCAGCTCAGTGGTTATATATTTTGTAGATTTTTACTAACTATAATTTAATATCTGTTCTCTCATCAGTTTTATCATCAGGGTGATATGTTTTTATATAGCTGCAATACCTTGTTATAAGCAAAGGTTTTTCATTTTGTCTTATGCATTTCATACTGTGTGGCATGAAATTTTGCAGGATCTAATTTTCACGAATTTCGCAGCTTTTCTAATGATTCGCAAAAATAAACTCCAGCAAAAACAAAATCTGCAAACATTTACTCCATTTAAACACCAAGGAGTCTGCACTGCAGCCCAGGAGGAGCCTTAAATAATCTTACTAGAGTACTAAAGTATGATGTAAAAAAACAAAATCTGTGAAATTATGGAATTTGATTAGATATTCAGAAAGGGTATGATGAAAAATGCCCACTTGCCAAAAATCAGCATCGTATTGCAATTTGGGGGTGAGATATTGGCACCGTTATGCTCTGATGACTTTATACAAATCCTTAATTAGAAGGAGTCATAAGAGCATAACAGTACCAATAATATCTCAACCCCAAATTGTAATAAGGTGCTGATTTTTGCCAAGGGGGCATTTTTCGTCATGTCCTTTCCAAATATCTAATCAAATCCCATAATTTCACAAATTTAGTTTTTGTGACGTCATCACTTTAGCACTCTATTGATTAATCCTTCAAATGACGGCTATTTATAAACTTTGTTCTTTGTCTAACACTACAGTTCTTATATTTTAAATGTTTTTCCTAGCCGAAAAATGCTCCGGAGAAAAGTGCCAAAAAGTTTTTAGGTCTTTTGAGAAACGCCACCAGATGGCATACGAAATCATACCTTACTGTAGCCGTTGAACTGTAACTGTGACACAAGTGTAGAAAATTTAAAGTAAAATAAACAAAACAATATTATATTTCCTTTTACTGATATCCAAGTACCATATGCAAAAGACAAAGATCAGCAAAAATTTGTTCCCAGTAATAAAGTCTGAAATCAAATTTGCAAAACTTTGTTCCCACAAGTTGCAAAATAAAATCGGCAATCCATGAAATTACACTCCCACAAAAAATGTCATGCCACACAGTAGTCTGTGGTCCATACCCAGCTGTCTTTTGCTGCAGGCTGTGTGTTTTGTCCAGCATGAAAAGACAGATACAAACAGACAACTAAATGCAAATGGGAAAAAGGGGAAAAACTTTTACAAGCAGTATACATATTATTGCTTTGGAGTAACATATACCTGGTCATGCATTCATTACTTTTCCAAGTGATCACTTGACCCGTATCTTTAACTCATAGGTGGCCGTACTGCTGATGAAATTGTCACATGGTTGTCAAAGAAGACTGGTCCTCCCGCCAAAGAACTCACAACTACTGATGAAGTCAAAGAATTCATTGACAAGAAAGATGTCATTGTTATTGGTTTCTATCAAGACAAAGAATCTGATGCTGCTAAAGCTTTCATCGAGGCTGCCCAGGGTGTTGATGATGTTGAGTTTGGAATTGTCCATGATGAGGCTATTGCTAAAGAACACAAAGTGGAAAAAGATAATGTTGTCCTTTTCAAAAAGGTACAGAATATTTTACCATTTGCAATATTTCGGTAAAATTTAATTTTCTGTTTAGCTGGACAGATAGTTATCTTTGTACTGCAAGTCGCTGTTAGCTGTTCCAAGCTTGTTATTTCGTTTTTGTTTGAATTTTGTTCTTTTCTAAGAGTGCTGGAATGACAAGGTTTCTGATTTTCCACTTAAACTGTAAAATGAACATTGTCAAATTGAAGTGAAACTTGTTAGCTTAGATTGGAATAATGTAGCTCATTAATCATGTGATTTCATGTGATTTTCTGATGATAGTTTGACGAGGGACGTGCTGATTATGATGGAGAACATGCAGCTGAAGATATCATCAAATTCATCAAGGCTAACCAACTTCCTCTTGTGACTGAATTCAATGATGAGGTAAGAAGTGTTTATAAGTTATGTCCTCCACAGCACCAAACTTCAAAGAAGAAATTCTGAGTCCCAGCCAGTCACGTGTCGGAGCCATGTTTCATTAACTGGTCAGCTACTCACCCCGGGGGGTGGGGGGGGGGGGGGGGTACTCAACAAAGTTTTGTACGGGGATGCTCCACCTTGAGGTCCAAACCCTTACCCTTTCATATACCGTTTTTGACAGAAAAGGTTCCCCTTTCATATACCCCCCAGGGCTACTCAAACCACCTACAAAGCTACATGTACAGGAGCAAGTTGGGTCTTTAACTTGTTTATTTAAGACGTACTCCTGCAGGCACTGAGCAAGATATGACAAATAATTAAATTTTGTTCTGAGATATAAGCCCCTGTTACCTTATTGAGATTTTGATTTCATGTTATCATCTTTGTCAGAATGCACCCAAGATTTTTGGTGGAGATGTGAAGAAGCATGTCCTGCTCTTTGCCAGCAAAAAAGCCGATGATTTCAAGAGTATCCATGATGGCTTTTCAGCTGCTGCCAAGGAGTTCAAAGGAAAAGTTCTGTTTGTTCTTGTTGACAGCGATGTTGAGGATAACAGCCGTATCTCTGAATTCTTTGGAATCGATGCTAAGGAGATCCCCACTGTTCGTCTCATCAACTTGGCAGCAGATGACATGACAAAATACAAACCAGAGACCCCAGAACTTACCACTGAAAATGTCAAAGATTTTGTTAACAAGGTTCTGGATGGAACATTGAAGGTAACTTTTTTCCCATTGTTTATATCCCTAGTTGTGACTGTTTGTAAGAAATTTAAACATTATCTGTTTTCAACTCGTGGTAAAATTGTTTTCTTTGTACAGTGTACATGTAGCTATTGTTTCGAAGTTGTAGCAGACAATGTACAAACATGATATCTTTAGGTTATTATTTTGCAAGCATACTTGTTGGACATTTCATGAAAAGTGCTTGCTTTCTCAGCGGCATAGCCCGATAATATTATAATTGCGTTTGAGGAAGGAGGATGCAAAGCTAATCTTGTGTATCAGGCAAAATAAATAGTTTTTAGCGATCTTTTCTTGGGTAGAAACTGCTGGATTTTTTCTGAATTTAAGGTTTCCATTTCCAATGCACTCCTATTGTTATTTTTGATTGATTACTGCAAATGGTGTGAAAAGAAAATGTAGAAAAAAAAATTGTAGAGCAGTGCTTCTTATTTTTTGGCCTTTCTTTTCCTTTTTATACTTCACACATGGAGTCCAATAAGTGACTAGTATTAAATCTATTTTTTTTTAATCTTATTACTTCTCTGTCCCCAGGCTCATTTGCTCAGTCAGGAAATCCCTGAGGACTGGGATGCTAAACCTGTGAAGGTTCTCGTAGGAAAGAACTTTGAAGAAGTAGCTAGAGACAAATCTAAGGGAGTTTTTGTTGAATTCTGTAAGTACACTTTCTTTTAACCCTTTCACTCCCAAGAGTGCCAAACATCAACATTAAGAAAAATCCCAAATTTCATTTTGTAAAATATTGAAAAACAAATGGTACCATGCAAAAGTACTGCTGAAAAGGTTTTATTTGAATGGTCACACCATAGGATCTCGTTGACACTCAAAAGTTAGAACTACACCACATGTCTCCATAATTGACTCTGGTTAACCCTTTCACTCTCAGAGTCAATTTCCTTAAATTTGGATGTTTGGTGCTCATGGGAGTAAAAGGGTTTTAACTGCAGCATGGTTACCTCAGTTGGTAGAGTGATGGTCTGCTGAGCAGGAGGTCCCAGGTTCAATTCCTTCAGGTCAGACCAACACTTGGGGTCTGAGAATAACAGAGAATGAAGGGTGCTACCTTTGCTAGATGATATCCACAACTTCACATGGCTCGGATGACCATGTACAAATGGTGGTCCCGTCTCCAGTGGGGGTCAAAAAACTGTCCTCAAATTGCTCTTTTGTGCTAAATGCATTAATAAATATAGTGATTTTTTTTTTAATTCAGTCTACTTGCATGGGAAGTTTTGGTTTTGATCAACAGACCTAGAAATTAAGTCCTTGAAAAATATTATGCATGTAGATGTCATTGAAAATCAATAAATAAGGTCATCGAGTTTTTACTGATGCTGCAATGTTACAATTTCTTACAAAATGATACAAATCTTGATACAGATGTCACAATACGATACACTAACAAAGCCCAATAGTCTTAAAATCAAGTACATTTGATCTTTTATTCCTCCGTATTTGGAAACACAATATTACAATGGCTGTAGCCTCTTCAATTTGAATGGAACAGTGTTTTATGATGCCACATGTTAGTGTTTTTCACTTAAGATTCTCATAAAGTAAATAAGAATATTATTGTGTTATGGTGGGATTGAAAATTGAAAAGCGAACTTTATTGTTTCAAAAGTAAATAAATGAAAATGTTCCATTTTTGTATCAATATTCTGTTTCAATATCGATATTTGTATTGTGAGAAATAATGCTATGATATATGGGTGACATGGTATACCGTTGCAGCACTAGTTTTTACTCCGTAAGGCCTTGTTGCAATCTCTAGCTAATGTGTACTCAAAAACATGTTTTTTTTTTTCTTCATTCAGATGCACCATGGTGTGGTCATTGTAAGAAGCTGGCTCCAATCTGGGATGAGCTTGGAGAGAAATTCAAGGATCGTGAAGATGTTGTTATTGCTAAGATGGACTCCACTGCTAATGAAGTAGAAAGTGTGAAAATTCAGAGCTTCCCTACTCTTAAATATTTTCCCAAAGATAGTGACGAGGTAAGTTTCAAGAACATAAAGGGCTTTTAATTAGTGGTGTGTGTTGCAGAATGTGTTTAATGTTTCTGTACCACTGATAACTACATATATTAACTGAACTTGCTTCAAGATCTAGGGCTTCTAATATTATGCGATGGTGTGATTTTGCACAGCAATTGAGTAAAGAAGAGTGCAAAATTGTACCAAATCATAATTTGCTAATCAACATATATTTGTTGAAAAAATGCACAAATCAAGCAAATTTATGAGCAAAACGAGAATTTACCTGATTATTTTTCCTTACCACTAGGCTCACAAGTCAATGCTGAAAATCAGGCAGAAACTTGAAAAGAAAACACACAACACAAATTATTCTGTGCTTTATGTAATACTACATAATCTATACACCATCTAAAGTTGCCCTCTTTTGTTTTTTTTCTATATGTCATCTCAATTAAGTACCTTAAATTTATGGTGGCAAATATCTGATCTGAAAATTGTAAAAAATGACAATTTTATTTATTTTAAATGGCCAAAGGATCTAATTTCAATAATGTATCCCTCCCAAAATGTTTTGTGCTAATAGGGGTTTCAATAGAAGTTGGTTGCCGACAGTGTGCCGCCAACTACTTCGCCTCTCACCGCCAGTTACTGACACTCAATTTCATGCTCAGCATGCTGGAAATTTCATTTCTGAGCCTCTAGATTTCAAAATGTTATGAGGGGGCATGCCCCCAGACCCCCCTTATCTGTCACAGCCGCCTATTTGGTCAGCCGCCTACTTCAATTCTTAATGAAACCCCCGAGGGTCATAATGTAAGCAGACAAGAATTGCCTTTTCAAAACAAAATTGTCAGTTGCTGGCATACCATGATAGGTTCGCAAAAGAGTAGTATCTGTGCTAGTGCACAAGAAAATGTGATAGACCTGGCTGCCTTGTTTTATGGAAAGAAAACATTTAAAAAGTTAACAGGTCCTATCTAATCCCATTTTGTAGTGGCTGCAATTCCCCAAGTAGTAACCATTTAAGGCTTCCTGGCGACTGAAATTTTGGTACTGGCAACCCAATTGAAGGGCTGCGGGCAAGAACATCCTAAGTGACTAATTAGCAAAATTCTCACTGAAAGCTTGCCTTTGTGGCCTCAAAAAGGACTTGCTTGCCCAAATTTTGACTGGATTGTGTAAATATGAATGAAAGGATTTCATTCAAGTCAATGGATTTTCTATTTTTTAACAGAATAAAATTTTATCTTGAGTAAATACATATAGGAGGCCCAAAACATTTTTTTAAAGATGTTAATATTTTTGCCTTTTTTGGAACTGTTTTAATAAGTCATTAATTTGACAAAACTGTGCTTTTGAAGGCCCAAAACTTACAATTTTATTGAAAGTTGCTAAAAGGTCACTTTTTGCCTGAAGCCCTTTCAATTGCAGCTAAATCTAAAAGATTCAGTTGCCAAATTGCTACTTAAGAAAATATTTAACTTGGGAGGGCTGTCTGCTAAATGAACGATATATTGATAATTGAGACCAAATTTTTCTTGTTTGCTTCAGATTGTCGATTACCAAGGTGGAAGAACCTTGGAAGCTTTAGCCAAGTTTGTAGAATCTGATGGCAAAGAAGGCAATAAACCGGCAACCGAGGGAGAGGAACCACCTCCAGATGTTGAGGGAGAAGAGGGTACAGAGGGTGAGGAAGGTACAGAGGGTGCTGAAGTAGAGGAAGGAGAGGACGGAGAAGCAGAAACTGAGAAGACCAAGGATGAGCTGTAGAATGTGATGCCAGCTGCTGATGATTTCTCATATGGAAAAGAATTTCTTGGGACACTTTTGTATTTGCAAGAGTGCATCATATAGTTCTTCACCAATATGAGGAGTGACATGCTCTCCAGCCTAGTTTTCACCATTGACACAAGCACAAGTGATAATGAATGAACATAAGCACAAGCTCCAGGTTTCCTTGTAGTAGTCTATTCTGAGCTTGAACTTGTGTTGACCCCATTTTTGCAGTAAAAAAAAAATCCTCTTACGTTTGCGTCGCTGGTTAAAACCAGGCTTTCATGAAGACAATAAGTGACTTATAAATCACCTTTCATCTTTTAATCTATAGAATTCCTTTTACCTCATCACCATTTCCCAGCACCAGTTTGTCAATCATTAAATAAGTTGTTTTTTTTAACTGTGTTGTTCCTGACTGTTTCTAGGTTTTCAAAGTTCTTGAAAGTGTGACTTTCACTCACACTCAAAATTGGCCATCCACCACAACGCTTGATAAATTGTTCCATTT
This sequence comes from Dendrophyllia cribrosa, assembly GCA_024195265.1. Lineage (NCBI taxonomy): Eukaryota > Metazoa > Cnidaria > Anthozoa > Scleractinia > Dendrophylliidae > Dendrophyllia > Dendrophyllia cribrosa. The sequence goes on from JAJLRJ010000009.1 coordinate 40,751,904, forward strand.
TATTTATAGCATATTTCGGTGTGAAGGTTTAATTTAACAGGGTATCCTGAAAAACAAAATTTCAAATAAAATTCTTATCAATAAGAGTTTTGTGTTCTTTAATTGCCCATATCTTTTTCATACTTTTTTTTTTTGTCTTCAGAAAATTAGCCTGTGTACAGCTGCCCCTGTTGTTCTCTGATCTTTCTTGATGGGAGGGGACAGCTGTACAAAAGCAACAGAAAATAGGTCCTTGAATGCTATTGTCTGGCACCAAACATTTTTTTTAACTACTGACTTTAAAATTAAGTCAACACATTAATCATTAATCAGCATCCTTTATTTCTGGTCCTCTTTTAACCCTCTAACCCTCAAGAGTGCCAAAACAACAAAATTAAAAAAAAATTCCAAATTTCATTGTATAAAATATTAAAAAACAAATGGCACCATGCAAAAGTACTGCTGAAGAGGTTTCATTTGAATGGTCACACCATAGGATTTCATCAACAGACTCAAAAGTTAGAACAAATGGTACCATGCAAAAGTACTGCTGAAGAGGTTTCATTTGAATGGTCACACCATAGGATTTCATCCACAGACTCAAAAGTTAGAACAAATGGTACCATGCAAAAGTACTGCTGAAGAGGTTTCATTTGAATGGTCACACCATAGGATTTCATCCATTGACTCAAAAGTTAGAACAAATGGTACCATGCAAAAGTACTGCTGAAGAGGTTTCATTTGAATGGTCACACCATAGGATTTCATCCACAGACTCAAAAGTTAGAACAAATGGTACCATGCAAAAGTACTGCTGAAGAGGTTTCATTTGAATGGTCACACCATAGGATTTCATCCATTGACTCAGAAGTTAGAACAAATGGTACCATGCAAAAGTACTGCTGAAGAGGTTTCATTTGAATGGTTACACCATAGGATTTCATCAACAGACTCAAAAGTTAGAACAAATGGTACCATGCAAAAGTACTGCTGAAGAGGTTTCATTTGAATGGTCACATCATAGGATTTCATCCATTGACTCAAAAGTTAGAACAAATGGTACCATGCAAAAGTACTGCTGAAGAGGTTTCATTTGAATGGTCACACCATAGGATTTCGTCAACAGACTCAAAAGTTAGAACAAATGGTACCATGCAAAAGTACTGCTGAAGAGGTTTCATTTGAATGGTCACACCATAGGATTTCATCCATTGACTCAAAAGTTAGAACAAATGGTACCATGCAAAAGTACTGCTGAAGAGGTTTCATTTGAATGGTCACACCATAAGATTTCATCCATTGACTCAAAAGTTAGAACAAATGGTACCATGCAAAAGTACTGCTGAAGAGGTTTCATTTGAATGGTCACACCATAGGATTTCATCCACAGACTCAAAAGTTAGAACAAATGGTACCATGCAAAAGTACTGCTGAAGAGGTTTCATTTGAATGGTCACACCATAGGATTTCGTCAACAGACTCAAAAGTTAGAACAAATGGTACCATGCAAAAGTACTGCTGAAGAGGTTTCATTTGAATGGTCACACCATAGGATTTCATCCACAGACTCAAAAGTTAGAACAAATGGTACCATGCAAAAGTACTGCTGAAGAGGTTTCATTTGAATGGTCACACCATAGGATTTCATCCATTGACTCAAAAGTTAGAACAAATGGTACCATGCAAAAGTACTGCTGAAGAGGTTTCATTTGAATGGTCACACCATAGGATTTCATCCATTGACTCAAAAGTTAGAACAAGTGGTACCATGCAAAAGTACTGCTGAAGAGGTTTCATTTGAATGGTCACACCATAGGATTTCGTCAACAGACTCAAAAGTTAGAACTACTCTAAGAGTCTCGATAATTGACTCTGGGAGTGAAAGGATTAATAGTGTCGCAAATTTTCCCCTGGTTCCATCCACCTACCACATCAATATTACAGAAAGTTCAGTTAATGAAAATTCCCAGGAAATAAAAAAGACGTCTTGAAATGTTGTCAAAAATTCCCAATGTGAAATTGGAAATGTGCATGCCATTTTGCACCATTCAACTACGGGGGTGTTTACATGGGAAAACTCGCACCGGCGCGAGTTTCATACCGGGATGACTTCGTGATTTCGTATCGCGTTTACATGATGGCTGGGTCATTTCATACCATGTTTACATGAAAACTGAATCAAGCGGTTTCATTGGACTCGATGGTTCGACCTTTCCAAAATCAGTTTCCCATTTTTCTCCCAAGAGACTTCCGGATGTGCTCCCACAAAAGAACTTTGTCAGAATCCCATCCTATACCTTCGCCAAGTTTTTGACGTTTATAATTTCGTACTGCTAGAAGCAACGCGTCAGTTTTTTCATCATCCCACGTCCAACGTGTTGAAGCTGACGAAGCCATCTTGGATTGACAAAAATTACGCAACAACCGGTGCGACAACCGGGGTGAACTCACGCCGGGGCGACTCGCGCCGGCATGACATTTTGTGGTGGTATCATGTAAACAAATGTAGAGCCATAATGCATGGTTCAATTCCTACAGTTACCATCCCCCCCCGGGCACACCCCCGGGGATTTGCCATTTTTTCTTCACTTGGCGTCCTATTCCCAACCCCCGGGCACAAAGAAAGAGGTGATTCCCCACCCCCGGGACGCTCAACAGCAAGCTGCACCGTTTCTCAAGAAGACAGAAATATTTATTATACTAGTAGTAATCATAGATTATAGTGCGTCTCCTTATCCCGTGGCATCTCGTCTTAGCCTAGTACCTCAGTTTCATGAATTAATTCAGCCACTGTTGAAAAGGGCTATGTCGCGAGATATGTCACGCAGGCAAAAACGTCGGGCCGTCATCAAACAAATTCACGCTATCGCCGTGGAATCGGACAAAATCCTGCTGTGTACTCCGAAAGGTCTCAGATTTTTCCGACATCTAAATAGTATATTTGTCTTGATTTCATTTCGGTTATTTCTCCGATTCTGAAACCATACTCCTCAGTACATGTACCAATACCGGAACCGGAAATGTGAAATTTCGACGTTTAAGTCACGCAACATTCAACGTGAAATTTCGCAAGATTTTTCGGATAAAATTACAACTACCAATTGCAAGTAAGACACAAGACTGTTGAATATAATTCCTTTATTAGTTAGACAAATTTTAGTCACAAAACTGCGAAATCTTTAGTCGCAAATGCGCCCGATACAGGCGCAATTTGAGCACTGTAAAGTTAAATTAACTGCGTTCGCCTGGCGCGGCCGGTCAGTGAATTATTGCTACAAGACATAAGCGAATTGCACCGTACCGTAGAACATCGCGAAGAACGACGTCGGTATTTAGGTGAAAGCTTCCCAAATCAGGCAGAGAACCACAGCAAAATCAAGATAGAACATTCAAAACATACCAGAACGGCAGCGAGGAAAATCTGTAACTTCTTGCTTGATTCCAAAGAGACCCAACAACTTACTTGGTCCGGAGAAGAACCTTCGTCCAATTTTTCCACTGCGTACTTTTACTAGGCATTGAAATATTGAGCCGTACGATTCCAAAATCGGGAAAATATCCGAAACTAAATCAAGACAAATAGATTATTCACATGTGACATTTCGGAACCCCAGCTCCCCAGGATGATGCCTGATTTCCACGCGATGCTGGATACTATTGTGACGTTTCAAAATGGCGCAGATTTGGTACCGACACTTTTCTCGATTCGTTCCGCTTAGCCTAGACGACGCGCTAAGAATGCTGGATACTATTGTGACGTTTCAAAATGGCGCAGATTTGGTACCGACACATTTCTCGATTCGTTCCGCTTAGCCGACAAGATTAGGAAGCGTCTCCTTCGTCGACGCAATAAATCCACCGAACAGTTTACAAAATAGACATCGACTGGACTAGACTCGTATGGTTACCGAGATCAGGAAGCATCTCTCCCATTGTTTTTCTTCCTTGCTCGCGTTTCTTTGGCTTTCATCGCTTCTCTCTTGCGGTTGTTTCGTGTACTGAGGATGTGTTCTTCCCAACACTTCACATCATCCACTGACAGGCTTTAACTTTGCCAAATTGTTTTCTTCCAGCCAATTACTAACAAATTGTAAGAATTTCCCAGCAAAGAAGTCCGCTTGTCGAGTCATGTCGTCCGCCATACACCTTATTCCAAATATGGTGGCCAATTTATTATTCTTTTATAGCCCTTGTTGCCTCGTCAGCATGTGCAAAATGAGGCAAATGAGGGCTAATTAAAATGCATACAAAAGAATAATAAATTGCCCGCCATTTTGGAATAAGGTGTATAGTGCTTCGACGAAAATTTCGCCCCATAATTCCTTGCGCACCTAGATTATCCCCACCCCCCTACCCCCGGGACAAGACTGCTTGCAAAATTCCCCACCCCTGGGCCACAAGGGCCGACTTTGTCCCGGGGGTTGCCCGGGGGGTGCATGGTAACTGTAGGAATTGAACTATGCATAAGAGGGAACCGGAGTGAACTCGCCCCAGCGCGAAAGTCGCCCCGGTGTCATGTAAACACCCCCTAATTGCAGGTCGTATGCCAATTTTGCCTCATTTCCAGACATTGAACCTTTATTTACGCTAAGTGGTAAACGATCTGGCCTTTCTTTGAGCTTCAGTACCCTTTCCCTCATTTTATCAATGACACTTGTCCTAAAACTAGGGGCACTTACCATTTGTCAGAACTGGCCAGCCAGAAATGTGTGCACCATTTTATGGACCTAGAACAGATCATAAAGGCACATTTTATTTGTGAATTGACTGGTTCGACCATAGCCTGCGCGCAGGTGTATCTGATTTCCTTGCTCCTGACGGAAAACGGCCGCGGGGAGCAAGGAAATCGGATACGTCCGTTCGACCAGCCATTTCCAACAAAGGGTAAGTGTCCCGAGTCTCTGAACTAATCCATGTAATATTTCTTTTAAATTTTGTTTGACCATGGATAAAAGAGCAAGAGTCTTGGATTATCTTGGGTTAGAATTTTTAAATTATTATAAGACAGCTGTGAGAAAAGTGGAGGTTAACAAAAGCCCTGAGTAGCAATAGCTTTCTTGTGCGATGTTTGTGCCCCTCCCCCTTTCTGGGGCCCTTTGCATCCATGAAGCAGCCGATAATTAACCGCATATAAGCGAGTCAAATTAACATCAAATTACTGCATGCAAGCGGTTAAAGTAGGCCCAATTCACCTACTGAGAAATAACGAAAATAGAGCTTTAATATCTCAAACTGGCTTTTGTCTTTCACTTGAACATTTTACATAAAGTAAAACTCCTTTTTTTTTAGTAAAAGAAAGAAAAAGAAAGAAAAAGATCAGAAGGGTGTATGCCTTGAACCCGAGTCGTTTGCTTCATAACTAATACCTTTATCCACTACACCAAGGAGGGCTAGCTGAGAGGAGCTGTAATTTTTAACATATTTATAGAGTTAACCATAACCATAAATGAAAGCTAACCGTTTTAAAATCAGTGCTTAACCCTAAACACTGCCGATCAGTGCTAAACTGAAGCTATTTTCTCTCAGTTCTGTGTCTAACGTCAGTAATATAAAGAATACTACTGCTAGGTAAATAGGGCCTATTGTACCGCTTGCATGCGGTTATTTGATGTTAATTAGACCCGCTTATATGCGGTTAATTATACGCGAATCGGGTGCATGAAGGTGGCATGTAGACCCTGGGAACAAGTTTGGGTACTTTAGGGAAAATCGCATATTTACATCTGAAAATGGGTTTGGGTTTCAAGAAACAGGCTTTACCTCCCCATGCTGGGTAATGGGTTAACAAACTATAATTACAAGGAAGCACACTACAACAGCCGCCTGGTGTGCTTAGAGGGATGCTTATTGCAAACGCATCCGCCTTGGTAGTAAATGGTGGGGTTGATGATTTTATATGACCCGTAAGCCTGGCTATGACATGCTGATGAGTCCTAATAAACACTGAATGGAAAGAGCCAACGGACAACTGCAAAGGTACCGGATCCTGGAGGATCTAGTCAGCAAATTTACGACTGAAGTAATAAACAAAATAAGAAAGGCTGACTGTACAGTTGGGAAAAAAATTGTATATTTCTAATATTTCGTCACGCACGGCCTGACTTCTTCAGGGTACTGATTATAGGCAACATCGTTACAATTCAAATAACCAAGAAACAATGGAATATAAGGTTACAAGCAAAAACGTTACAAAATTCAAATAATACAAGATAAGTAATAAAAGATGACATGTGCTATAAATATAAAATAGAGGGGGTTACAATTCCTCGCGCTTATTGATACCCTTGGGTTCAAGTGTTTGACCCCGTTCTATTGATAATCCCTCCGATCCCTTGCTTTGCGTGTAGCGTCACGAGATGAATGCATGAGTTCTAATGGGATGAGTACCATGTCAGTGGGTGAATGGTTGTCGGAAAGAAAATGGTCTGAAACTGTAGTAGGTCTGGAAGTAGGGGTGGGTCTGTCAACTGGTCTTCGGTGTTCGTTAAATCTGTCTTTAAGGTTACAGTGTACCTTCAGATGAGTAGTTAGTACGTCCGTCAGTAATGTAGCTACAAGTGAGGCAGTTGCTTCCGCATTTAAAGGATCCCCTGGGCAGGTTGGTTTGTATGTCGCTATTAGTACGTAGTTTGGATCTAACTAGTATGTCACTAAGATTGTTAGTGCGTCGGTAGGCGACAATGGGTGTGGATGTAAATATACTAGCGCAACGTTGGGAAGAGGAGAGAATACTGAAATGTTTACGAATGACGGATGAAATAGAGCGAATGGCAGGGTTGTATATGTGATAACAAAAGGAACACGACTGGGTGAGTCTGATGGGGTAATACTGGGTTTGAGTGCCTCAGTACGTGTGATGCCGTGAATACGTTGTACCTCGCGTTTGAGGAAACAGAGGTTGTAACCACGAACGTTAAGGTATTGTATAAGTTCGTTGGTGCGTTGTATGAAGGTGTCGTCGGAAGAGCATATACGTCGTAGTCTGAGGCCGAGGCTAAATGGAATGGCTCGTTTGGTATGAAATGGGTGACATGAAGAATGTAAGAGGTACTGATGTTTGTCCGTAGGCTTGGTGTATAGATCTGTGACGATGACACCATTGTCTAGAGAGACATTGACATCAAGAAATGGTATGCACTGTGATGAATGGGAGGAAGTGAATTTGATGGTGGGGTGACGGTTGTTAAGGTAAAAAATGAATGAAAGTAGGTCGTTCTCCGTATGAGTCCATATCATGAATATATCGTCGATGAAGCGCCACCAGGTATGTGGTTGAAATGGTGCATGTTTGAGTGCATCGGTCTCGAACTTGGCGAGGAACAGGTTAGCGTATGATGGTGCCATGCGTGTACCCATAGCTGTGCCGTGTGTTTGAAGGTAGTGTTTGATGAGTCTTAACCAGGACAAAACAGAGTTGTGCACATGCGTTAGGTAATTGCCATAACGAGGGGATGGCGCAGTGTGCTTTCTTTCAGTTGTACATGTGGTTTGTGGAGGGGTCCCCCGGGGGGACTCCCATATAAAAATGACGGGGGTGCTCGTCGGAAAAATTCTAAAAACACCCTAAAAGGTACCAGAATCTCGTTTGAAGAGTGTGGCTCAAATGAATTTTTACCCCTAAGAGGTACCAATTCAAAAACAACACGAGACATATTCTGTCATATTTTTTCAGCTCAATACCCCGAAAGGTACCGCGATAATTATAACCATGGTCAGTTTAGATTTCAGCACCTCAAGCGGTACCAATCTGCAAATTTTGACCCCTAAAAGGTACGACGAGCACCCCGTCATTTTCATATCAGAGTCCCCCCCCCCCCCCCCCCGCCCCCCGTTCTTCCAGTGGTTGCACTATCTAACTTTAGTTACAGCCACACACTTGACGAACGTGCAGCCAACTGGAACTCAGATGTCAGGCAAAAGAAGTAAAAATTTTCATATCTGTTCCCGTATACTATGCAAAGTCATTTGTATATATTAATCAATATAAAAGGATCACGTTGGGCCCACCCCTTGCACTTACCCTTGGCTGCCGCTTAGATTATGCACTTATCAGCGGCCATCCCGGGGGGGGGGAGGTGACCCCGGGGACATACGCGGGCAATGGCGCGGGATTTGTCAACTTTGTTCGCTTATTTTAAATTAACTCTTATATGTATAATTATAGCAAATAGAAAATTAATTATGGCAAATAGAACTCTTTTGAAATATTGCACCTTTTGACTTGGCAGAGCGCACTTCTTTGCTCCCAGGGGAAGGGCGTCAGTAGCTTTTTGTTAAACAATCTTGGTTTTGGGTAGGGGGGTTTTGTAAACGTCGTTGTGTAAATGCCCGGGGGTTCCCCGGGGTCAACCCCCCCCCCCCCCCCCCCCCCCCGGGATGGCCGCTGCCCGCTGATAAGTGCATTAGATCTAGTGACCCGCCCTCCCCACCCTCCCCACCCCGCGAGGAAACCGGGTTTTTGGAGTGCATCCTCCAAACTCTTCGTCTGGTTTGGGCTTTTCCCAAGCCAGAGCGATTCCCCATACCTTATTTACATATCATGAATAACAATACCCAGGGCAGAATCTCGCTCAAGGCTTCGTGTATTCACGGGATAAAAATATTAAATAACAGGAAGTTGCAGTCATCTCAGCGACTGTTCAATTGAAAAACTTTTTTCATTGGTCAGTTGAAACGCTACATATACGAGAGCTCGTGATTGGTTTTAGTTATCACTTCTCCTGACGTCATGGGGTGGTTCTACAACTCTTTGCAGCAACTGGAAAGAAAGCGGGCTGTGTGCGAGGGCATAAGGAAATTTTGACTTTTTGTCTCGTAAACATCTTTCATGGCTGACCCAGCAGAACAAGCGGCTCCAATAGAGGACGAAGAACCCGAAGAAACACCGGGCTATAAACCACCAGCGCAAAAAACTCTGGAGGAAATTCAAAAGTTGGACGCGGAGGATGAATCTTTGGTGAGGTACAAGCAAACGTTACTCGCCGGTGCAGCGGTCTCGGGTGATTGAAACTTTAAAAATGATCAGTTCATGGTACAGTGTAATTGTCCAACTAAGTATTTTTACTGATCTCCACCATGTATTGTTCCCTTTTCAGCGAGTGACGATGGAGGACCTAATGTCGTTGTTGAAAAAATGTCAGTACTCATCGAAGGCCGACCCGATATTGAGTTAGATCTAACTGGTTTGTATCAGAATTTAGCTCCTGACAAAGCTTAAATCATGCGTCTTTTATTTTATTTTATTTTCATTATTTACAGTTCTGTGATCTGGCTCTCACTTTTCCACTTAAACTTTTGCTTGTCTTAGCATAATTTTTACGCACCGTCCTTCAAGCTAAGTTTATTGATCTTTTTATTCCTATCTAAAGCTATGTACTGCGTGACACGAATCGAACTCTAGCTCTTTCGAAAATCGAAGAAACATTTACAGTCCTAGTAATAATTTCGTTTTTGTCTTCATAGGCGATTTATCCAAACTTAAAGAGAAGCCTGTGCTAATCAAGGAAGGAGTTTCGTTTAGAACTAAAATAACGTTTAGGGTAAGTTTTAAATTCCTTTATAACGTAAGCTTAAATTAATTTGTGCCCTAGCTTTATGAAATTGACAAGTGAAAGCGGCTGGTGAAAGCAAAGCTGCTACGTTTTTATTGCACGCGTTCGAAAAAAAATAGGGGGAAATTTGTCGTGCGAATTGTTCTATTATTTTGATTCCTCCTCAGTGAGTTATTGTTGTTGTTTTGTCGTCAATCTGGTCGATTTTTACTTCAATACTGTAACTACGAAGGTAGCCAATGAGCCATTAGGAACGGCCATTAGGGAAGTAATGCGGACCGGAGGGGGAGGGGGGGGGGGGGGATTTTCAGCTTGTACGAATGTTTTTTTCGCCTGTCCAGAATTTTTTTGGGGGTTAAAACCCTCTTTCTTATTTATTTTTTTTTTTCAAGATAAATATCACTTTGCGTAGTATTTGCTGAACTGTAATACCAGCATTTTTGTTGTACCTTGTAGATTACCAAGGAACCATTTCTTTTTTTAGTGAGAAATTAGGGGCCAATTACATGGCAAATTTCAGCCTGGTTAGGCGGGTTGAGATTTCAGCCCGGTTTCTTAACCCATTGACACCTGAACAGCCCGTAACCGCCCGTACAAGACTCCACTGCTTTAAAAAATTGTAACTTTCTCAATCGTGCGAACATTGCGTTAACTAGCAGTTGTGAGCATTGACTAGAAAGTCTTTCAAATTGAGATACCCAATAAACACAAAAAAGTCAGCGATTTTTGCAGAATATCAGCGTTTGAATTTGGACAATAACAAAAATTACCGTTTTTAACGTCATAGAAAAACAACAAAAATCACATTTTTGCCTTTAGTTTTTTTTATTCAAATCATCGTGGCAAACCCAAAAGTCAACATTTACAGCAAAATTCAGTCCTAGTCCTAGCTTAGCAGTGAATTTTTTTGCTCTTATTCGTTCCTCGGGCCTAGCTACAGCTTCTTATACTAGTGCATACTCACCTTGCCTCGATTTTCAACATCACCACCGCACTGCATGCTGGGAAAAAGCCAAAAATTTTGACAGCGGTCCATTCTTTCCCCACACATTTCATATTTATACTAAGTCCACAGCCACTCTGACCCACCACCGAAATTTCGCACTTGTTGTATTCTCCTGTGGTCGCAACTTCCAAAATATGCCGCAGTAGGTCGAGAAATTCATCCAGAGTCGAGTCCCAAAGCCACTTTGTTTCCAGGCGGCCATTTTTCCAGTTCAACGAGCAACGAGCCAAATTCGTAAACGAAGTACAACACCTAACTCGCTTCATTGAGAAGTGGACTCAGAACTACCTCCAAGCTTAATGATGCTCACCAGGCAGCTACTAAAGATGAAAAATGGCTGTGAACTTACCAAAAATCGTAGATAATTCATATTGGACCCTTTATTGCAAATCAACCAAGCAAAATGAGATCGTCACAATGACGTTTCCAGTAAACTCGAGCCTTCAGTGTTTTAGAACAGCAGCACTTTCAATGGTAACTCCAAATATCTTGATGTTAGCAGGCAGGTTATAATTTTAAGAAAAACGACAAAACGTTTTAGTTTGAAAAACATGACAGAAGTTGCTGTCGAAACATGTTTTTCAAACTAAAACTCCAAATATGAAGTCACGAAATCCTATGGGGCGTGTGTATGCAGAAAATCACTCAAAAACGTAAAAATCCTCAGGTGTGAATGGGTTAAACAAACCTTCTTAAAACGACGTTTGCCATTACACGAAGAAAGTTTCAGCCCAGACAAATGGGCTGAAAGACCTCATGTAATCAGAATAAAATTTCAGCCTGGGCTAAAAAGTGAGGTCACCTGGGTAGAATAATGCACTTGGGAATTGTCACACAGGCTTTGCTGCATTTTGGTTAAAATGCACCAAATGATTAATAAAGTACCTTTGTTCAAACAAAATTGCTCTTAGAACACCAAGATGAAAATATCAAGTGATTCCTTCAAAGAAGAACAAACCATTATAAGTTTTTCTGCGATTTTTCCACGACACTTTGGAGGAACTTGAAAAAATTTGGCCAATTTTTTCAAGTTGCAATCCATTTCCATCCTGGCCATCCACAGCCAAAGATAACAAATACCAGTTTCTGTGCACTGGTAGAGCATTTATTAGCAAAACTGGACTCTTATTTGTAGGTTTCCATTGAAACAAACATGTTTTTTGGCTTTTCAAATTGATACTAAAAATAGGTACTAACATAGCCTCTTTAAGTTAATAGCACACTGCGAGGATGACATTTCACTCATGATTTATCTGCAGTTCATGTATATGATTTTCATATATTCATATTCATATGTTTCGCTATCATTAGGTATATATCGAACTTATCATTAACTATCTATCCATGTGGCTTGGTCGCTCACTGGATAAAGCATTCACTATTGTATATATCGAACTTATCATTGACTATCTATCCATGTGGCTTGTTTGCTCACTGGATAAAGCATTCACTATCGTATATGTTGTAGTTAATTTTTTATTTCAGGTAATTTTTGTTTTTCCTTTGTTTCAAATTCATTAGCATATATTACCATACCCAAAAACAATGGAAAAATAAAAATTACCTGAGATAAAAAATTAACTACAACATATATATCAAACTTATCATTAACTATCTATCCATGTGGCTTGGTTGCTCACTGGATAAAGCATTGCAATGGTATTGCAAGATTATGGGTTCGAAACCCGTTCAAGCCTGAACTTTTTCAGCTTGCCTTTTCAACTGCTTAATTATAAGTTACAAGAATCACTGAGAGGATCACAAATTTCAATACTGTTTCATCCACAGTTCACATATATGATTTTCATATATTCATATATATTCGCTATCATCGGGAATATTACAAACTTAGAATAATTATTGACTCTATCCATGTGGCTTGGCTCAGTGGATGTAGAGCATTGCACCAGTATTGCAAGGTCATGGGTTTGAATCCGCTTCAAGCCTGAATTTTTTCAGTTTACTTTTTTTTCAACTGCTTAAGTTGATAGCACACTGCGAGGATCAAATTTCACTGATGTTTCATCTGCAGTTCACATATGATTTTCATATATTCATATTTCTTAAGTTCACTTACTCACTTTCTTACTGTTCACTTGAAAGAAGAGAAGCCTTTTTTTTCCCAGAAGTGGAATTTGCTATGAAGTGAAATTGTAGAAGCAAAAGAAAAAAACTGTTATGTTCACATTTAATATCAGTTACCAACGCTATTTAGATCTCGTGCCTAGCTTACGTCGCACATCTAGTTACATCCAAACTGGTACAATTTCTGTAACATTTGACATTAGGGCTTAGTTCTGGGCATACAACAATCATTATTGTTGTAATAATAAACTACTACATGTATACATCCTAACCCCTAACCCTACTACATGTCTAATAACAATACTGATTATTTTTTATACCACCAGCTCCTTGTCATATTAGGTTAAGTTGACAAGAGTTTTGCACTCACATGTGTGTATTTTCTAACAGTTTGATAATGTTGATTTTGCCGGTGTCTTGCTCACTAAAATACATCCAGCTAGACATTATAGACATTTAATTTAACATCTAAATCAACAGTCAAACTTTTGCTAAACTTGCCGTTAGTTAAACACTACACAGCAAAAGTGCGACATTATTTGAACCCGGCCTTACCTAATGTTGTACTGGCAATTTTTTAGGTTTATTTGATAAGATGTTTAGGCAGCACAGCCGTCATGATGTTAAGACCATTGTTTAATTATTATAAGAAATTTACTGGATTTTTAATGGAAATATTTAGTAAAGTGTGGTCTGCTTTTAGGTCAAGCGTGAAATTGTGGCTGGTCTGAAGTACCACCAGGTATCCTACAGGAAAGGAATACGAGGTTAGGAACCAAAACAATTTTATCATGGTTAGATTTCTTTAGTTTGGACTTTTATTCTTTATTTAATTCGCCATAATATACAATTCCCTGGTGATATCAATCATTGAAAACCAATCATTGATTGCCAATCGATATAATCAATGGTATGGTAATCAATAATAATCCATTGATTGACATTGATTGATTTAACCAATCATTGAAAATCGATACTCACTCACCAAGTCTTAATAGCTATTGATTTCTGGTATTATTGATTTTATAGATAATCAATAAATGATTGCACAACAGTAAAAACCCTTCATGGCATTTGGTAATGTGGCATTCACATTAACAATAGAATGACCTAGAAGCCTTGCGTGTAGCCTATACAAAAGGGATATACAATAGAGAATATGTATGATGTTTGCGTTGTTTTGAGACTTGTGAATCGTTTTAGTAATTGGCCATGGATAAACGATGCTTCATAATTTTATCAGGACACTGAATATACTTTATTAAAGTCATGTTTCAACTCCAGTGATGCATCGTTTTTTGGAAATGTAAAATGTGATTTAAGAATTCTATTAAAATCAATATTAATCAATGACAATCAATAACAATCACTGAAAATCTGACAATATTGGTCAATGAAAATCAATGATAATATTGATACTCATTCAACTCCAGGGCTTTGATTTCTATTGATTTCCAATATCAATCAATTGATTGGTATTGATTGATATTGATTTTACTGATTATTGGTTTTCATTAATTGATAATGCCAGGACAATTTTTCTTCACGTCATATCATCACTAGGACAGAGAGTGCTTGATACATATAGTAGAGCAGGAATATGTTTTTTTACACAATGTGATATTACAAAACAGTAACTCGAGTTTCACGCCGTTTTTTGTAAAAAGAAAAAGACACAAACAGCCCAACCCCAAATTATTGAACAGCCCAACTCAACATTGCAAACCAGAACAAACTAACAGAAGGGTAGCCAAAATGATGCACGAAAATCAGAGCACAATTGACAGGACAACTGAACCCATGAATCACCAACCGACAAGGTGACCAATAACCGAACGGAAAAACCAGCAAGCAAAAGAGAGAAGGACTGAACGAATCCTTTGTGCTAGAAGAAAAAGAAATGTAGCAAAGAAATAAATCATAAAATGTGAAACCTTAAAGCATGAAACTCTAGTTACTATTTTGTAACATCACATCGTTTTATAAAATGGTATATAAAGTAATGATTTTCCTTAAAATAGTGGTGATAAGGATGACTGTTAAAATAATGATTGTCATTTACTTTGCAATCATTATTTTAACGGCTGGCTGTTTTAAAATAGTATGTAAGGAAATTTTGGAAATACATGTATTTTGCTTTATGCAAATTATTTGCATTATTACTGTTTTGCCTATCCTGCCCTAAAAAGGATTTTTGATTTACAAGAAAACCGTCTTTTAAATTTTCTTGAAACTTCGTCTGCAGCTAGTAATATGCGAGTACTACAAACTTTGAAAGTTTCATTATGAAGTGTGTGACCAGACTTTGAGAAAAACAACATTGTTTTAAACAAAGGGCAATAAGCTGGCATTGCTATAGTAACTGCTGTCACTTGGAAACCAGTGACATAAAACTTTGGTCACATTTCATAAACTTGGTGAAGTATTTTATTATTATTTTTTTTTATATGACATCTTTATTAACACTCACAAATTACCTACATGTACATCAGACACATCTGCAACATTAAAAACATATCTACAACAAATTATTCGTACATATATGTTATATAAATACAATAATATAATCATATAAGAAGGTTGCTTGATCAAATTAAGACGAGGAGCTTCAAGTAGTACTAGTGTTCAGAGTATAGGTCTTCCAACTTGTATTTAATAGTTATTTGGTTAATAAAGTCGTTCATTAACAGGGAGTTGCAATGTAGCTTGTTGGTATATAATAACGCATGAACAACAGGGTGTAGTTGAATTTCCTAGTTAATTTTGGATTAATTGAGTTTGATAAATTTCCAAATAAGTATTCTACAGCGGATGGATTGAAATTAGCATGATTACACATGTTGAACCATTGTACCACATTATGAATAAATCGTTTTGTAAATTGGCAGTCTGCAAATGTATGTTCAATTGAGTCTCGTTCTCCACAATACACACAATCACTATCCCCTTTAATACCGAATCTGTGTAGTTCCTTTTTGGTCACTACAATTCTGTGTATAAATTTAAAATGGAATTCCTTCAGTTTGTTCTCTCTGCAAATTTGATTTACAGATTTAAAAATATTTTCCCAATTTCCTGCATTTAGTGACAAAAACTTATTCCATTTAGTTGGTCCAGTTTGTGGCGAATGATGAACTTTCCAGTTCAGTGACCAGTAAAAATCTCTTATTTTTGCCGTTTCTAGATCTAACTTTGTTGACTTGTCCAGTTCAATTTTTGTATTTTGTATTTTTGTATTCAATTTTGGTGAAGTATGAAAGCAATCAAAGCATGTCTTTCCTGCAAAATGTTGATTTCAAAACATGCACCCCACAGCAAAAAATCTGAATTGAGCCTTCTTAAATGGTCACTCTTTAGGATTTCATCCACAGATTCAAAAGTTAGAACCACCTTGTACAACATCACAGGAAAATACTCGATAGCTTTTGTTTGATTAGTCACACTTCAGGATTTCATCCACAGACCCAAAGGTTAGAACCACCTTGTACACCCCAATAAACAGCACCACAGGAAAGTACTGCTCAATACCTTTCATTTGAATGGTCACACTTCAGGATTTCATCCAGACTCAAAAGTTCAAACCACATTACATGGCTTATGGTTTAAGTTATTGTAGAGTAAAGGTTTTATTATACTTTAATTTTTAGTTATGTGTTGTTGTCTTTTCAGTTGACAAGGCTTCATTAATGGTCGGAAGTTATGGGCCTAAACTTGAACCCCATGAATACCTCACACCCCCTGAAGAAGCGCCAAAGGGAATGATTGCTCGTGGACACTATACAGTAAAGAGCAAGTTCATAGATGATGATAAAAATTGCTACCTTGAATGGGAGTGGGGATTTGACATTAAAAAGGACTGGGAGTAGGGAGTTTTGTGGAACTAGAAATGTAATTTTTTTTTTTTTCTGACTGTCTTGTTGAAAACCGATCTGTTAGGAATGATCTATGAAAGTTGGATGTAGAATACTGTAATAAACAAACCTGAAGATTGTGATTACATCAGTTCTCAAGTGTTAATTGTGTCTGAAGCGTCAGTGACAAGCTCAAACTGCAAGTGAGGATGCTACAATAGCCCTTCTCAGTTCTGGCTTGTGTTGTTTCTGTGTGTATTTTCATTTCAACCACTATGTTTCACAATTTTCGGTTTTGTTTTTAAAGTCCTGTTGTAACGTGATTATTATAATAAAAAAAAACATGCAAAGTTAATATTAAATGTAAAAAGTTGTTTTTCTCTGAATTGTGTTGTGCACTGTGTCCTTAGGTATAATGGCATTCCATCGTACCACTACCCTGTTAACACTTTAACTCCAAAGAGTGCCAAAGACCACAATTCAAGAAAGAGCACAAATTTCGTTTTGTAATTAAGAAAAACAAAAGTTACCAAGCAAAAGTACTACCGCAGAGGTTTCATTCGAATGGTCACATCACAGGATATCGTTGACGAACTCAAAAGTTAGAACTGAATTACGTTAGCGCGTCGGACTTTCAACCTGAAGGTCGGTGGTTCAAGCCTGCTCTCTGCCGCCGTGTTGTTTCCTTAGACAAGAAACTTTGCTCCACACTGTCTCTCTTCACCCAGGTGCATAAATGGGTACCGGCGACATGATGCTGTGGGTAACCCTGCGATGGACTTGCATCCCATCCAGGGGGTGGGGGGGAGTAGCAATACTCCTAGTTGCTTCATGTTACAGAAACTGGGTTAAGCTCCTGCCGTGTGGGACTTTACCTACCTTACATGTCTCCATAATTGACTCGGAGAGCTATGAAAGGGTTAATATGATCACACCCTTGCAAGTGCCATTTTTTTGCCTCAGACAGGAGTTCCGTCCCCATCTCTCGTTTATCCCAACACCCCGTTAATGCGATCAACGACCACCTTTTAGTGTCCCAACCGTTATTTTTCTTGATAAATTTACCTTGTTAATAGGACCACTGAATATGTGCACAAGTATGGAATATTTTTTTATTGTAAAATCCATGATACATGAAATATTTCAAAAGCGTGCGGCGAGTGTTTAAAACGTGTTCCAAACTGTTCATTGGGTTTGTACAGTTCATCCACCCAACCAGAATGGAACGTTCCAGTTTGTTAATAACATGATTAATTAACGCATTGATTGATTGATTGATTATTATTATAATTATTATTATTATTTTAAGATAGCACCATAGACCCTATTCATAAATGGCGGCCGATTTATTTATTCTTTTATATTCATGCTAATCAACCCAACTAGCCTCATTTTAGAGCAAAAATTCTTTTGAATTTTGCACATGCTAACGAGGCTAGTTGGGCTGATTAGCATGAATATAAAAGAATAATAAACCGGCCGCCATTTATGAATAGGGTCTATACTATTTACAAAATTTGTTTAAACTGACCTCAGAGGTACATAGCTACAATCTTAGAGGCAGCAAATTTGACATGCAACTGCCTAAGCCTAGAACTAATTTCATGAAACGATCTTTCTCCTTTCGCGGTGCCATTGCCTTGCTCTCGAACAAAAATAGAACCTCTGGTTCTATAGGTGGTTTTCATGTTACGTCATCGCCGCCATGCTGGTGGACATAAACAATAGTTCTCTCATTAGCTCCTTTTGTTCGTCCACCAGCATTTGTTCGTTTCATTATTGTTATCTATGTCTAGAGATTGATTGCAAACCACCTATAACACGCATCTATGTTTTGTAGCTAAATTTTTGTGTGTATAGAGGATATTATGATGTAAGTTAGTGTTTTATTAATCTTATTAGTATTATTTAACAGTTTTGCCACTATATATATAACTATTACAGTGGTCGTATTTAATTTACGGGGTTTCACTATGACTGCAAAAGCTGTCGTGTGAAAACGATTTGTGCATGTGAATAAAAACGTACCATTACGTACTTCAATCTGCTTTCCTGTTCCAAGCAGAACGAAAAAAATTCATCATATTTCAAGGAACAAATTACACTCCACGATCCTTTTAATATTGTAGCAGCCATGTCCAGGGGTTTAATGGGTTTTTACATTAAAAAAAAAAACAACTCTCTACTAACACGCTCTGTTCTCTCGAGGGGGCAATTACTTGGGGGAGGGGAGACCCCAGGTGTCTTCGGCCGCCTGGCTGAATGTCGATCAGTGAGCGACGGACATCTTACTCGAGAGCTGTGCTCGCTAGAAAAGCCTTCCATGCTTCTTTTATAGTTGCGGTTATATTTATGATTTGTTGAGTTGATAGTTTCCTTTATTCTGTCACCCGTATGCACTTTGTTATAAAACGCTGAGTAGATAATAAATGTTAATTGATCTCACTTTTTGGCAAATAAGATTTGCAGACCTTCAGTTTGGTTCGGTCACGCAATCCTCCGCAATTCGTTGGGGACCGGGGTTGGGGAGGGGTGCGCGACAAACCAAACGAAGGGCTAGGTTTGCAGTAGCTGTTTATCATGACATGCCCCAAGCACGAAAGATAATGCATTCAGGGTTCCGTCAGGTATTGTTTCTAGGAGCTTCTTATATCTAAAATAGGGAATTGAGAGAAGATAAACATATTAAGAAAGAAAAATTTCCGGCTAAACCCTTCATGGAAAACAAAGGATGCTACGAAACCATTTCCGGACCCTGTACAATGGTTTGTCTAGTTCATGGAAATTGTCAAATCATTCAACGTCGTTATGTTCCAACTTTTGACGATACTACGTGCCCCTAAACGTTAAAAAATATAATAATTTGATTTAATAATGTACACAGACCTGCCTCATATCTGGTTATAAGTGTTATAATAGCGTGTCGCATAAAGCAAGAGCTGAATAGTCTAAATACCTCGTTGGCATTCCAAGCGTCTATTTGCCTGTTTTTGTTTCTTTAAATAAATCAATCCCGATTTTCTTGGATTACTGTCATTGGCTTTAGACTGAAATGTTGTTGTTCTAAAAAATAAGCCCTTTCCGTCTTGCCGGAATAAACTGGAAAATATTCTTTAAAAACAGAAAACTCCGCTCAATAAAGGTAATCGAACACGCAAGCTAATGGAACAATGTTTGCAGTGTCATCTGAAGTACTTGCTTGGATCACGAAGAGGGTCGACAGTAGTGCTTTAAGTGCCTGTAAATTTGTAAACATGCAATTATCACCGCATATCACTGTGCCTCACAATTCCGTATCACAACCCGAGGATAACGGAAAATATCGCACGGCCTTGTGCAGCAGCTTGTGGTCGCATGTAGATATCGCCGATCTCGTGTTATATTTTCCGCGGAAATGCCGACATGAGTGGATTTCCCGCGAAGTTAGTCTATCATCCCATCCAGCAGGGATAGCCAATTAAAAGCCAGCGTTCCCACGCCTTGTCAAGTTTGATTGACCAATAGAAAACCTGTTCAAACAATTGCTGATTGTCCTTTCAACTGTCATCCCAACAGCGTTATGTATTACGGGGCATACTAAAAATTTAATCGGCTAGTTTTTGAGAATAAAGTCTCGTGCTTGAAGTAGCTGGCGATCACGGCGTTTGTGATTACACTGTACTAGAACAGCTTTCTTATTTCTCTCAGCGAAGCCTTCCAATCGCATCTTTGTTTCTTTGATCACCTATAATAACATTGTTTATTATCACCGAAGGCCATCAGGGAGCCGGCATATTTCCCGCGTTTGGAAGACAAATTATTTCATCGAGCGGTGAGTCACTTACGAGTCTGTTCATTTGCTTGTTTTGTATTTATATTTGTCTAACTAAGAATCGCTGGGCTACTTTAGCCAAACCACTATATTTTTGCTTATTAATGGACTGTTTATCATTGAACTTTCATATTGTTCGCAATTATCGCCCCATATACCCCTTGAATGCATCCCTAAACAGGACGATTTATATGCAATTATCTGCTTCGAGTATAAAGATAAAAAATGTTTAGTCTTTGGTGCACGCGAATTGGCCCCATGGGTTTGTTATTGTTTATGTTTTTGAACACTGTCTATTCTTGAAAAGTACTTTAATTTACTAATATACACACAGGTAAACTGCCATCCGTCTGAGTTTTCTCGATCTCGCGGTGTTAGTCATTGAAGCCTTTATTATTACTCTCGCGTTTTTGTTTTCTATAAAATTAACAAGGGTGTTGGCCAATGTTTTTGTTCTAAATACCCAAACGGTCATTTGGTTATTGCAAAGTTTTTATGTACCTTTGCGAGGCCTTCATCATCGGACCTCCAAGTTTGATTCAAACGAAGGCTTCCGGCGAGCTCTTGTGGCCCAACAATTAACAATGTCTCAACTTGAATAGGAAAAAAATAATTACGACCATCCAAACAGATGTAAAAACGTTTAGCGTTACTAAATAAGAGATAAATACTTCAGCAGATGATTTATAGGCCACCCCAAATAATTTTTGGCAAAAAAATGCTGCGGGTTTCCTATTTTTTTTTTATTTCAAGTGGAAGGTTAAATGGAAGGCGTTATGCGTGACAGGATGCTGTTACTAAAATAAGCAATAAGAAATGCCCAGTAGAAATTTTTATTATTAGTACATACAATCCATGTATTCGGAATATCCGTCTGTTTTTGGTTTTTATATTTTTACCCCATTAATCCAGCTACCAGAAAACTTGGAATTTTACTCAGGAATCCACTAATCCTACAACTGGGGTGGTAACAGGACAATAACCCAAAAGCGTGGCGAATTTTGATCCCTGATACTGTTTATGTCTAGACACCAGGAATTCGATTCTATGAGGGCAAATCTGATCAGCATGGTGAGAGATATAGCGTAAATAATCTCCAAGCTGTCAACATTCTCTTCCTAATCTCATCAAAATCAGCAGGTTCTCGAGTATAAAAGTGGTTGACTCAACGTACCCTCAGTTGACTGTACGGTTCAAGGTATTTTAAGTTTATTACCAGAGTAATTGGAAAGAAAATCTACTTCTAGAAAATATAACATCTTATTGTACAAGATTTCCGTCACAACTGTATAGATGATACTTTGCAGCCCTTATGTTTTTTGAAATTTGGAATCCAGGTATGTTTTAAACTAATCGTTCCAAATTGATAACATTTCGCGTTATGTTCAATTCCTTTCTGTCGTACTTCTAATTCTCTTTAATTTTTTGATACCCTTTTAAAGTCCAAAACTATATTCCTTTTCCACATGGTTCGTTTTCCTTCGTTGTTCTAAGTCCGTCGGTTTTTCAATTGAGTACCGTGAAACAAAAACCTAAGTAATCATTCTGGCCAATCACAACAAACACAGACAATCCAATTAGAATTAGAAGCAGAGCCGGCGCCAAGAGCGGAAAAACGCGTGCGAGCAAGTCACGATTGGTTTTACTTTTGATTGGTTGATAGAGCGGTTTCCGAGTTGCCTTTAATTTAGCCTCTCTATCAAAGCGAGGCTAGGTGCGAAACCTTTCATATGAAAATGAGTTTTCATTCACATGCAAATAAAACTATTTGCATGTGAATGAAAACTCATTTTCATATGAAAGGTTTCGCACCTAGCCTCGCTTTGATAGAGAGGCTAAAGGTAACTCGGAAATGGCCTATTGAGTGTAGTAAAACCAAAACCAAAGCAATTACTCTGACCAATCACAACAGGCGCAGACAATCCAACGAGCCAATCAGAACTCAAAGCAAATACATGTAACCGGCGCCAAGCGCGGGAAAACGCGTGCATGCAAGTCACGATTGGTTTTAGTTACTTCTGATTGGTTGAGAAAGTGGCGCGAGATTTTTTGGCCAATCACAAGCCGTAGCAATGCAAAACCAAAGCAATCGCGAAATTACTTTCGACACTCAATTGAAAATCGCTCTAAGGTGGCGCGAGATTTTTAGCAAATCACAGTGTAGCAATGCAAAACCAAAGCACTGGCGAAATTATCAAATCGATCGTTGCGTGACGACCCAAATAACGGGTACGAAGGTGACTAAGATATGTCACGTCTAAAATGAAGTATATTGTTTCTTCTCAGCGTTGCATTGACAAAAAATAATAGCAACTGTATCAAGGAAAATGGCGTCAGCGGGTGACAGAATTGGACAGGCGCTCTCCTTCATCGCATCAGCCAATCAGGAGCTCCGAAAACAGCGTTCCGAAGAAGCTGTTATCCAGTTCTGTAAGGGATACGCTTTGGAACCTGACCTTGTCAAGGATCACCTGGTTACCTTGCCGCGGAATCACCTACAGAGTGTAGTTTGTACATTGGAGGACTGGTGCGTGTGCTGTGGCGGTGACTCGGGGGAATTGCTAATGAAGTCAGGGATAACGTTGTCTATCGAGCAAATATGCGACCTGATCACGTCACCGGGTCTTCGCCCTGAGAGCCGCGTAGCGTGGTCCACAAAGCTGAGATCACAGATGCGAAACCAAACCTATTTTGAAGCTGTTAACACGTGCTTTGAGGCTGTGAAGATATTTGCCAATCAAAGCGATGTTTTGTTCTTTTTCGTTGAACGCGCTTTGGCACATCTGCTTCTGAACGAGAAAAGCTATGCTGTGCAAGACTTTATTGCCGCATGTGACAAGAACTTCGAAGCTGCTTTAGCTTGCATCAAGGAATCAGGAGCTAAGCTGCTCCCTGTTATTCTGGAAGCTCTTTACGAGGTTATTGCCAAGCTTGCGCAAAAGTCAGAAAGCTACAGTGTGGATGAACGATTCTTGTTAATCAAAATTGACCGCATTGTTGTTGGCTTAAATCCCAAAGACACCGTCACTCTGGAAGATTGTGCTGGGCACATGATCAAACTTAATCAGTTTAAAGAAGCAGTTGCTCTGCTATCAGACGGAATAGATCGCTTGACGTGTTCCGGGAAGAGGGAGGTCGAATCTGTGGAATTGTTGCTTCAAAGAGCGCAGTGTCATTTAGCTCTTCGAGAAACCGAGCTTGCTGTGAACGATTATCTTAGTGCGGCGGCCCTTGATGAAGACATGACGCGTATCACCATACTTGCGTTACCCTCGCAGCAGCAGGATAAAATTGTCACGTTTGCAAAACAAACTGCGTCAGAACTGCTGTCTCACTTCCGCCTTAAGGCTAAGCTCAGCAGCTCATGCTCCATTGACACTAAAAATACCGCTGACAGCCTCCTCAGAGCAGCGCTGATGTATCGGCTTCTGTATGTCATAGATAGCAACAATATTGACGCATTGATCAACTCCGCGGAGTGTTTGAAACTTCAAGACAAAGACGTGGAAGCCATCAATACGCTCAATTTGGTTCTTTCGCTGCGCCCATCTTGCTCAAAAGCGTACTACACGCGCGCATTCTGCCATATGAAAACCGCTGAAATGAATAGCGCACTCGCAGACTTCAGTACCACCCTGGATCTCCAGCCAAGCTTTGTTCAGGCGCTTTGTGGCCGCGCATTTGTTTGGCTTATGAGCGGACAATTGGAAAAAGCTGCCAAAGACCTGAAAAGTGCGAGCGGGATATCTATAGCTGCTACAGTGACTTGGATAACGGAATTATCGGAATATGGACAAGAAACGCTGAAGAATCAACTGAAAGAATACTTGGTGACGACTTTAAAGAGACGTCAACACGGCGACAGTTCACGCGTGGATAGCTCGCTTATTCCTTTAGGAGATGTCTTAACTCGCGCGTTTTCTGCGGACTTTGAGTGCCATCTTGTTTTCGTGGAAATTTTACAGTCATTGTGTAAAATGGATGAGGCTCAAGCTATTCTTGTTCGATTGATAAAATACAACCCCAATGACTATCTCGCCAGTTTGCATCTTGCTGCGTTGAAAATGAGAAGAAACAAAACGTCTGACGCGTTAGAAGACATCTGTGGTCTTCTTAAAACGATCGGTGATGAGAAGCTAATGAGTTCTATGCTGAGGTTAACTGAGGAAGACCGCGCGCGTTTAACGCGCGAGGCACATTGTGAGGGAGTTCAGAGGTTTAATGCGTGTTCTGAAGATGCCTCCTCTGCACAAGGATATTTCACCATAGCAATCGCTGCCTCCCCGAACAAAGCCTGTGAATCTTACGTTTGGCGCGCAAAGTTAAACATTTTGAAGGGAGAACTTGACATGGCCATCAAAGACTTAACTTGCGTTATTGCTAAAAAGCCGAACTATGTCGAGGTGTTGTGTCAGCGGGGACTGCTGTTCTCTCAGAAGAAAAACCTAAAAGCAAGTTATCAAGATCTACTACAGGCGTTGCGCCTCAATGCTCCAGCGCTCAAGACTTTTATTCTTTCACTTCCGGCAGATCGCAAACAACTTCTCCTAGCAACCCTCGAAGACTGTGCCCAGATGCTATTTTCCCATTACCTATCGCGAGGTTTCCGCTCCAAGTGTATCCTAAAGCTCTGCCAGTTGTTGGTTCAAGTTAGTGTGGATGTAGTTTCGTACCACAGCATGTATGCTGACGGGCTTATCATCTTTGAAGATTACCAAAAAGCTGCCGAGGAGCTCGACATCGCCGAACGACTCTGTCCCGAAGACGTGTCGGTGCTAAGCCGAAGAGCACTAGTCCATGTAAAACTAAATGAAATTGAAATTTCTGCAGGAAAGTTTCAACGAGCAGCCGAAATCGATTCAGAAGCGGTCATGTTTGCGCTTAGTACCTTAAACCCATCACAGAAGCAAAACCTCGTGAACATAGCGATCGACAGAGCCAATGAACACACCCAGTTGAATACAAACAAGCAAGCCTTAGGGTATTTTACACTCGCAGTGGCCGCTTCTGATGGTCAGCAGCAAGAGATCTTGCGCAAGCGTTCTAAGTGTTTTGAACGTCTCGGACAATATCAGCACGCCATTGCAGACATGACATCCGTCATCACATCCGGGGCACCCACAGTCAGCGATCTCGTGGCACGCGCGAATCTTCACTTATTAAATGACAATTTTAAAGGCGCCTCCCTCGACTTTGTAGCTGCTATGGATACCCAGGAAGTGACTGCCATGACTTTGATGTCATCGTACCCCGGCAAAGATGCTGTGATCAAAGTGTTTCTCAAAGCTGCGACGGCTAACCTGAACTGCAAGAAATTCTCAGATGGACTCACGATTAGCACGTATGGTTTGAGATTCGACCCTAATAATTCAGAGTTACGAAACCTGAAGCGCAAGTGTGAATTTGGTGTAAGCAACAAATGTTTCATTCAGTGAGCAGGTTAAGCGAGTGTTATCTAAATTTAAAATTGTTTGTTATTTTTTCAAATTAAGGTGTGGTGCTGTGAACTGTGACAATGTAGTGACTATCGCGGGTACAGAATTTTAAAATTGTAATCATTACTTTGGTTTTCGGTTGACTATTAAATAAAGTGTTTTTCACATTCTCTGAGGAGTACATTATTTATTAAAATTTGCTTAAGCCAGTACTGGATTAAAGCTCCCCTCCCAAATAGTGGCTTTGCATGAGACTAGGTAGCCAGACAGGGGATTCGCAAAGCTGAAGAAGGATATTTAATTAACATAGGAAACACACTCAGTGAAACCCATGACAGAAATTGACACGATTGAACATAATCTTTCTTATTAGCCTGATCGTGTTCGTCGTATTTACCCGTTTGCCACCGCCGTCACTTGTATCAGCCAATCACGTTATCCAGCTACATTCAATCTTTACTTTTTTAAATTTCGTAACCGTTTGTTTCCATTTTTTTACTTAGCTTTCTGCCAGCCCCTGTAAGGGTCAGTTTTGTCTATGGCATTAAAAAATACATTTGTGACATCATCACGGTTATTACAAAAGATGTCTTTGATAAGTAATTCATGCGGAATGGAGAAATCTTTCAAACTGTTGCTCAAATGAGTGATCCCCTGAATTTGGCCAGAGATATATAAACATTTCCTGCAAAAATGAAGTCTAGTGAAAGACTGACAACACGGAAAAGCAAAACGGGAAAACTGAAAACAGGAGAAAAAAATATATTTTTCTCGTTCAAAAACTGTCGAAATTTTCTTTTGTGTACATGCCCGAAACGAAAAGAGGAAGGAAATTATCTTTTTCCAAGTCAATCTGAGTCAAGAGT
Source organism: Dendrophyllia cribrosa (assembly GCA_024195265.1). Lineage (NCBI taxonomy): Eukaryota > Metazoa > Cnidaria > Anthozoa > Scleractinia > Dendrophylliidae > Dendrophyllia > Dendrophyllia cribrosa. The sequence continues at coordinate 40,778,488 of JAJLRJ010000009.1, forward strand.
GAAGCCTGGTTCACAAAAGCGGCACATGCGCATAACGATGTAAATAAAAGATCAGTTTTTAACTTATGTCGTTATGCTTACGTCATTATGTTCCTATTATGTTGTTACGTTGTGTTGCTCACACTGGTGATATAAAGCATTGATATTAGTTATGTTTCGCATTTGCGTGACCTCGACGTTATGTCGCTATAGCGTGAATCGGGCTTAATTTGAGTAAGATGGTCCAGTCTACACTCGGTTCTAAAACTCTATGATTACCTTTACTGTTCCTCCATTTTTTAGCCCGAGGAAGACGTTTGTGCGAACGCAGATTGAATTCAATCGGGTGTATTGGCTGGGTCTGTTGACTTATTAGTGAAGACTGGTAACTTCGGAAGTCAATTAAATGTTGTAGGCGCATGCGATGTACATAAAAATCTAGAGAAGTTTTGCGCATGTCGATGTTGCATGCTCTCTGCTCCAATCACTAGATAGCCGATTGCGCTAAATGTGTAGATCCGGGTTTTTCAATCATGGTCCGCTCATGATCAGGCAATTGTGAATTGCGAAAAATTCACACATAACACTAAGTTCACAGAGTAAATACTGACTTCCTGAAATAAAAAAAAGATCCATAAAGATGTCAGTGCAACGTGCAGACGTTATTCGCCCGCCATGATTTGCTCATTGGCAGAAAATGGTGAAGGAAATTCACTAAATCGTATTCTTTCTAGATGTTAATATTTCATTAAGTATCTACTCTTTGAGTTCATGTTTGAAAAAACCCAACTCTGCACACAGCAGTGAAATCGGTTGTAAAATTGCAATCGAAAAACGCCAGTATTTTATGAAAAAATAGCCTAAAAAAACTGCAAGGTTGACCGTATTTTTACGTGAATCCATCGACAAGCGAAGCATCGGGGAATGGTGAGGCCACCGAAAAGGCCTGGAACACCTTCCCACTGACAGTTTTGTACTGCCTACCTCAAAAATTGCATTAAAAATCGCCTGTGTAATTCCCGGATGTGTAATCGCCGTATGAGAGTCCATAAAAATAGTCTTTCGCTAAAGCACACGATCTTTATTACCTTGTAGTTTGTTAGTTGTTTATTTCATGCGTTAATATTTACACTCACTCTTTGTAAAAAGAAAATAAAGTCCATAAAATGAAAGAAACACGCTTGTAGGTACGAATAAATAAATAGGTCATTTCCGAGTTGCCTTTAGCCTCTCTATCAAAGCGAGGCTAGGTGCGAAACCTTTCATATGAAAATGAGTTTTCATTCACAGGCAAATAAAACTTCATTATCATATGAAAGGTTTCGCACTTAGCCTCGCTTTGATAGAGAGGCTAAAGGCAACTCGGAAATGGCCTATTAAAGCACTATATATTAGATCTAGATTTACAATTCAAGTACAATGCAACGTAAATGAAATATGCTTCAAATCTTTTTGAAAATGGAATGAAATTTTTTACACTGTTATGTTAACTTGCTACACTATCACTTGAAAAAAAATAACTTCGCGTGACAACTACTCTGAAAATATTACACGGGACAATTCTTAACAGCTACAAAAAACTACCCAAAACCTGACTCGTCCCCAGTCATCTCTCAATGAACGAGTGAAGCGCGGCCGAGGGAGCGCGAGGGGTGATAGGAAGGAGGAAAGTGGGGAGACTTTCCCTTTCCTTTTCCTCCTTCCCATCACCCCCTTCGGTCGCGCTTCTCCCGTTCCGCGTCTATCTCCCACGCACGTCTCCCGCGTCTTGCCTTGAGAGACGACTGTGGACGAGTCAGACCTAAAACTACATACATATTTATTCTACTTACAAAGTGACAATAAAAGCGGAACTATTTGGTATCAAAATGCCTGTTAATTCATAGAAAGGGGACATTAAAATCCTGTTAAGGCAATTTTCATACATTCAATCAATGAATCGACGAGAACAAATCGCCTTAACAAGTTGCAGAAGAGTTTGTGCGTTTAAAGGGGCGCTGTACCAACTGATGTCATGTTTTCATGATTATGACCAGGACCTTGTTTTATTTTCTTGAAATACGAAGAAAATATCACCAAAAGTGATGAAAGCAAAGAAATATGAACTAAAAAGACAAAATAACGACTAAAAATATCAAAATTCCACAAGAATGGAAATCTTGATTTCTTGACCGCCTGTCACAAAATCAAATGTGATGAAAAGTAATCCACTTCCATCCTTGTAATCCTGCACTTTACCTCCAAACAACTGCTTCTGTTTTGCTCGATAGAATTTTTATCCAATTAAATTGTATATTTGGTGTCATTTGGCGATATATCATGGAGATACGATAATATTATTTTCTTTGGGGCGCGTTTGATTGACCGTATTCCGGAATAAGAACAAAAGTCTCTGAGAATTGTTTGTTTATGCACATTTGTAGTACAAATCTGCCAAACATGCTTATAATGCGGCAATAGGAAATGTTCAGTTTTCCAACGGCTCCAAAATCCCGAAAAACGCGATTTTTTGTGCCTATTCTGTATACTCTTATTCCGGAATACGTTCAATGGAACATACCCTTTGTGTCGGTTGTACTCTTGGAGTTGATTAGCTGTCACACAAGTGAAGTGATAACCGTTTATAAGGATGAACACTATGTAACTGTGTACAGTTACAGTGGTTTCCATGCATGAACTTTGTTTAATGTCGTGAAAATTTGGTGGTTCATCCTCGCATGCTTGTCAATGTATTATGTATAATATGAACTAAATGTTAAGCGATTATCCCTTTCAGTCCTTTCACTCTCAAGAGTCAATTATGGAGAGATGTAATGCAGTTCTAACTTTCAAGTCTGTGGACAAAATCCTATGGTGTGACTAATCAAATGAAACCTCTTTGCCAGTACTTTTGCGTGGTACCATTTGTTTCTTAATATTTTACAAAATGAAATTTGGGATTGAGTTTTCACTTTTTGGTCGGTCTAAAAAGTGATTTTAAGTAGTGAAAGGGTAAAGAGTAATGTCTCTCAGGCCACAAGGCCATCCACGTCGGTATGTGGAGATTTCTTTATACGGTTAGGCCCACCCAAGTAATTCCTTACGCGTTCTCCTTCTCTTACGGGCGAGCATGGAAACGAGTTGCGGTGACGTCATAAATTGGCGCCAAAAATCACTTGTGAGCGGGAAGGGAACGCCTGGGGCTGTGTTAGGCCTTCCGTCCACAGCATCAAAAACGAAAACGTATTTTTTTCAAAACGGTGTCAAACTGCGGAGATCTTTGAAAACGACGTTTGATCGTTTACGTGTGAATGACAAACAGACAAGAACGCAGACTTTTTATACTGTTTGAACTTCCGTCTACACGCAAGCGATCAAAAATGATAACGTAAAAAAATCACTATTAAAAAGAAAACGAACGTTTTGAAACGCGTTTTTAAAAATCTCCGTTTTCACATAAAAAGAGAACGGAAACATATAAAGCGTGGACGAGGCTTCGTGTAACAGATAGTCTGTTTCAAACGTTCAGATAGTGGGGAGCGAAGGATAGGCGGCGCACAGACGGAAAAAAAATATCGCGAGTGAGCGGAAGGGGTAGGCACAAAAGACCCCGTCTCCCCTCGTTTTTCTCGTTCGCTCGCACGCAGGTTTTTAGCTGTTCCCCGGTCCCACAATCTCATCGCCTTGACTGCAGGCTATATAACAGCTGGCAGTGACATGCAGTGTTAAAACTCGTCATCAGAATCTAACAGCGTAGTAGTGTCATTGTCATATTTATAACCATGACCATTCAGTACAGTAACTTGCATGCCTGGTCTAATACAGTCTAAATTATCCACCACAGTACTATGATATGATGTCACATTAGCCCCAGGTATTGCACTTTCTTCGTTGTAAACACTCTCTTCGTTGGAATTGTTTAAATTCTGTGCGTTAGCATAATGTTGGTACGATCTGGAGAAGTTGTGGATTGCATCGTCCACAATGTCTTTAGGATTTATTGTTTGTCTTAAGTTTCTAGAGATACTTTTCAAAGCAATTCCTTGCCCTCGCTCATCGAGTTTTCTTTGACGGCGGTAGATGGAGTAAGGGAAGGCGTACCTTAGTGCTATGGCAGCGAAAAACATTTCAATGCACACCACGAAATTCTGATAACCCGCAGCGATTGTGCCCGCAGATATGTCATGATAGGTACGGATGGCACCCGCCTTTTCAAACACAGCAAGCAGAACACCTGAAATAAAAACAAACATTTTAGAGCAGTTTTCAAATTTCGAAATTGCTTTGGTTTTGCATTGCTACGCTTTGCGATTGGCTAAAAAATCTCGCGCCACTTTCTCGACCAATCAAAAGTACACGTAAACCTAAAACCATTCGTGACTTGCCTGCACGCGTTTTCCCGCGCTTGGCGCCGGTTACAGCATTTGCTTCGAGTTCTGATTGGTTCATTGGATTGTCTATGTTCGTTTTGATTGGCTAAACTGATTACTTTGTTGTTGTTTTTTTACGACACTCATATGGAAAACTGCTGCATACTTAATAAAAACGTGTTTTTTTTTCTCATCATTGTTAATGAAAGGGTAACAATGTAAAGAGTTAAAAATAAGAATGAAATAGTCCACTAAACAGGAGTGCCATTCTAACAGGACATCAATTTTAATAATTTTTTTGCCATCAAAATAGTCTAGATTGCATTAAGAGCAAAACTGACATAAAATATTAAACCCATGCAAAACATAATAACTGACCACCGCTTGCAGAGAGCTGCAAAATATTACCTCATGTAGAAATATACAGCGAGAGCTACAAAACAGCTGTACATTGTGGTGTATATGTATATGTAACAAGATTTCATAATGCAAAATGTGTAAGTGAAAAAAGGGGTTCAAAATTTAAAAAAGTTTGAAAATTTTAAGTTCACCCACAAACTTTGCAGTCAATGCAGTCACTGATCAAGGTAGAAAATAGACTTTCATCTTGCTAGTGTCCAACAGTCTAACTACAAAACACTACTAACTCTTCTCTAAATAAACAGCCATACAAAGTTTGATTGACTGAACCACAAAACGAGCCACCAACGCAAGGAGAGAGGGAAAAAAGAAAAAGTGAATGAAGAGGAAGATACTACAATGTGATGTTCTAGAAAATATCCATACCTCAGACCCCAGTTTTTTTGGTCTTAAACCCCCCCCCCCCCCCCCCCCCCCCCCCCCCCCCCCAACGACCCCACGAAAAAAAATAATAAATAGATAACAACCTTTCCTTTAAAAACTGGCTGTTAAGACCCCCTCCCCCTTTGGAATTTCCAATGACCTTCCATGGGTGAGTATGGATTTTTCCTGGAACTGCACAATCAGGGGTAATTTCTTACCTTGCCAGAAAGACAGAAAAATAACAGACTTGATGGTAAAAAACTTTAACACAGGATAGTAAGGGCTAAGAAGGTCTCTTGTAGCCTGATAAAATAGAAACAATGCATACAAAGCCAGGGACACTGTGATATTATACACAATTGTAATGTACAGATAACCACGGTCTGCCCTGAAACAAAAACAAAACAAAAAACATGTCCGTCATATACTCAATTTTTTTTCAGGACTAATTAATTGATGAATAAAATTTATGGTTATTGAATCTGAACTATTGAGTGTCATTGCAAGAATATCTTGAATTCCTCCTATTTTCCTTAGTGAGTTTGTAGAGCCGCCATCTTGAATAACATGGCATGCCTGCAAAATCTGAACTGCTGATGGGTTGGAAGTAACGTTGATGGATCCGAGAGTGGGGGGAGTAGGGGCACTGGGTGGGGGAGTGGCGGGAGTTCTCACTTCCTAGTGATCTCCACCTCCCCATCCCCCCACCCCATCCCCCCTCCCCATCCCCCTAACTCTGTTGTATTGTACTTTCCCCACATTTTCCGACCTGTATTTGCAGGATGGCATAAAACCAATCAAGTCATTAGTAAGAGTGATTTTCGTATGATCTTGAAAAGATAACGCCTAAGAAGGCAATTTCATTGGTTTAGCAAAGGGAGGCAAACGCATGTGGCTTTTGGTTGGTTTACCAAACACGCAAAGTAAAGCAAACAGATTGCAAGCTAAAAAGTAGCTATTCTCTTTGATGTCACATGTGTTTCAGCATTCTGATATATCAATCAAACAAGCCTCTTTCTATATAATTTTTTGGGATTTTTTTAGCGGGAAAACGAGCAAAGCTTGTTTTGATCCTGTCAACTATTGGCTATATCACAGATAAAATGCTGGACTATGAACATTGTACTTGATGAATGCTGTAGGGAAGTCAATAGAGCATGGTACTTGAATGATAACAATCACATGACTGTCGTGTGTGAATACCTCCAGTCCCCATCAGAGTAGTAACCCATCGGCTGAAGAATGAGCGTGATCACTGCCATGATTGGTTTGATTACACAGTACTGAAGGGTTGCCTAGATGGACACATGTCAATCATAAAAACATCAATCAATAGGTCAAGACTATAGAAGTAAGTTAATGAAAGTTATGAATCAAAATAAATCTTAATTATTATTCAACATAGCATTCTAGAGTGCAAATACGCATCAAAACGAGTGCAAATATGACACGTTATTATACTCTTCTGACCGCGCGCTAGGAAAAACAGTTTCAAAAACTTAGTTTTAGGAGAAGATTACTGTCGAATAATAAACAATTTATTCAGTTAAAAGTTGTGTAATTGGCTGCGCATTTTCACTCGACTTCAGTTTTTATTTTTTCGCGCCATATTACACAACTTCACGCTGAATAGCCTCTATTTAACAGCTCTTACTAAATGAGTAAAATAATGGTATATACTGGTAACTAAGGTATAGAACTTTGTTTTAATACAACACCTGATTAACAAGGATCTCTGTGGACACTTCATTAATACAGCACCTACTGGATGATCTCATGCAAACCTACAGAGTGCCTTTACATTCAACAACGCCATTATTTTCTTAATTTATTTAGTTTATATACATATAGTTTTCATGCATATTTGTAAATTTTATCTGACTGTCTGCAACGCTAATAAACATATTGTATTGTAGCTAACTGGAACCTCCACAAAGGAAAACAATTTTTTGCATTTTAATGGAATTTCAAAACTCACCTGTTTACAAAATCTCAAGAAAACTATTGTGTACTGGCATCCGGTAAGACAGCATGTACACCACAACCAGCTGGCTCTGAAATGACATGAAAAGGCTATGATATTAACACAACAATAACATTATTACTAGCCCTGTCAAAGTGTGTCAACATCTGGCAATTTTGCTGCCTACTTTGCACTGGACTTCACTAATTAACAAAAACAGAGTAGAAGTCAGAGTTTTTCAATGAGTGCCATTTTGGAGTGATTTGTCACTGAAGATGCTGTCAACACAATGAGTGGCTGTTTATAAGACACTGCTAGTGAGTGTTTCCATGGCAATAAATGGAATTTTATGATTATTAAAATTCTCCTTGGTCCACAGGATGTATTTAGAGCCAGCTACCAGCTAATTTCACCAGCTGAAAGAGACAATATATCATCAGCGGAAATTTGACTAGAAAACAAAGACTTGAAGTGATCTTGAAGGTGCAAAAGCCAGAAAACTGGCTGGGCTTGTTAATGCGCCTGTGAATTTTTTTTCTTAGCAACACCCCTGGCTCCATACACAGCTGACATTCACCAGTAGGTTACAACTGTCTTATTATTTAACACTCTCGCTCCCAAAGTCAACCATAAAGACATGTACTGAAGTTCTTACTTTTGAATCTGTCAACAAATTCCTATGGTGTGAGCTTTCAAATGAAACCTCTTCAGCAGTACTTTTGAATGGTATCATTTGTTTTTCAATATTTTACAAAATGAAATTTAGGATTTTCCTTTAATTTTTGATATTTGGGATTCTTGAGAGTTAAATGGTTAAGTAAAAGACTTACTTAATTGGTCTTCCTCTTATTTCACTCAAGATAGCCATCTCGCCACCCAAATATTCATAACACAGACTTAAAAAGTTGTATATGACAAATGCTGAAAAAAATAGAGATGTATCACAATATTATTCAAGTTCAACTTCCTGAGAGATTGAGTCTAACAAGGGAAAAAAACTCAGATTTGTCAAAGCATCACAATACTGTTAATTACAGTTTCATGGCTTTAAGTTGGGTCACGAGACGTAGAACTGTATTATACTGTTGTACCAAAAAGTGTTGTTTTCCGCTGGCTAAGGAACAAATGAACCAAAAAAACGTTTTTCTCACATAGCTGGGAGTAATAATATTGGGTTCTAGTGTGCCGGGGTCTTCAGGCCACATGCTCATCCAAAGTTTAGTTGTTTTTGTTGCCATCCACCATTGCCTCGTCAACCTGCCCCGCCCACCCGCCCTTCATGTGTTTTTTCAGTTATTTTTAATTAGCATTTGAAGTAGTGCCATAGTTCCAAATGTTATTGTATCTAGACTCGGTATCTTGTTAGCCATTTTAGAGTTGTTGAATTGTAATATTAGTGAGTTGTTGTGATCATATAAAGGTCAGTCTGCACGGTTTGGCTTGGCATGGCTCTCAGTTGTGTGCGAGAACTATCATTCCTTAATATTGGCATTTTGCAAACTCCGATAGGTGACCAACCTCTACCATTTCATTGAATGGTTACTTAGTAGAATTTATTCTTGTAAAGCCTGGTTCACACTAGCGACAATGATATAAGAACATGGACATAACGACTTACAGACCCACCTTCACCCAAAAGACGTTGCGGTTATTTGTTTTTGTTTTGAAATGCTCCATTGTTCATACGCGTGATCTGATTAGTTGCACGCATTCAAGCATGAATTTCATGTAAATTCAGCACAGAAAGTGATCACAGCGCGCACAGCATTTTGGGTGAAGGTGGGCCTTTAAGAAAAAAATCAGTTTTATCCATATGTCGTTATGTTATCATGTTCCTATTATGTTTGTTATGTTGTTCACTACTGATGATACATATAAAACATGGATATGTTGCCAGTGTGAGCCTGCTGTACTGAGCCTCTGACATTATGTGATGATGGTATGGTCAGTGGTCTGTACTTCATGTAATACAACATGACCAATACACTGTCAAAAATTACTCTGTCATTTTGGGGCTGATTTGTTTGCTTTATTTATTGTGAAGTATAATATTTTGTGGGGGAAAACATCAGTGGACAGAGAAAAAGTAACTGCTTTCTCTGGAAAACTGTAAAAAACAGCTCTTTTGCTGCACAATCTGGCCTGAAAATGTTGCATAAATTTCCATTTTTTTTGCATAATTATATCAGAAGGCCTGACTTTGACATTACATCTTCTCATTTTCATTACTGAGCTTAACATTTACCATGTTTTTTATTGATCACCTCACATGACACTTTCAACATGGCTGATCTTTATGAATTGTACAATGCAACATCTCGGCTTAATTTCAAATATTTTAAATTTTAACCCTTTCACTCCCAGACTCAAAGTATGGAGACATGTAGTGTAGTTCCAACTTTTGAGTCTGTGGACAAAATCCTATGGTGTGACCACTCAAATGAAACCTCTTCAGCAGTACTTTTGTATGGTACCATTTATTCTAACTTTTGAGTCTGTTGATGAAATCCTCGGTGTGACGATTCAAATGAAACCTCTTCAGCAGTACTTTTACATGGTACCATTTGTTTTTCAATATTTTATAAAATGAAATTTGAGATTTTCCCAAAACATACCTTCATAGCAGTCCCTGATACTGTCAAAGTACACATAGTAGGATTGTTCAAAGAACAGCAGACTCAACCAGGAGTCAAATGCATAAATAGGAACAATAAAAAGAATTCTCACAATCCATCTCTGCTCATTAGGGTTGGTGTAATACTTCAAATGTTGGTATATCTGCAAGAAATAATTATATAAATATTTAATAAAATAATCCAAGAAAGTTTTACAATACAAATGTAAAACGCAGTTAATGGAGCGTGACGCTCTTGGCCCCGTGGGGCATCTATTTTTATGCTATTGTAATTGTGTACTGTACTTTAGACTCGCAACCCAGACGTACAAAGGTTGTTTTATCAATAGTACTTTTACTTTTGTAAGCATGTTGCAACCTTGTCTGGTTTGCTAGTTAGTTCGCGTTTTCTCAGTGGTTAAATCAGTAAATACTCTATTCATGTCTCATTTGTTATCATGCGAAATCTAGGCACTATATAGTACAGCCTCAGCCATTGGTTTTGGCCACGAACACTGTCTAGCTATAAAATGCAATGTAAAAGGTTCAAAGTCACATTTGCCTTCAGTTGATTTACTCACTGTCAAGTTTTGTAAAAGTTACCCTCCCTCCCTCCCTGTGTCAAATCAATAAACTTGGGGCCACTTCTCGGGGATAGGCGATCGGTTAAGTCTGCGCAGCGACTTCCCCAAGCTTAGTTTACCAGTTTATTCTATCGTTTTTTCACGTTATCGACCTGCCAATATTCCGGTCCGATCCAGCACCGCTGGTTAGATAGGTGAGGCGCAATAGGTCGTTTAGTTGTTTATGTTTGCGCGTTGCTGGCCTTAGGTTTCAGCTCGTAGTGCTGCCGCTGTAGCGCGTTGCTGGCCTAGTTTTCAGCTCGTAGCGCTCTAGTTTTTAGACCTGCCAATACTCTTCTCAGAGTGGCGCGTTGCTGGCCTTAGGTGTGCTGCCGCTGCAGCGCGTTGTTGGCCTAGGTTGCAGCTCGTAGTGCCAGAAGTGAGGCTTTAAAAGGTCACGCAATGGAAGTCGCCTGTCACGCCAATCACCGAGCGGTGTCCCCCTATTTAACGCCAATTGTGTCTGGTGGTCTTTATTCTACATAAGTTATGGATCGAATTATTAACCAATTACGGAGACGCTATTTGGAGGTTCAATTTAACGGAACAGTGACATTAAGGCAAAATTAAAAATAGCTGAAGTTTACATAAATGTATATATAACGGATAATAAGTTTCCAAAGCAGTTTCTTCACAGTCAAAGCCGGTTTCTTTATAAAAGTACCCAAAAAAATCTCTCAAAGGCTTTTTTGGAAAAATTCTAAAGGGAATCTATATCACAAACAATTTCTTGATAAGATGCCTTCTCATGGTAAGCCACTAAATGTATACAAATTACGTAATGATAATTTCTCTGGGAAAACCTCAAAATGACCTTTTCTAATTTGTTTTATTCATGATTTTTTTTTCACAAATTCTTAATAGAATTTTAGTTGGTATAAAACCTTGTTTGCCTACGACTATTAGGGATTTAATGATGTTAACTACAGCTAATTAAAATATTGTTTCTGCCCGTAGTTCACCAATATTTCTAATTGATAAGTTCTCAGTTTCCATGGCAACTATCATAACAAATTAATACATTATACTTAAAAACTACTAAGAACATTTCAAGTTCTAAAAATAACAATATACAGTTAAAATAGAAACAAAGATAGCAAGATAATATAGACAGCTTTCATCAGAATATTTTGTGCATGTAATCAGAGGGATTTTTAATCTTAAAACAATAAATTTCGACTTTACAATGACCTTAATGACTTTGGAAATATTTCAATAATTAAATTATATTATCAAAGTTTGATAGTGTCGTCCAAGCAAACATTTTTTATTGATGAAGTTAGCAAATAGGAAGAATCATCATTGGATATAATAGGTGCGGTTACACGGGGCACTTTTACCGTGGTAAATGACCTTTTCACCATGGGAAACTGCATTTAGTGAGTGTAACCGACATTTCCGAAGTAAATTTCCTGTGGTTAATATCCATGGATACATAAAAAAGATCACACAAATTAGCGCCCATGGCATTTAACGTAGTAAGTTGCAATGGTGTTTTGATGCACAAGGTACAAGAGCCAGTCATGACGCTCCGTTTGACATCAACACGTAACCGCAAAGGAAAAGTGATTTACTGATTGCATGACATTTTTTTTCCCTTGGCAAATCACAAATTACATGTAACCACCGGTTAACACGGTATACTAAACCCAAGTGTGATGCACCGGGGGATGATCTACCATGAGAAACGCCATTTACCGTGGTGTGTGTATACACTGGGGAATTACATATAAAGTTTTACAGCCGAGTGAGCGAGCGATGACAGCGATTGAGCAACATTTTCCCCTAAATGCTACAAAATCCGTTCAAAGTCCACAAGTGGTTTTAATTTTCCATACCGAATTTGAAGTCAAAGAATTGAAGTGTAAACAGATTTAAAACAACCAAAACATCTTAGCATGACATAAATACAGTGTATGCATTGTGTAAAAATGACGTACTGTCGAGACAACTGGTTGATGTAATACACTGGGGAATTACAAAAAAGTTTACAGCCAATGGGAGGGAGTGAAAATTTTCGCCCCTGTATACTATATCTTGTTCAACGCTATATGAGATAAAAAGAAGGAGAAGAAGAACTGTACAAGTTATGTGCAGTTATATTTATTCCTTAAGTTTAGGATTCTGGATTGTGTCCGTTATAACAGGGATTTTGTTATACTGGGATTCATTACATCAGGGTTCTGTTTGATACATTCTACTGTTAGTAACTCTGGCTGACCACTACATCGTTTGTTATACTGGGGAATTCATTGTATTGAGGTTCCACTGTACCTCAAAGTAACCAAACTAAGGTGGTTTATACCCCTGGGATTTTGAAATTTTGTTGAAATGTTTAGGCCATGGAAACCGATAAACAAAACGCCAAAGTATTTTACTTAGGGGCCGTCGAAATATTCACAAGTTCCCGCTTTACGTCCACTGGACGTTTAGGGGGGGAGGGGGTTAGGGAGAGTCGAGATTTGGACGTTAGCGCGGGGCATTTGGAGCAATTACGAAATTGTTAGTTTTTAATCCTAGAAGTGCCACATATGTTGCCGTCAACATTCTCATGTTGCCGCTGGACGGCAAGAAGGAGGCACTAAAAACATGGCGGCCTGTTGATGTTCCGGCCTACGATCCTTTTATCCCGTAGAGAGCCGTGAAAAGGCACAAAGTGGACACAAAGATGTTTTAGCAAAACAGGTACGAGGAACTGTCAGTCTTTTTAAATATTCTAAAACCCATTTACAAATAATGTTTGTTGTTTCACACATCAGTAGTCTCGCAAACTGTATTCACCTGACTATTAAAAAACGTTGCTCCAGGCGACGTCGGGACGGTGAAAATTCTAAGTGGATGTTAAGGAGGAGGGGGGGGGGGGGTCTGACCTTAACGTCCAGTGGACGTTAAGCGGGGAACTTGTGAATATGTCGACGGCCCCTTATAGCAACTTAGAACATTGAGTTTCCCCCAATCTTTTTATTTTACAGCATTACAGGGTTGATACTATTTTGAATTTCACAATAAGCTAAGAGATTTCAATAAATCTGGCATGTTATTTTAAAATGACAGGTCTACATTCTTTTGTCGTTTAACCAATTTTCAACCATCTCATTTCGGTATGAGAACTCGTTTTTACAATAAGCTTCTCCCTCTTTTCTAACTGGAATTCACCTTATTAACCTTACAGCTGTAACCATAAGGAATAATACAACAGGTAAACACTCGATGATCTCCATACAAGTTTTAACAATCATGTGTCTTGCCCTGGCTTACCACTCGAACCGAGGAAGTGAAATCAACTGGCTCATAAGTCCGAATTTTAACAAATTAAATAGTGACTATACGTTTAAGATTGTAAGTTCGATGAAACTGAGATAATGTGATAACTATATGTACAAGTAAAGCAGGCAAAATTGTACAGTTTTATCAACCTAAACTAAGGTTACATGTTCACATGTCGTCCTCGTTTATTACGTTTTGGGTAAATAAAAACACAACCATCTATGAAATCGAAAGTTAAACTGTTTCTCACCTGATGGCCTGTTATGATCAAAGATAACCAAACAAAGATCCCAGAAATACCACGAGCAGTGGCAGTTTGGAAGAAGATCCGTTCATTTTCCACTAATCCCGGGGTTACTTCAGTTGCTGCTGGGAAAGTTGGAGTCGTATTTGTCGAACTTGGCAACGAAGACGAATTGGCAAACATGGAAACACGAACGTCTTAACTATTTAAACTAACTGTTTATAAAGTCCTTTTTCCACACTGCGTAGCTTGAATCAGAGAAACACTGTTGTAATTAAGGTAGTTATTTGCGAAGTCATCTCTTTCCGACTCCTTCCGCGACAAACTTCAACCGATCAGCGATTTGTTTCTAAAAATAGCTACTGTTTAGAGAATCGCCGCTGGCCGCTTCTCGCCCGAACAGGTGGCTTCGGCAGGCGCTTTGGCAAATCACTGAAAGCGGCGCTTATATGCGCTTATCAAGATACACCATTCATTTCTCTTGCCAATATCATGAGCTTTAGTTAGAGACTTCTTTATAAAAATATAAGCACTTGCGTGTACTCTTGCGTGTGAGATAGAGGGAAAAAAGCTCGGCCTATATTTGACGTCATTCGTTCGATGACTCATTTTCTTTAATACTTTTCTGGCCTTGGACAAAGTTTATCACAATTCCCTTTTCCTGCGAGAGTGAATCAGGCTGTTAATATTATATTTTGGTAGTGAGAAAAGTTTGGAACACTTGGCAAATTTTTTTTAACAGTTAAATCATTTTCAAATGGATGTTATTGATGGATCGTTCATTGAGGGTCTAAATGGGGTTTAGTGTTGTTATTTACCCATAATTTTTAGTGTTTGCTGTTAAATTGGCCAATATTTTTAATGTTTACTGTTGCCGGCGAAAATACCGTTAAGTGTTTGAAGGGTTTTTCGTAAAAAAAAACATAGTCTTTTTAATAGCATTGTAAATACTTATTCAATACTCATTCAATCGCCATGCCTGAACTTTGACAGTATTCTAGAAAACCTGGCATGGGGACCAATCTCGTAAATTCCGCCTGTCAGTGTGACAGTTAGAGACTTATTCCTAAAATCGATCAAAGAATCGACAACATCGAGAACAACGGGCCTGTTATATCTTAATTTTGATCTAAAAGGAAAAATCTCTGCAGGCGCGTACTTGGGATAACACTATCCTAAAGCTGGACTAAAATGGTTTTGGTGACGAGCCACAAGCCGAGCATTTGTGTAATGCCTATCACCTTTTGTAACAATGAGCAAATAGCATTTAATTCAAAGTCAACCATTGCCAAGAGAAATTTACAAAGATCCTTCCCTAATGTCTTACAAAAGGAGATATACTCGTTAGAGCAAAACTATGAGATCACGATCCACATTATCACGAGCTAATGACTCATGTTTGGCCTGGCAACACTTTTTATTCCACACTCTCCAAACTCACGGAACTGCGATGGGCACAAAGATGACTGTTGCCTTTGCAAACATCTTTCTGTCGGCGGTTGAAACTGAAACAGTTGGATTATGCAAAACCGACACTTGAGTGGAAAAGATACGGACGATGATATTCCCATTGTGGACTCTCTATAAAAAGAAGATTATAGAAAAGTTCTTTTTCCTAGCAAACAGACACCACCCTACAATAAAATTCACGGCTGAAATCTCAGACAAAGAAATAAATTTTATGGATACAACTGTCTTCAAAGAAGGAATCCTCGATATCCGCACACTTTAAATCGACAGACTTTCCAGTATACCGAATTCTCTTCCTTTTACCCACCGGGGGTCAGAAAAGGATTCATAAAAGGTGAAGCACTAAGACTTTTAAGAACTAACTCTTCAGCAAAATCGTTCAACGAGAATATCAACAAATTCAAATATATTATTACGTCTCAGAGCTATAGGCTACTCTTACAATACTGTCGAAAAAATTACATCTGAAGTAAAATTTAGTGAAAAGAAGTCAGCCTCAAAACAAAGAGTTAAAGCGAGGAAAAAATCCTCCCTTTCGTTACAACGTACCACCCGGCTGTGCCTAACCTTAAGATAATCCTCATGAGCAAATAACACTTAATTCGAAGTCAACAACTGCGAAGGGGAAAATCCCTAGGGGAATACTCGTTAGATCAAAACTATGAGGTCACGATTTACATTATCAATTCCGATTCAGTGTTGAACATTAACATTTGCAAACATATGCCCCCGAATTGTTTTTTTCTTCGCTTTTCGACATTGAACGAAGGTGGGCGGGAGAACAAATCAGATAATGTCTAAAACGGTCCCTAGCGCTGTCTCAAATTTATATACTGGCTAGGCCCGTTTGTTCGACGGTCGATTGATGCTAATATAGGATTTAAAGTTCACCGCTGGAAAAAAAAAACCGCCTGATCGTAGGTTAGGTTACATTAAGGTGACTCGCAATAATTCTCCAGTCATTGGTGAATAAGATATGGTATCAGTTATATGATGTAACAAGTTATTACCATAGCAATATTATAACGTGTCAAAAACACCCTTAATTTTAACTTAAAGTGTTTATAACTTACAAACGAGCTCGGGTACCCTCATTTTTATTATCGACTTGTAATTATCATGTTAAAATAAAATTTTTTGCAAAGTTAAAAGAATGTACGATGGGGTTCAGAGCCACCTCAAATTTTCGCCCCCTTCTGACGGGTGCTAAACTGAACGAAGCCGTTGAAACTTGTAAAAGTACCGGTATGTGTCTTTTACGGAATTTCTAAGAACTTGGACATTGAAACTATAATTGTCTTGAGGATGAGAATTTTGGAGCATTTCAATTAGAGCTTGTCGGTATTCCCACGCTGTGACGCCTGCAGTACCCGGGTAAAACTGTAAGGAATTTTGTGTGTAAAGGCGGGATATGTTTTGGCCCGGCTGAAGACGGGTCATCCGGCAAACCGGCTGACCGGCTAACATGATTTTTTCTAAACGGAAATTCAGTTTTACTGGCCAATATCACCATCTTCATCATCATCATCATCATCAAAATCATCTTTGCACCTTTGGCGTCAAGACACCCATAGCGCGAGACTGGCCAATATTGCCTTATTAAAAGATATACAAAGCGATCGTTAAGCTGCCTGGGTGTTAAACTAATTTATGTTTAACACCTTACCTAAAGAAATCTACGGGAGAGTAATACTAGACAATATCATCTTTGTTAAAAAATGACCTGAAACAAAGTCGACTAATGAGGCATAACCCGGTCATTTACATATGTTAAATAATTGTTACACAGATCATTGCTTACTGAGTCAAGTATTACAGCTTCGTGGATCAGGACATGCAAGCGATTTATCAGCATACAAATCATTCCGGTAGAACGTGACCAACACGGAACTAAACGACCAATGTTTTCATCTGCGTGAAGTTGACATCTTTTCTATTGTTAACAGGGAGCAAAAAAGGTCAGGATTCAGGCCGAATTTTGGCATCGAATTTCTGTTCAGACCAAATTTTACCAAGGAAAACGAAACTAGAGGCTGATCGCAGCATGGACAGATGTTTTACTATATTGAGCAAATTGAACACGCGGAGATTGTGTTTGCAGTAGCTGCATTTAAGCGAAGGAGCCCTATTTAATTTCTGCCGTAAACAGGAAGGAACACGACAAAAGGTTAGATTTCCTTTTATATTTTGTTACACAATGTAGGAGTAAACGATTCCATCGTGATCAGGGCCGAACTAAGCAGCGCGAGAGTCGCGACTTCCTAAAATACCCACCCGAATGGTAAGCGAAACGAAATTAGAGCCTAACGTACACAGATTAATGTTGCTTGCACTGGTTGTGGTCAAGCACACAAGATATAAAGTATGCGCACACTGTACAACAACAAATGGCCATTCCGCCGGATCCCTCAGTTTATTTTACAATTTTAGATCCGACCAGCGTTTCAGTTTAATCTGAGCAGCATGACTGAGCTCCACATTTTCCATGTTTCTATTTATAATAGAGCGGTTTTTAATCGAAAATCGAAAGCTTCGGTTTTGCATTGCTACGCCTCATGCTAACGAGGCCTAGAGGACACAAACAAAGAAAATGAATAGAATGAGTAGACATGTTTATCCGTTTGTGTCCTCTGGGCCTCGTTATCATTGCGACCCGGGGGGGGGGGGTACTCCCATATATGAGCTATATAGGTATGTGCCGCTGTGAAGGGTATGGTTTTTAGGCAGTTTAGTCTAGGATAGGGTATAGTTATCAGAGATTTTTGGTCTAGAATAGGGTATCATTTTCCGCTAAAGTGATCAATTGCGTGAAGAATTTAGTCTAGACAAGGTTTACTGCCAAATGACATTTAAAAATCGGTACAGCTGGCAGTACGGCATTTTTGCTGACCCCTGTTAACTAATAGCTGTGATAGTGAACGAGTTTCTGGAAAATAGCGAGTCTGGAATAGGTCTAGGATAGGGTAGGCTTTTTCGGTGTTTTGTCTAGAATAGGGTTGCAAAATGCAGCTAAAATGGTCTAGGATAGGTTAAGGGTCTCAGAGTCCCAGCGGCACACCCCACCCAAAAATTTGCAGAGTACCCCCCCGGGCATTGCGAGTTGTTCGCACGCGTTTTCCCGCGCTTGGCGCCGGCTGTATGTATTTGCTGTATGAGATGACATCTGACTGGATCATTGGATTTTTCGCGTATGTTGCAATTGGTCCGAGTGATTGCTTTGGTTTTGGTTTTACGACACTCAAGTGAAAACCGCTCTATCAAATCAAAGATGTTACAGGTAGGTAGGTAGATAACTTTATTTCAACGGGTCAATGAGGCTGATTAGGCCTCTAGCAAGATTATGCTAATTTGCCGAGATAAATAATATAGAACAATAAGAAAAATTAAATTCAAACATTACAAACAAAACAAAAAAAAAATAAATACTAACTAATTCTAATTTACATTTGTATATGTAAAAAAACGTTACAATTTAAATTTAAATTGTAAATTGTAACGTTTTTCTGCCTTACGAGTCATTATCTGTAAGACCCTGAAGAAGAAAGGCTGTGCCTTTCGAAATATTGGATATTTTACAAATATAGTCGTTTCCGTACCGTTTATCAGCCTTGCTTTTTTATCAAATCGTTTCAGATTCCTATCTCTAAAATCTATCGACCGGAACTTTCATTCTGGCCTTCGTTACTCCATACAAACGTCTGAGTAGGACGTTAATTATCTCAGGGTTCCTCCTCCTCTTCATCACCCCCCCCCCCCCCCCCCTCCCCCCCGCACCCTTTCCCCTCCCCTCTGTCTTCCTTAGCTGTAGTGCTTACATGTATTACCAGAAGTCCCTGACGCAGACGTCCACCCTCTCTCGGCTTTCCCACCCGTCATCTATATTCCTCCTATTCCAATTTCCATGAGTACCATTTAAAATATTTTTTTCTAAAAGTTTTTATAACATGATTTTAATAATCTTTAACTAGGTGACTGCGAGCTGTTCATCAGTACCACTTAAACTAAATCAGGCTTGTCTTACGGAGCTGCGCATCAAAACATGTTCGAAGCAAAGTTGCTAGGCCTGTTTACAGCGTGTTTGTTATTGCTGAGAGTATCATCGTCATCAACAACAGATTCAGAACCAACAACAGATCAGAAGATCGTGCGGACAAAAGTCCTCATTCTTGGAGCAGGTCTGTCAGGGATCACTGCTGCTACGACCCTTCTTGAGAACAATATCACTGATTTCTATGTTCTTGAGGGTCAAGATTACATTGGTGGGAGAATTCATGCGGTGCAATTTGAGGGAGTTTCCATTGAGACGGGAGCAAACTGGCTTCACTCACTCAACGATGAATATTCCGCTGCTCTTGCTGAACGGATGATCGATACAAAAATGAATGGAATTTGGTGTAATTATTCCGATTTCGTCATCAGGTTGGTGTTAGATTATTTATTTCTGGGTTAATATATGCGCTTTTGAACCTTGCTCTCTTTGAAGCCTTTGCAGTCTCGCCTATTTCGTCCTCAGTCTATTAGTGAGCCCAAAAAGAACATGCACACGAATTAAGGCAATTTTACTTGGCAATTTATTCATCTTTATCATCATGTTATTAACCAAAACCAGAAAATAAATCTTCTCTCGCAATAGCCCTTTTCACGGTTAACATTTCTCATTTGCATTGCAATAAAATTTAACACGGATGCGAGGCAATTTCGGGCTAAAACTACAAAATAGCCCGAAATTGCCTCACATACATGCTAGATTTCATTGTAATGCAAATGAGCAGAGTTAACCGTGAAAAGGGCTATTTTGTCGTTCTTTTACTTTACAGAGACGAAAATGGTCTAGACGTCACAGATTGGCAAGTCATTCACACATTCAAAGAAGAAATTGAAGGAAAACTTGTAGACTGCCAGAGGGCCAGGAAGAGAAGAAACATGCCGGATATTTCAGCTCGAGTTGGTTTACAGCTAATGGGCTGGAATAGTAACAAACCGATTGAAAAAGTGCTCGAATATTTTAAACTTGATTTTGAACACGCCAAGAAACCTGAATTGGTGTCGTTTTATCAGCTGCTAAATCGAGGAAGAGACTTTTTGTTTCAGACAAAAGGGGGTTATGGTCGCTGTACGAAGATCTTTACAAACCAGTGATAGATCACGTTTTCCTGCAGAAAGCTGTTGATAGAATAATATACTTGGCAAACTCGGTGGAAGTTCATACCAAAAACAACGAAACGTTCGTATCTGACTATGCTTTGTGTACCTTCAGCTCTGGTGTGTTGGCAAGTGAAATCATAGCCTTCAAACCTGCCCTGCCCGAGTGGAAACAAGAAGCCATTTTTAAGAATCCCATGTCTGTGTATACGAAGATTTTTCTCAAGTTTCCATTTAAATTCTGGGAGGACCACGAATACATTTTGTACTCTACTAAGCGACGCGGTTATTATCCAGTGTTCCAAAACTTAGACAAAGCAGGCATTTTACCGAATGGGAGCTGCGTGTTACTAGTTACTGTGACAGGAGACGAAGGAAGACGAGTTGAAGAACAACGAGACCAAGAAACAAAGTCCTAAATAATGAAAATTCTGAGGAAAATTTATGGTGTGAACATTCCTGATCCTACAGGTATGTTAGCGGTGACATTTATATATCATAGTTAACTCTCAGCCAAATAGACACAACTTTGCGTTCATACTTGCTTGGGGTGGGTTAGACGATCGCTTAGATTGTTGTGAGCCTACTTGCGTGCAAATGTGAGCTCCATCAAGGTACAGAAGGACAAGGAGTAGTAGATTGCTATCGCCTTTGGTGCTAAAATCTAAAATCATCACCGTTACAAGTATCGCGGTACCTTTTAGAGTATGGAGCCGAATAAATGTGACAGGAACTATTTGCCAGTCAACGGATTTATTTTAGAATTGGTACCTCTTAGGGGTAAAAAAGTCAATGAGCCACGCCTATCAAACGAGATTCTGGTACCTTTAAATTTTAGGGTCTTTTACCCTTGGGGTACAGATAACCAAGTTATCACGTTTACAAGTTGACAAAACGTTTTCACATTTGTTCACACACGAATCAAGACGTTCCAAATACAAGCCAGGAAAATGTGCTTTTTTCATTTCTTCTAACATTTACTTACTCCGCTTACCTTGTTATTTCCTATAGCAATATTTTATCATCGATGGTCCAAAGATGCCTTCACACGAGGAGCATACAGCGAGCCAGTCGTGGGTATTACTTCACAGGATTTCAAAAATCTTGGAGAGAGACTGGGCCGACTTTATTTCGCAGGAGAAGCGACAAGCGAGGATTGGTGCGGGTACATGCAAGGGGCGTATATGACTGGAAAGAAACAAGGACAGATGATTGCTGATGATTTACTCGGAATGGAAATTGAACAGGACAATGTATATGATATAGGAGTTCACGAGGAACTATAAATTTATGTACTTTGCACTGACAAGTGTCGAAAATGTCGACCAAGGATTCTTGTTAGTGAGTTATCGATCCTCCGTCTTTCCTCTCAAGGGAGATAAAGTCGATGATAAATGGAAACTCTTAGCCGAGGCCCTTTGTTTCGTAATCAGTCTTGCTGTTGGATTAGCCACTTCCCCCTAAATCAGCTCTATTTTTCGCAATTTTCAATATCATTTTTATACATCATGATAGTTTGTAATTTTAAAACTCGATTAGTTTTATACTTCTTTTTTCTAGTATAGTTTGTAGTTTGTACGTTAAACAAATAACTAAATTTGTATTCTAGATTCGGATTACATTTGATTTTATATGATGCGTATTTATGACTTGACTTATTGCGCAATATAAATAATAATAATAATAATAATAATAACAATAATAATAATAACAATTATTATTATTATTTTTTTAAATAAATAACGTCCTGTCAAACGTCAGTTTATCTTAGCAAAAAATGCCAGGAAAATCAATGCAATCGAGAGTAACACATTGAAAAATGATCTGATATTTCTTTTAAAAAAACCATCATACTCAAATAACATTGATTTAATTAACATTTCGCTTGTGTGTCAGTCTGATGAGAGACCATGATGATATATTGCATTAATGTTGACAATGCTTCACAAGAAGCTTTTTTAAGAAATTAGTAGCCAGTGGCAAATCAGTGAAGTTGCTGCTCTAAAAATCAAACCAATTAGTACAAAACGCCGGTGATTGACAGCAGCGTCACTGAGACTGCTATTGCAGTATAACAAAACGAGAGTCATATAGGAATATTAGTAGAAACCAAGAGTCAGTGATAACAGAAAGAAGATCTGGATTTAAAAGATAAAAGGTAAGTCTTACATCTTGTTATGTCAACTGAATTTGTTCCTGGAGCGACGGAACATTTTTTCCGGGCAACAAAGGAGCATCACGCTTTCTCATTTCGCCAGTTAGTCGTCGATGCGTCCAACGCCAGTTCGTTTTTTGTTTGAACTTGTGTTTCAACAGACGTTTTTAACCATTATGATGGCGAACTTGTCGTGACATAACGCAAAGAAATGTCACCTGTGGAAAGGATACCGGTGGGAAGAATCGTATATTGGGAAAACGTAAAATAGTCTCATTTTTGGTTGGCCCACATCAGTGCGTGTTTATTGACAACTCACATTACTGTCATCGATTATATCTCACCCAATGTTTAATCTCTTTTTGTTGTTGTTGTTGTTGTTGTTGTTGCATTAACTAATTTTCCATCTTATCAAGAGCACGTAACGAATCGTTTCGGTGAAAAAGCTGTACGGAAGCAAGGCCTCAGTCACCATAACTGAAATTCGTCAGTAACGAGTTTTCTTTAGTAAAATCCAGCCTCAAACGGCTTTCGTTACTCATCGGAAAGTTACGCGTCTTTTGCTTTCGAAGGGATAAAGAGAATGTAGTTTGGGGGTACGAAATAATGTCAGCTAGGATTTTCTTCCATCACTATCCACTATCCACTAACCACTATAAAAGAAGTTCCCTTCTTTTATAGTGGATAGTGGCGCGAGTGACAAAAGTGGTAAAAATGCATTTAAACCGGTCAGGACACACCAAGGGACAATAAAGTAAAGGTAAGAAGTCTTTATTGTGTAATATTTTCGATTTTTCTATCGCTTCTCAATTCCGTGACAAATCGTATTATTACAGTTGAACCTCTCTAATACGGACACCGACGGGACAGAGCAAAGTGTCCGTATTAGAGAGGTATCCGTAAACAGGCCCACGCTCGTCTTTTAACTGCATCTAAATTGATTAATATACAGCATTGAGACACTGTCTATCAGTAGTGTACTACACTGTAAAATTCTCAGCTACATAAGGTATACGAATCACCGTTTTAAAACGAAACGAACTACAACGCAATGCTGCATGTGAAACTGAGTAATATAAAGTACAATTCTGAAAACGTCTTTCGATATACAGTCGAACCTCCCGTAAGCGACCACCCAAAATGTCAAGCCTAGGTGGTCGCTTACGAGAGGTGGACGCAACAAGAGGTTCGACTGTATGTTTGTAACCACAAACAGGAAATTGTACTACTTACTCAAACTATCATCACCTGATCACCGGAGTGTCCGTAATAAAGGGGTTAAGTTTATATGAATTTGCTCTCTGGGGCCGCGATTTAGTGTCCGTTCCGTATTAGAGAGGGTCTGTATTATAGAGGTCTTTTAAAAGAAAATATGTGAGAATTTTGTCGGGACATAGGAAATTGTCCGTAATAGAGAGGTGTCCGTAAGGAGAGGTTGTACCTAGTTTCATTACTGTGTACCGGTTTCGAATCTGTAATTCGATGGTTGGGCTGCCTGTGGATCCGGTAGCTTTCTTCTTTTTTATAAATTATGATTATTGTTATTAAGGGGTATCGGGTTGAAAAAAAAAAAAAAAAAAAAACTAGCGAAGCCGATTTTCCTTTAACTCCAAATGCAAAAGGAGCCTGTTCAGAGGCGAGTCAGCTACGGCTCTGCAATAATAGACCACATGTTTGTCCGGATGTTCTCGATGTTTGACCGCGACCACGACAAAAAAAGTTTGTTGTGTGTTGAGTCTTGGCACGTCTGAGATTTATTGACGTAATAAAGACATTATCACTTTTATCTTTTGTGGTTCATAAGTATCTCGGCGCGGCCAATTTCGACGGAAATTATTTGAATTTGTGTTTGTTTGATTCCTTGATTACAGAGCTCTAATTGGTTGAAGTGTGTTTGGCGAGGCGAATACAATTGGCGGATGTTCGGCAGGGTTCGGTTACCCTGACGTCATAACGAATGAACTTCGTTTGAGATCGTAAGGCATTTCCGAACCGAAAGTGAAGTTTCATGAAGTTTCATACCTTTGAAAATGTGTGAAATGTTTATTGAATTCCAATCATCGCAGAATTCACAGAAGCCACTATTTTATATTTCCTGTTAGAGTCCTTCAAATACAGGCAACTTTATACTTGAAAGGATTGTTTACAGAAAAGAAACTCTTTATCAATTGTCCACTTGTGTGATGTTTCAGTTGGGAAGTGATCTGCTTTTGACGTCCGGGGTAACGAAACTACTATGGTGACATCTGATACGCTGAAACCGTCACGGCGTCTTTGTTCATGATAAAACAGAATCGGGAAGTTCAAGTTTGTGCAAGTTGCTACAAGAACCGGTGTTTAAAAAGTGATTTGGCCACGATTTATTGGCGGGAATCCGTGCTCGACAAATCGCTGCGAAGGAGTACGAAATAACGTTGAATAAGGCGGGCTATGGATTGTGTTGAACCAAGGTAGGTTAATTGTCAACGCAATTGTTGTGTTAAAATAATTTTAACCTTTCATGCTACTCTAAAGACAATGGACTGATATTGAGAATTGTTATAAACGCTTTGCGAGATAGCTAAATGTTAAAGTACACTGGCCTTTTCAGTTTTATTAATAGATCTCGGAGGAGAGCGCATTGCAATAAACAAATATGCCTCAGCTGATGTTAGTTTGTCCTTGTATTTTTAACTTATTAGCATTGTGTTTATTCAATTGTTCTCTTGTGAATGATTAGTAAATAATTCTATTTCAACTGAGAACACTTTAATTCATTGGTGTGCGAATAATCTAAGTTGAGCTTTTAACAAGCGTTTGGAAGCGAATATCGATGCATTTGATAATATTTCATTATACAGCTTAACCGCATTGGTTGAATATTAGATTGCCAATAGATTATAAAGATTAAGCAAAAACTATTACGTACAATGAAAACAATACAAAATCCGTAGAAAATGAGGTTTTATATTGTATTCAATATATATTTGATTTCACACTTGTGATATTGGCAAAGGCCTGTTTAAAAAAAAATCAAACCTTTTGGACTGCAGTGTACATACAATTAACTTGTGTTGACTGATCTTTTCGATTTGCCAGGAATCTTGAAAAGTTTGTTGCTGTGTGGGATTTTGAACCATCCAAAAATGATGAAGTGGCATTATCAAAGGTAAAGTTGAGTTTCTGTAGTTTTAAAGTGGTATTAGTTGTGGGATTTTATCTTCAGTTTATACAAATGATAGTTTGAGCAATATTAAGCTTAATTTTTTCTTATCATAACATTGGTTTTCAATGTCATATTTATTTAAACTCAGTAAATTAAAGTGGCGTTCAGACTGGAATAATTATTAGAATACCCTACAGAAGTTATTTGATTTATTATTGCATTGGAACGTCATTAGCAGGACACTGATGGATAAAAAACTCTGGTCATATGTTATAGAGTTAAGTGATACTAAGGGGTGCCTGTGTATCTCTTCAAAAAATAATTTGCACTCTGTTTAACTGTTGCAATTTGTTTAATTGGATTGTCCAGGCCTTGAATTCATAGGGACGGCTTGCAAGTTCAAATGAAGCAAGAAAATTAATCGTTGTGTGTTCACGTTCTCCACAAAACCTATAATTTGATCATTTGACGTTGTTGTTTTGCAGAGACCACATAGAAATGTACCAAAATTTCAAACACAAAGCAGATGCATTGTTTTTGCTCATTAAACCTATTGTTTTGTGCCTTTCTCGCTGCTGCGATGTCCTGGTTGCTTAAGCTCCCTATTACTTAGTGGGGGGGGGGGGGGGGGGGGTACAAAGTGCCAGACCAGGCATGCCTCTTCCCAGTCTCAATCTCCATATTCATACTTGCCCAGGGCTTTGGCCACCTTTGCATTCAGCTGTCATGCAGTTTATAGGAGCACATGTTCTAGGGCCCTGGGGCCCATCTTGAGAAAATAACTTTTTGTGCCTGGAAAGCTTTTTTATGCATGCAATGTTTACATTAACAATAGAACAATTAACAGATGTCGACTTAGTAACCTGGCCTTTGTGTGGAACTGAGGCTGGAGTTGACCTTGTTTTGATAGAAACCTTCCTTCTCTTCATAAGTAAATCATGTTGTTCTTATGCTGACTAACATGATTTATGTATGAAAAACAGGGAGGTTTGTATCAAAACAAAGTCAACTCCATCCTGACTTTTACTCATAGGCCAGGGTACTAAGCACACAACTGTAAAGTGGTCTATTAAAATAAGATAAGATAATAACTATATACTAGCAGTAATCACAGATTATGGAGACGCATTTGAAGGAATTTCTGGCGGAAATGAGCCACTGAAAAAAAAAACAATAGGGGCAGCCATTTGGAAGACCGGCCACCAAAAAATCTCAAATTTTACTGCACATAAACCACAGGACAACCAACACGAAATTAGGATTGCGTTCTTCGAATGCGATAACAAGGGTAGAGTAGTTTAATTACTGGTCGCCTGGTAGTTTTCATAATGGCCCTCCTACAATTAATCTAGTTAACTACTACATAGTGACAGCCTAGTGCTAATTAACTGGTTCATAATTTACTAGGGAGATGTTGTGTTTGTGGTGAAGAAGTACCAAGATGGATGGTTTAGAGGAATACGATACAGAGGATACCAGGTATGCTTCATCAAAATAAGTATTATTAGTAGATTAAGTGGAATACAATTCAGAAAATATATAATTGGGCCAGTAATTAATGAGATTGAGTGGAGGTGCAGTGGTTAGCGCATCTTTCAACCTGAAGGTCGGTGGTTCAAGCCTGGTCTCTGCCATCGTGTTGTTTCCTTAGACAAGAAACTTTGCTCCACGTTGTCTTTCTCCATCCAGGTGTATAAATGGGTAACGGCGACATTATGCTGGGGGGTAACCTTGCGATGGACTAGCATCCCATCCGTGGTGGAATAGTAATACTCTCAGTCGCTCTTGCTACATAAACTGTTTTTTTTTTTTAATTTGAAAAGAAAGAAAAGAAACTGGGTTTAGCTCTAGCAGTTGTAAGCCATTAGGCTTGTGAAGACTTACATGTACCTTAAATTTATGAGATTAAGCTTTATGTTTTTTTTTTACCTGCGAATGACAAAAATTCAATTTTTGCCATCTCCGTTTGGCGTGATTCTACGTGAAAGTGAGTAGTTTCGCATTTGTTCTAAAAATTTGAATTATTTTCAACTTTTCTGGTGGATTTCGAGGGTATTTACTCAATTTTCTTTGTGTAATAGTACTCCATTATCTGTGTTGTATTTTAAGTATAAAAATAATGACTTTAATTTTTTAATGATTTTTTTATGTACCTGTTAGGCTGGATGCTTTCCTGGCAATTTTGTTGTGAAAGACTCTGGTGAAACGGAAAATATTGAATGGTAGGTCAAATTTTGGCAAGACTTTAAATAAAATAAAAATGAAAATGTGACAGTGTTGTGACTATACTTCTAAGAAGGCCACTTCTAACTTTTGGCTTAAACAGTAATATTTTTTCTTGTCTTCCAATCAATGGATTTATTCATTTTGTAGGTCTCAAGTGTCACAAGATTTGTTCTCATCTTCTCTGGCATCAGAAGTTAATGCCAAGACTTTAGCTGATTTAGAAATTGATCGATCAAATATGACCTCTGAGGGAGGTGGAACAGACGACCAGTATAAAGATATGGAAAATAGACAGCCAGACGTCAATCAAAATGGCGTGGAAAGGTGTGATTCTCTTAGCAGTGGTAACAGTGGTAGCTTCAGTCCAGGACCATTCACTTCATTTCATGGACTGAATATAGTTGCTGATTCAATGTCACAAGAAGGGGAAGGTAAGGAAAAAAATTACATGTACATGTACAAATGACAATACATGTACTTTTGTGATTTATACATGCAGTAGTTAGCAACAATTGTCTCCAAGGCAGCTTGTATGAATAGGTAAAGAGACTACTTCAATCAAAGGTTCAATTCTGCCTCCGATCTTTGGCCACTAAAGTAGCTGGATTTGTAATATTTGGCAGTCTTATTTTCTTGACTATGCTGTATAAATAGCTAACTGGTTAGCCTCCCACCAGTTAGGATTTTTTACAAGTAGTAATATATGTTCTATTATAAGGAAATATTTGTTTCAGAACCAGCACTGTGTAGTATGCTTACCCTTTCTTTCACTTGATTTTATTCTAGAATCTCAAGAACGCAAAAGAACAAGAGCTGCCATGGTATGTTAGTATACTTACCAGTGAGTTACAACTTTTTGGAGATGGGTTAGTTGAAGGAGCTCACTTTTTCAAAAGTGGGTGGTCAGACAGCTATTAGTTTTGATAGTTTTTATTATACATCTCAATATTTGTAAGGAAATTATGTTCACTGGTGTTTTTAAATATTTCAAGTTGTCTGTTCAGGTTTTGTGATGCCACTAGATTGTTGTGGACTGATGTAGAGTAAGGTGTTTTTAAAATGTCTGATAATAAATATTTCACTTTGTTTCTTTGTCCAGGAGCTTTTAACATCAGAGGTTTCATATTTCAATGGATTAAATCTCTTGTCTGGGGTCAGTAAATATATTCTGCTAAAGCCTGATATTCCATGTTATAAATTATCTTCTACATATCTTTAAGAGAAACTAGCTTATTACTCATTACTGATAAATATTATCACGGTCATCACTACTTTTGTCAAATGGCACATTAGCACCTGTAGCTGGCAAAATCGCCAGCTGCCGACTCATTCACATTGTTTCATTTTTTAAAAACAGGAGATAACAGCTACTGTGACTTATTTTATTTTCCATTTTGTCTTTTTTTAGCATTACATAAGACCTCTTAGGAAATTTCGTATCATATCCCCTGAAGATCTGAAAAAAATATTTGCAAATGCTGAGGTAAGTGGCTTGTATGGCCAAACAAATATGTTAGCTAAATTAATGTTTGACATTTCTTCCCAGCACATTTTATGGTTGGGCAAGCTTATCCTGAAAAATTATAGAAACCTAGATTACGTGCAACTTTATCATTACCTTAATTACTGATTATGTAATGAAATGTATTTTTTTTTAGTCCCTAGAGTCTATAAGTAAAGAACTGGTTGCAAAACTTCAAACACGTTTGGCTCACTGGGATGTGAACACAACACAGATTGGAGATGTTCTCGTAGAAATGGTAGTTAATGATAGTTATAAACTTGTACAGTTTCATTGGATAGTATGATACTGTTGAACTTTTCAGTCCTTCGATATTTATTTGGGTGATATTCCTGCATATGACTAATTATACAATGTACCTTCTATTTTGCAGTTTTCCTATTTGATGATGTTTGAACCATATTTCAAGTCGAGGAAAAGAGGCAATGAGGTATGTGATGTGTTGGATTACTCAACACAAAAGTTGCATTTGTTGTGAATAATGGATCAGTTGAGAAGTGAACATTAACATACCCAGCTTTTGCTACCGTTGGGAATAAAGGTAGATTTAATTGCTATGCTTTCAGTTCTCAGTCTATTTCTATAACCCTTTCAAATACTCAAATTTCAAATGTCATTGCCCTTTCATATCCTGTGAGACTGAAGGTGCAGAGGTCTAGAGGTTAGTGTGTCAGATTTTCAACCTGAAGGTCGGTGGTTCAAGCCTGGTCTCTGCAGTCATGTTGTTTCCTTAGACAAGAAACTTTGCTCCATGTTGTCTCTCTCCACCCAGGTGTATAAATGGGTACCGGCAACATTATGCTGGGGGGTAACTTTGCGATGGACTAGCAGGCTTTTAGCCAGAAATTGAAAAGTGGCCGTCCTGGATATATTTCCCATCATAAATTTTTAAAGGATTAGGTGCAATTTTCGTGAATTTCTTCAAAAAGTGGGCGTCCACAGGACGCCTGGACACCCTGCTGGCTAAAAGCTTGTGGACTAGCATCCCATCCAGGGGGGAGTAGTAATACTCTCAGTCACTTCATGCTACAGAAACCGGGTTAAGCTCTGGCAGTTGTGAGCCATTAGGTTTGTGAAGACTGCTTCTCCTATCCTGTCCCCCTCTTCTCTCCTGGCCCCCTTACCTTCTCCACATTCTATAGCAACTGAAAAAAAAATATATTTAAAAAAATGTTTAGGCCTAATTATAATATGTAAATTACTTTGTGACTGCTTCTGTTGCTTGGCAACTGTTAAATCACTGTTATCCTGTTTTATACATACAGTGTAACACATAAAGTATTGATAATTAAAAGAAGAATTATAAATCTCTGACAGGTAAAAGCAAAGTTGGAAAGAAACAATGAGAAGTTCCGAAATTTTTTGTCCAAGGTGAGATTTTTAGCTAATACTGAAGGGCCACCCACAAGACGTTAAGTAGTGTGATGTAAATTGTTAGAGCTAGTCACCTTCAGAGTGCAATTACTGATGTCTAACAGCACAGGGATGGTAGATTCTATTATACAATGCATGGTTTTGTTGAGCCCTGTTTGTTAATTTATTATTATACCGGTAATAATAATCATAATTGAAGGGCTCCCGGCAATAAGGTCCTAAGTACATTTTAGGAAATTTTTCACTAAATCTTGGATTTTTAGCCTCAAAAGGGACTCACTTGCCAAAATTATGACTGGATCATGTAAATATGACTGAAAGGATTTAAACCAGGTCAACAAATCTTCTGTCTTCAAACAGAATAATTTTTTTGAAAAGATACATAGGGTGTCCTGGGGGCCATAGGGTGTCATAGGGGCCCAAAACATTTTCTCAAATATGTAGATTTTCTTCCCCATTTTTCTGTTTTAAGCACCTTAACAATAATTTTATAATAAATCATTAATTTGACAATACTGTGCTTTTAAAGGCCTAAAACATACAATTTTAGTGACAGTTACCAAAACATACTTAGGACTTCTTGTCGGGAACCCTTCAATTATTTCATTATTTTTGTTTTGTTTTGAACTGGGTATCAGTTTGAAACAAAAAAAATAACAGATAAGGAAATGGTAATTATCATAATTATTACCAGTATTAATTATTTGTTACTATTATTATTAATGATAAAAATTATGATAAAATGCCTTTGTGCTAAGTACATCGTGGTTCCAGCTTGCCCAAACTATAGGTCGGACAAGCTTGAAAATTGATCTTCTCTGCACTCTGTGCCTGCAGTGGTAATGCCACATCATCATTATTAATATTTAGTTATATTGTTTGCATAATTTCAAATTAATATGAAATAGAGGCTGACTGAGCAGGGTTGTTGCTGTTTCATTTCAGGTCAATTGCAACCATACTTTGGATTCATTATTACTAATGCCAATACAGGTACAAACTGACATGGAAATTTTGATGTGAAAACTAGCCTAAAGCAATCCTCAATATTTCTTTAGTCAGTCATTCAAGGGTCACAGAATAAATTATTGTCAGATTAAGTATTTTAAATTTTTGTGCAATAGGGTATATAAAATGCATTGTAACTTATTAAACTAACTATTTAAAAATCAGCTGAATTATAAATAAGGGTCATCTTATTCATACTTTTTCAGAGGGTTCCCAGATATGAGATGATATTAAAGGAATTAGTAAAACGAACAAGTGAGGTAAGGCTGAAAGCGTAGCAGCAATTAACTGATTAGTCCTGCTGACATTTTAATATTTTCTTGTTGTTTTTTAAGGTGTGTCTATCTTGTTTTATGCGTTTAGCAAATTTTTCTATGTTCAACCTCCCATAATGACAGTCTTTTGAAAACTAAAATGCTCCAAGTTAGGCTGATATTCTTCCATTCACAAGGCTGTGCTCTAGGCTGCCCAGCAGTTAAGCTACATGTACACTGTATGTGCAAATACTAAGTTTTTCTTGTTGCACCAAAGTTAGTTGCCCAGGCATTGTTAGAGCACAGCCGTGATTCATGGTATCCCATATATATAATTATATGCTGCTAATGTTTGTGCTTTTTAACTTATTTTTCTCAAAAACAATATTTTAGGATCACCCAGATTATGAGAATTTAAAGGAAGCACAAAGCAAAGCACAGAAGGTAATCCCTGATGGATTAATTTATAAATTTCAATCTCTTACTTTTTACTATGCAATTCTTTAATATATGTAGTTAGCAGAATTTGTCATAGTATGTCCTCAAGTTGGTGACGCTATCATCTATTCACTTGACAATGTACTGATCAATATTGTGGATGAGCTCTGTTAATGCAAAGGATGGATTCAACTGCCTCAAAAGTTATTTATCAGTTGATGCCATATAACAGTGTACATGTAATCTCCATTAAGGGGACACTATCAGGTCCCTAAGAACCTTTCCCTTAATAGAGCTGATAATTACAATGATTATATGTCATCGTTTTGCCGACTGGGGACCAGGAGAAGAAGTGTCCCTTCAATAGAGGTGATAATTGCAACGATTATATGTCTTCGTTTTGGCGACTGGGACCAGGAGAATTGTCCCCTTAATAGAGGTGTCCCTTTAATAGAGGTGATAATTACAACAATAATTATATGTCATTGAATGTTTTGGCAACTGAGACCAGGAGAAGTGTCCCTAAGTGGAGGTTTCACTGTATTATGAATTGTTTGGAATAGCTAATAATTACACTTTTTACTACTTTTTACTACTGGTATTTTCCACTGGTAAAAAAATGTTTTATTATTATTATTATTAATTCTGTTTTCTATCATTTTCACAGACTGCTGAAGCCTTAAATGAACACATTCGGCAAATAGAAAATGAAACAAAAGTTGTTGAAGTCATAAAGAGTTTTCCCAATGATGAATTGGTGAGTTTTACAGTGACCAGTTACACAAATATAGCTCTTTTACTTTTCTCAATGTTCACCACACCACCCCCACTCCCACCCCCACCCCCCCCCTTCTCCCCCTCCCCCCTCCCCCCATCCCCCCTCCCCCCATCCCCCCTCCCCCCATCCCCTCCTGTGTGATTTGGAAGTTAAGCTGACGACGCCTAGCTGTCATTTTAAATAATGAAAGTTTTACCTAGCTACATGTACATGTCCCTACCTAACTATGTAATCTAATTTGACTTATGCCATCATTTAAAATGTCTTTTTTTCTTAGCAGAATCTTATTCGACCTTCAGTGCTTAACAGTCCAGGTAACATTAATAGTTTGAATGTTTTGCATTGCATGTTGTTTATAGTTACTGAATAGATGGAATTTTCAAAAAAAAGCTAAGTTTCCAGCTTTAGCCTTTACGTGTTGCACTGTGACTCTGTACACATCAAGGTCAGTGGGTCTCTGTACACATCAAGATCAGTGGGTATATCAGTGGGTATATCAGTTAAGTGAGGGTGGGAATTAATATCATTGATTTTTTTTTGTGAAAATTGGAGCAGCTGATAGTTCACTATTATGTTGAACACTGTGGTTGATTACGAGTTCACTAACAAGTCATACCTCTCATATTACATCCATAATTTCTACATTAATACAGGGTGTATATGTTGTGGTTTAATTGTAGTCTTGGTTCATTTTTTTTTTCAAACCAGTTACATTTTTGCAAACTGGCTTGATTTTTAACTGTCTGAAAAGGGATTTTATTTATGGGGTGTACTGGTAATTAAAAAATAGGGGTTTAAAAAAATTGTTTTCAAAGTTTTCTCCCCTTAACTTAACTTCCAAGGAATATAGTGGTTTCACATATTAATATATAAATTAATAATTCAGTTTTGATTAACCCCTTGAACATTCACTTAGCTGCTATAATATTAATTATTCTTATCCATAAAAGGTCAGCTGAAAACGTAATTACCTAATGCTGCTATATTCTTTGGGAGAAAAATTTACAATAATGATGAAAAGAAAAAACTTTGCCAATTAGAGGAATCAAAGGCATGAATCACAATCCCAATACCCTCGTCATGTATATGTTGTAGTTAATTTTATCCTTTGTTCAATTTTTATTTTCTATCATTGTCCTTTTTTATGTTAATATAATTTATAATAATGAATATAAAACAAAGGAAAATGAAAATTAAACCAAGGTTAAAATTAAACAACAACATATAGTACCCTGTAAACTTTTTACATGTACAATGTAAATAATTGATTCCATGCTGTGACCATCCAAAAGAGCTTGCATCTGCTATTTACCCATTTTGATAATAGTTAATGGTGCTGCTCTGTTAGTAATATGATTGAAACATTGACTGCTAAACCTAGTTCTAATGAGTATATTCTTGGTTTCCACTTACGTCATATTAGAATTCAGAAGTATTAAACAACAGATTTCGATTCCAAAATGTTTATGGAATTGTAGAGAGTTAAAACTACACATCAGGGCCAAATTTTGAAGCATAAAATTAGAGTTTTTAATTCAAGAGTTTCATGTACAGGCAAACGAGTATTACACATTTTTAGTAAGAAATGTATGAGCAGCCATCTTGGTGCCCCATTTTAGGGCAGCAACATAGTGGCCAAAAATTAAATCACAAAATATTGCATTTGCTATAAGTTCCATTAAATCTGCTTAAAAGCTTTTTATAATGAAAAAATAACTTTCAACTGGTTCAATTTTGTTTATTTTCACAGCTTATCTGAAATAGCGTGACGAATTGTGTGACACATTTAAAACATTTATAAATCAGAAGCAAAACATAGTTAAAACCTGAAACTTTTTGTGAAAGATTATAACACTGGTATCCACATACCATGTTAGAAACAGCTTTGTAGGACATACACTATAGATTTTTAAATTTTTATGTCATCATGTGCAAACCAAGAATACATAATAAATTATATATTTAAAGAAAATATGTAGCTGCTCAGTGCTTAATAACAGGCTCATAACACTAACTATAAGAATCTAATGCTTGCAATCCATCATCACTAACATTTGTTTTAGGAATGACAAGTTTGACAAGTTGCTTTTTTCCAATGTTCCGGTGAGTTGAAGAACATGTTTGAAAATGTTGTCATCTGTTTTCAGGAAAACAGGTTTTAGTTGGATTAGTGCGTCTAAGGTATTATTTACTTATTCATTTTCCAATACAGCAACCCCTCAATTGGGGATTATTAGCTCAGGCGGTTGGTATTGTTTACATAAGCTCCAAAATCAGGCTTCTAAATGCCTGTGGGTTGCCTGTAACCCTTACAATACCCAACATTTCTAGGGTAAAATGACTGATTACCGGTATGTGATGCCGTATTGGAACTGATTGGCAATGATGAATGAGTGTTTTTTTTTTACTTTGCCCTGACGGCTTCTGAAGAACATCACTAAGGTTGAACTGTCACAAGGTCGTAATACTATCTTGTATAGGTAACAAGCATTCCATGGCTAGCTTTAATTTTAGTTGAAAATTATGACAGCAAATGAACAAATGAAATTTGATGATTGGGACAATATGTATGCACCATGAAAATGGTTAGAGCATGGTTAAGGGTGCCTGTGCTTTTGTGAGCTGCGGATGACATAATTAATTTTGTTGTCGTGAAATCTGAAGGAAATCCCTCACAAAATGTGATCTGCTAAACAGCTGTGAGCTGCTTTGATGTTGCTGACTACGTTACACATGGAAAATAATTGATAGTCATAAAACCTGAAAGGGACTAGCTCAGATGTTGACCCCATGTAAGTTGCATGCAAGACAGCTGTCAAAAAGTCATATACACTGATCCTAAGTTAACAGCTACAACTTAACATTCAGTAAACCTAAATTGTAACTCAGGATGAGAAAAATTCATGGTGATTCAAAAAGGATTATTTTGATCTATGTTTCTTTTTTCTGATTTTAAAAAATGCTGACAGAGGTATTTTCTTTCAATTTATAGGAAACATGATAGAGACCACATTGCAACTTTATCAAAAAGCCTCAAGCGGTAAGGAATTAAGCTTGCATAAGTTAACTATAATTTTATAATTTGTATTTTAACTTACTGGTTATTTGATTTTTAGTAGGGGACTTTAGATCGGACGACGAATACGAGATTGAGTATGAGTACTACTTTTAAAACTTAGTTCGCGTACTCCAAATAACCATTTACCACAAATTTTATACCTAGAGTCTTCTTATCTTCTGATTTGCAACAGGAAGGACCGACAGCTTTGGGGACATGACTGGCTTTAAATTCAAAAGTCGTACTCATACTCAGTCTCGTACTCGCCGTCCGATCTAAAGTCCCCTTGTATCACACTGGGTACATTAGTTTTATAACATCACCATAACAATGGAAACAATAATTTTTGGGTGTTCGCAGCATTAGGTTATAATTGGCTAACATACAGCAAGACTGTACTCAGACAGTTCTGGCAGATTGTAACCAAAAAATTTATCAAAGAAAGTACACAAAATAATGTAAAAATGGCAATTTCAAAATAGTACTCATTAGTATTAATATTTCTGTTACAGAAAACTAAGGTATTCCAAATACAGCCTAAAAACATTTTGTTTTTTTGTTGGTATAGGATATCTCTTCCTTTAATGGATACCATTGATACATCTCCTAATTTTCCTCGACGTGGTTCGTCAGCAGTCCCACGGGATATTCACTCCCGGAGTGCCGATAACAGTGACAGTGATAGTGACACAGAAACTCCACCATTAGGAGATACATTTATAACTAGGTAAATGATTCTCTAATGAAATAATTTAATCATGCCTGAGTGAGTAATATAAACAGCAACAAACCAGGGTGTACATGTATGTCCTGTATAATTTTCAGTTTTTGCCGCAATAGCAAAGCGCACAAATGACGTCAGTACTCATGTTTGTCTGAGTTTATAATTTATTCTTGTTTATTCTTGTTTATTCTTGCATTTCTGACAATAGAAATAATAACAAATTATTTGTTATTAGGAATCCCCTGAGAGTCACTTTTGGTTTGTTTGTCTGAGTTTTAGTTCTATAAATAGTAATTGTGTGCTTCGCTATTTTGCCAGTTCGTGGAATAAACACTTCAAATAACCAAACTGGTTTAATACTCAAATTGCTTTTCAGTACATATCTTTTTGAAGGTGAAGTTGAGCGTGTAACCAAGAAAGCCACTGGTTCCAGTGAGGGTGGAATGGTTCATGAAACAGTTGAAAGGTCAGTCTGAATGCTAAGTTCTTATTTTGTCTTGAACAGGTTAGAAAAGAGTACAAATAAAACAAAGGGGGTTTATCACTGCAATAAAACAAGGAGGATTATTTTAATTGTCAGAGAGGGGCAGGTGATCAGTAGTCAATGATTAAGTATTTGTTTAAGTAATTATTATGTTTAGCATTATATAATGAATACACTATAAATTATCTGCAAGGAAGCACGCAACACCATCCCCTCTGTATGGCCATTACCTTACGCATACACACAACCATATCACCCTACATTATTCATATATTATATTTATTATTATATTTATATTATAATTATTATATTTATTTGTTTATTCTTATTACCCTATGTTATTCATATTCATATAAAAAATATTGAGGTGAAACAGTCAGTACCACATGAAATACTTACAGTTAATATAGTGACAAAAAATGAAAAATAAGCATGGAATCATGAGAAAGTAAATATTTCTACAGAAGTCTCCTTTGTTCTTTTTGGTTTTACCTTGTGCTCTAAGGCGAATACCTAAGGCTGGTCCTGATGGTGTCCAGCTCAGGGTATCCTAAATTTGTTAATCTCAACTTGTTTTACTCCTTTCTTCCTTTCAGACATCTCTTCTTATTTAATAATGTCTTATTGATTGGCATGGTAAGTTAAAAACATTTTCTAAATAAATGATTTTTTTCCTTTTCCTTTATGTGCTTTTCCTTTTCATGTAGCTAATAGAACTTCCAGTTAATGATTTTATGTATGACAGTGGCTTGTAGGTAATTATTAAAATAATTTTTTCAGGCATCAGAAAATCTTATAACAGGAAAGAAAACTTATAAACTCAAGGATAACATCCCTCTTGCACAAGCGTGGATTGCAGCACCCAGTGCTTACTACAACAATCCACCAGAAACTAGTAAGTTCTACATTCAATTTCAGGTGCACAATTTATGAGTGACAGAATCTGTGGCATGACATGTGTAATAATAATAATAATACAAGCTTGTGACAATACATAATACATCAGGGCGAGTACACTTGATGGGACCTTGATGTTACGGGTGATCTTGCCTGTTATGTGTTAAATTGACTGACAAAGCAACAAACTTGTTACAGGTGGTAAGATCAGAGCAATGCCTGTCACAAATCTTAATGACAGCCCTGTACACTGATCCATGTTAATCATGTGACTCCATCTGGGCCACGTGGCCTGAGTAGATCCTGTCACTACACAACTTGATTCACCATAAAACAAGTTATGTTGCTTGTACTTCAAAGCAGTTGTATCTTTTACATTCAAATAACACCCAACTTTGTCCAAAGAAACATTGCATCTTATAGCATCTCATAAGCTTTTAATTTTTATCCCTTTTTGTCAGTATTTAATAATATGTGGTTGATATTTTTATATTGCAGTGTTTATTCTTGGAACACCCACACAAATCTACAAATTTCTAGCACCATCTGAGACAGAAAAAGAATCATGGCATAAAAAACTTAAAAAATGTATTGAGAAAGAAAAACAAGCATTTGTCGAGGTAAATGATTTATTTCACTAGAAGTGTATAGAATTTGGAGTTGTGAAATCAAGAGGTCTGTTACAAAGTCCATGATTCCTGCTGTTGTGGCACTTTTTTAAGTACTATCATGGTAATTTACAGCAACCAGCATGATCTAAGTGGTCCTGCTGGCCAGAATTTAAATGGTCCATGACTTCTCACACTGCAGTCTGATGCCCTACCAACTGCATGGTTGAATAATATTGTCAACTTTTATTAAATTCATTAATAATTCAATGAAAATTAAATGAAGGCTTGTAATCATAATACAGAACAGCTATGAAATGCTACATGTAGTTAGTTACAACCACCTGTGGATGTATATGTTGTATCAAGTGATTGTAAATGTGATATAACATGGACACTCGTGTTTTAAACACTACATACATGTACAACAAAACATTTTTGCATGTTTTGGACAGCTTATTGATTTTAATTTCTTTGTTACTTACAGTCATTTCAAGGATTGCCAGTTCCTGATGAACAGTTCTTAGCAGTTTCAATGGAAGCTAAAATTGACTACAACAAGACAGTTGACTTAGGTACATGTAGAATGATTTAACATTCATTTGATAATAATTATTTATTAATTACTGAAAGGTCTAAAATCAGCAGACTTGAGAAAAAGACAACATTTTTTAATTTCGAAGAAATAGGTGTATGTTACAGCAGTTACCACTGCCATTGTCAGTTTGACTTACTGTTACAAAGATGAATTTCAATTTAAAATAAACAGGAAGCTGCACACAGTTTGAACTTGTGGCGTCTTATTTAACCTATTGCAGCATTGATTCCCAAGTTTTTTGAGTGCTTTTACAGAGAAACTAAGCTTAAAATTATGTCTAAAAAGCAAGACCACACTACACTCGCTACATTTAGGACTGACACTTAAAACCATGATCAATAGCTGAAATTACTATGGCAAGTTATATAAAACACAAAACTTGCTAGAACAAAAATCCCAAAGCAATAAGCGGTGAACAGAATATCAAACGGTCCTATCCATCCATGAATGCCTTGCATTGTCTTGAAAAGTTGTATGCAGTAATTCTTTCTTCTTTTTCTCAAGTTAACGCACAGAGAGATTTTTCTACCATCCTGAAATCAAGAGTGAGATCATAAGGTCGCATGTCAAC
Source organism: Dendrophyllia cribrosa (assembly GCA_024195265.1). NCBI lineage: Eukaryota > Metazoa > Cnidaria > Anthozoa > Scleractinia > Dendrophylliidae > Dendrophyllia > Dendrophyllia cribrosa. Next base: position 40,818,762 of record JAJLRJ010000009.1, read on the forward strand.
CAATCAAACCAATAAAATTTAAAATAATTTTATGTGTGCATAAATTTGTTTGCACTAATGTGACACACACACAAAAAGAAAAGTCACAGCTGAATTTATAACTCGTTACGAGTTATTATATCCTAACTTGAGCAATAACAAAGAATGAAATAGTCGACTACAAAACAAAAGAAACATCTACTGACAGATATGGGACAAAACATACGAAAACCAAATTAATAGCATAATATTATTATGCAATGATTGCTTCTACATCTACATCCAAATGTTAAGTTTCATATTTAGCTTTGTGTATAAGCAAAATAATTATGCTCACATAGTACTTTCAGAAGTTTGATGCATTGCTTTAAGTTAATTAACTATCCCATTTTTGTTTAGAATTAAACCTGAGACAAGGTGAAGAAGTCCTAATAATTGGAATCAAATCTGGGGATCTCTGGCTTCCAGTGAGTCAAATGAAAGTTGTATTTTGTTAATTTCTGACCAATTAATATTAAAATTTCTTATAGCTTCCTTAATATTTTAACTCCTTATCAGGAAATAGAATTAATATTTCTGCTGTTCAATTTTGTTTTGTGGGTGACATAAAATTTTTTATTAGTTGCTTAACCCTTTCTCTCTCAGAGTCAATTATGAAGACATGTAGTGTAGTTCTAACTTTTGAGTCTGAGGATGAAATCCTATGGTGTGACCATTCAAATGAAACCTCTTTGGCAGTACTTTTGCATGGTACCATTTGTTCTTCAGTATTTCACAACATGAAATTTGGGAATTTTTTTGAACAATTTTTGATGTTTGGCACTATTGGGAGTGAAAGGATTAACATTCCCAATCCAGAAATGTTTCATAATTAATGTTATTGCTCTCTTGCAGGGATTGTATCCTGTGAGCCTCTGTGAACTTGAGTTGGCTTGGTGGGTTAATTATTGCTATTTGTACCATTTCTTGATTTATTTATATGAAACTAACTGTTGAATAATAATTGCGTTTGCACAATCCTAAATCTTGTGTTGGGTGCCCTGAGTAGGAGCCAGATTGAATTCAGCTTTTCTCTGTTTCTCTGTTTTGACACCACTTTAGCCCCGAAGATTCTTTTGTTATTTTAATGGGCAAACCAGGCAAGAACTGGTATCAACTTTGGCATCTCCCCGAATGTTTTCACATACCTTCTTTTGTGCAAATGCATTTTCCTAATCGTTTGATTACTACAAGTTTATTATTAACTAGTTAATAAATCTTCCTTCATCAGGTGGCCTGGACTTCACAAAGGCAGATTTGGTTGGTTTCCAGGTGGGAAAATAGACAACCTACTACTTACTTGAATACCAACAACCCCTTGGAATCTGAATGACGTTTGAATGCCACTAATAGTTTCAAATGATAAGACTTGTTGGACTGTACACATGCAGTAAAATCCTGCTGTATATGCGACCACCTGTACTCTGAAAGCTTTTTAACATGTAGAGAAATAATTACAATAGTTTACAATGTAGATAGGCTAGATCTAGATTAGTTTATTAAAAATACATTTTATTTTATTATTAAACAGCCAGACCAAAGAATGAATATAATTTTATTGTAAGTAAAGTTTCCCAGTTTCAGCTTTTATTAATTTTGATAATGCTACAATGTAGACACAAATAATGTAAGTGTAAATTGGAAAAATTAATGAATACCAAACATTGTTCTCATTTTTAGTTTTCTTTGCATTTTCTAGCTCAATGTGTAACAGGGCCCGATGTAGCAAGCTTTACTGCCACAAATGAGGTGAGCTAGGTATAGTTTTGATATCTAGTTCAATATTCACTGTTGAAAATTTAAGGCAAGTGATCAAATTATTAGATTGAACTACATCTGTATTGTTTTGCAAATTATATGTTGCCAAACTGAGCAAGATGTTACTTTCAATAACATTACCATCTGCGCAAAGAAATTGGGATAATAACTTATTGAAAACGCAAGTTCTTTGCCGATACAAACTGAGTAAAGGATAGTATTAAAAGAATAAAAATTAATTTTTGTATTTTTGTCTGCTTCATGGTTTAGTTTCATCCTATTCCTGTGGCTGTCGCTTTCAATGGTATAAAAAGAACAATGATAAAATGGGTGAGTGAAATTGCACTTTTAATTGATCCATTTGCTATACAATTATTAATATAGTTGCTCTTCTTGGGCTGACTGTCACCTTAAGTCTCTTATTTTCGTCCCCTGGAGGCAGAGAAAGACTGAAAGAGACTGAAGACCCTGGGAATGAGGTGGAGTTACACGGACTATGTCCCAAATGACATCTTTATATCAGTGGAAACCCCAAAATAATGGTCTATTTTTGTTTAAAATTATTCTATTAGTGCTCTAAGAGTAAAAATACCGTAAGTGTATTGAGCTTCAGATGGCCAGGAAGAAAATGGCTTGCAACTTACCAAAGTAGTCATTTGGCCATGAATTGCATGATATATTCAAATGCCTCTTTATAACTGCTGCTTAATTTGTGTTATTTTTTCGTTTAGACTGGCAGTAGTCTCCCAGTTCCGGTTATGGAGGATATGTTGACATTAAAGATTTTTAAACCAGATAAAACTTTTAAGGTAAGAATGATATGAATGCCATGACCCGATGCCTTGTTATAAACCTGTGTTGAATTTAATATCTTTATTAATGTTTGTTTGCAGACTTGTAAAGTAGAACCAGACTGTTTGGTTTCGCATGTTATGCGGTGAGTCTGACACAAGTACTTGTTATTGACCAAGCACAAGGGCCAGATGTAGAAACATTGACCAAGTTGTTTTCTTTGTTCTTGTGTGGACTGAGACAAAGCTTTTAGAAGGAGGTGACATGTACGTCTCGGAACACCTCACAGGATTGGCTGATAAAACAATAGAACAAGCAATGGAACAATGGACCCTAGCCCTGAAAAAAAAATACATCTGCCTGATACCCAGGTCCAATTAAATTAGAGGTTCTAACACGGTTTATGGTATGCTGTATCTGTTATTAAGCAAACCTTTGTTATGCAAATGAATTAAACAAGAATGACTCTGTCAATACAGTAAGTATTAATACTTAGATGATGTTTTTAGCAGACCCAGATCATAGCATTTACCATTTGTCAGAACTGACTGGCTGGACCCTTCTGACAGGTTGTAAAATTAATACAATGTGCCATTTTGAAGAAACTGTTCCACCAGTTCTGCATATTAAGTGCTGCATATACCATCTTTGAACTTCCAGGTCCAGCTGCCCAATTCTGTTATTTTTCTGTTATTTTATGAGTTAAGCCTTATATTATCAACCTTTCGTATTGTTCTATTTGTGCAGCCAATACACAAGGCACAAGAGTTTTGTAGGAGGGCAGATTGATGCTTCAGTGTTGGAAATGTGGGAAGAATCGTTAGATGGTTCTGGTAAGATTGTTAATTTGTCAAACTCTTTTTACTATCTTATCTCATGGCTTTTGCACAAGGCAAAACAGTTATAATCTTAATCATTTAAGTGAGAGAGGGAGCCCCCCTTCCTTTCTGGTTTGCTCCTTCTGTTCTTTTTGTTAACAATCTTGTTTTTTTCCCCTCATTATTTATGTTATTTTTATTATTTTTTAAACAATAGCAACAAAGTTTTGTTATTTTTGTGTATTCATTATTTTGTTCTCAAAGTAATGTAAACTTGTTATTTTTTTTTATTGCATGCTATCCTGGGCATAAGAACACATCCCTCCTTGCCAAAGGTTTTTTTTTTTGCACTCTCTTATATTTAGTGTTAATTGCAAGAGCTCCATAAAAGCTAAAGAGAAAATCCTGTGGTTGGTTTATGCAACCAAGCCCTGATGAGCTACTAGTTGGAGGGGGAAAGTGGAAAGGACAAACTTCCATTACTTGGCAGTTCCTGCACTTTTTCAATGTGAAGCATTTTCCCTATTTTCAGATCCTGCTTCCCACCACTAATCCACCTGATTATAGTCCCTTTTTCTCTTGGATTCCTCTCCCCTCCTGTCCCATTTCTAGGTTTATTCTATCAGCTGCTGTTTATATCATTGTCTCCATCAGTGCGCAGATGCCTGGACCCTGACGAAAAGCTGGCTGAAATTTTTGCAATGTGGGGAAAGTATCAGGTGATCATTGATGGTTAATAATATTATTGTTTGTTTCCCACACATTGAAAAAGAACTACAAAACTAGAAAAATAACTCTCAAACTCATCAATAAATAATCAAGTTTGAACAAAGAAAATCATAAGCGTGACAGTGGTTTGGAAACCCGGTCTTAATTAGCATATAATTGGCATAATTAGCATATAATGTTCCTAGCCCTGATAACACTGAATAAAGTCCACTAATAATTCATCAAGTTTGAACAAAGAAAATCATAAGCGTGACAGTGGTTTGGAAACCCGATCTTAATTGGCATAGATTTTTGCCATTTTATTACTTCGTTTCTCGGTATTTAATGCACAGTTTGAGAAGCTATATCAAACACTTGAAAGAGTGCTTCATCAGGTGTCCAAACACCTCAAAGTCGGTTAGAAACTGCTTGGCTGCACCTTGTTTTTTTCAACCCTCTTCTTGGTGTTTAGAAATTCTGATGAAACACTTTCCTTGTGTTTGGTATATTACTTACATCACAGGATGTGGTCAGGAAGCTTAAAGAAAACCACAAGACTTATAATATTAGGCTTCTGTGTTATAAATATAGGATATAACATGAGTATCATACTAGAATGTTGCATACTTACTATCAATGGCTACATGTATCATAGTTAATGACAAATGCAGGTTAATCTCCATAGTTATAACTTGACTGCACTTCAGACACTAACATTTGGTATAAGCATAAGTAGATATTGCGTCACAACTAATCATGTAAGTTATCCTAATTTTCGTTTTTAGGAGAAGATGAGGCTTGTTGTTCATAATGTCAAAGAAATGCAGAGAAAACAGTCAGATGAGAAGAAAGAAGACAAGGAAGAGCCTCCCACTGGAGTCCTAGAAGACAAGGAAGAGCCTCCCACTGGAGTCCTTATCTCTTTTGATTAATGGAGTTCATAGATGACAGTGATCAAAATGCAGTAGTGTCCTGTTGAAACCTGAGGTACTAAGTGCTGCACTTGGACAGCAGGGGCTGGATTTGCCCGGGGGGGGGGGGGGGGGGGGGGGGGGGGGGTACTCTCATATATAAGCTATATGGGTATGTGCCACTGTGAAGGGTATGGTTTTCCAGCTGAAGCAGTTTAGTCTGGGATAGGGTATAGAAATCAGAGACTTTTGGTCTAGAATAGGGTAACATTTGCCAGGAAACTAATCAGTGGTATGAAAAATTAAGTCTGGAATAGAAATTGAAACTCGGAAGAGAAAGAGCCTTCCCTAAACGGAAATAAAATCATCGCGGCAACATTGTTGACAGATGGTTTTCCATTAAAAACACTAATAGTGATACAATTCTAAAAGTAGCAAGTCTAGGATAGGGTAGGAATTTTCGGTGTCTAGTGTAGTATAGGGTTGCAAAATCAGCTGAACATGGTCTGGTATAGGTAAGGGTTTCAGTGACAGTGGCACACCCCCTCCCAAAATTATACAGAGAGAATGAGAGAATTGTTGACTGGTAATATTACATTTTGTTTTACTGTTGATATATACTAGTAGTGCTAGCATTTTTAATATTCAATGTTATATTATAAGTTGTTTTTTAATAATTATATTCAATTTTTATCATTACCTACCTGGCCATATGTCCCATCAAGTGTCCACTCGTAGTAGACACCTCTGCTTCCTCTGGACAAGATATGTAGTGTTTGTACATGTATGTATGCGCTGGGGCTACGACTGAGTGTTGGCTGTAATAAGAGAAGTGTCCATGTAAGCTAAGAGAGATTAACAGAGGTTAATAGAAAAAATAATTATTTTTGGTGGTATGATGTACAATTTATAATGCCCAAAGTGAGTTTTAAGGCACCTTCACACATGCAAACTTTATTTTGTCGTGTGAAGGTGCCTTTAGGTTGGCATGCAAAATAACATGCAATAAATTTTGACCCAATACTATTCAGTTAAATATGGCTGTTGAACAAAATCAAAACATACTTATTCATTTATCAGTCAATGCCTTTTTAGTACAATAAATTGGATGTTTCTTGGTGTTGCGGAAGCCATTGTTGGTTAGCTTTTGTGTTGTGGTTTGGGTATTGTTCAGTGTCTTTTGAATCTTTTGTTTTACGTCATTTGGTGATCACACCATCTGCAACACCAAGAAACTACCAATCAATTTATTAGTAACCCTGGTCGTACATGTTCAAAAACATTGAACATTATGCAGTGCGTAAGTGTTGGAAAAGTAGACTGTAAAATTCTACTTTGTGTTGTCATGAACTTAAAATGTATTCTTCATACGTAGGAAACTATCCAAGTCCTTTTTGTAACCATGATTCCTATTTTTATTCAAATTAAGAGTGAAAAATTAATTATTGTTATTATGACAAATTATGCGTGATGGGTAGAAATTCAAGTTTAATACCGGTAAATAATTCACTTCTAGAATAGAATACCAAATGAATATAAAAATATTTTTTGTAGCCTTTTTTACTCAATCATCTTAGTTTGTAGAATAACGACGAGTATGTCACTGTCCCATTTCCAAAAAAAATAGTTTTAAATTCACAACTAAAATTTTTTCAAGTCAGTTCAAGATATTATTAAAAGATCAGGAAATCAGAGACTTCAGTGTCTATAAAAATTAAATAGTATCACAGAATGCTGAATAAAATGGAAATTTTAGTTGTGTTGTGATTTTTTTTCTTAAAAATGTTTGATCTACCACTAATATTGGCAACCTGTTGGTAAGCATGTCAATATAATTTATCAGTCAATCGCAAGTGCAACCATTCCCCCAAACTCGATTTGACCCATTGTATGGGCAAATTTAGTGGTCAAACATTCCACTGGTTAGGGAAGAACAAAGCTTTCTTTTCCCCACTTTCGGTATGAACATTCATTTAAAGCAGTTTGAAGTTTTGAATGATTTTATTTCAAAGAGACTTGAGGTCACAACTTACAATAAACCTCATACACCATTATCAATCATCACACTTCATGCATAACTTGGATTCGTATGATCCAAAAGTGTCACCCATGACCTTAAATTACATGTCTGCATGAGTGATGTTCATTGCACGGAGGCCTGACCAGCTGAAAGCAACAGCTCAGCCTCTGATTTCTTGTCTTTAACACTCGCACACCTATTTCCCAAGATATAAAACCTCAAAGGCTTAAGTGCCCACTCAGGTCCATAGGAATCTATGCCTATTCTTGTGGAGGTTACTACAGTAATGTCTTCATTGCAATAATCCTTGTCTTCTTCAAGCCAAAATCTATTTGATGTTGACATGTCTTCTTTGTTGAGGTTAGCTTTTTCAATACAAAGAGCTTGACAAAGTTTTGAAGGTCCATTGCACAACTCAAAGTCTTTTAACTTGCTACCGCCATCTCTACGCCGCACCCCTCTAAAGGATTTCATACAGTTTAAGCCTGGAATATAATGTAAATTTGCTGTTACAATGGAGCTGATCACGACTTCAGAAAACAGGGTTTAAAATTCAGTGGGGGAGAGGTGATTAAATTTTGCCCAGTAGTATTTGGGAAAGTGGGATTATTAGTGATTTTTCACTTAAGACCTCTAGTGGGGATGGGGGGTAGGTATCTTTCCCCTAAAACGACACTCATTAATTAAGGATTTCATTTTAAAATTCACCATTCACTCCAAACGTGTTGCTAGTGCCTGTCAGTTTATGTAATTGAGTTGCAATAACTTCATTGTTTAATATCTGTAATCGCACCCTCCCTCAGACGAGAAAATGCTTGTTTTAATAAGCCGTCTTAAATTTTTACATTATGCTCCATGTTTGATTTTACCTTTGCATGCAACAACGCACTAAGCTTATGCTTTAATGACATACTCCTAAAAACAGTAAAAACTATACTAGGAGGCCTAAAAAATAAGAGTAGGTCAGGGCATGGAGGGAGGGGGTTTTCTCAACCCTGTTCCACCCCAACCAGCTACTAAACCTACCCTGGAGAGGCTCCAAAGCTCTAATCAACACACAGGCACCAGGATCCTGACTGGAGATGTTGAGACAATGATACATTCCATAAATAATATACACATAAGCTGTCCCGGGCACCATGTACATGGGATCAGTGCGAGCTGTCCGTTTGCCTCCGTAAGCATGACACGCTTTGTCAACCTCACCCAGATAACCTTCAGTTTCAACTATCCGTCCACATAACACTTCCCCATCGTCAAGAACTCGATAAAGCAGTTTTCCCAAGAGTTTTTTCGTCAGATCTTCGGTTGGCTGATCGTAAAAATTCCTGTCTAGCTTTGTCAAAGACACGCGTTCTTCTTTTTCCTCCAGCTTTAGTTTTGATTTCTTGGAAAGATGGGTGCCTAAAATATCGTTGCAGCCTGTCCTGAAATATATACTTTTGAAGGTTTCTTCCTTAATTACATCTGAATTGTCCAATTCCGTTTTCTCATTGTTCTTCCTTTTTGCTAACTTGCGGGTCGCCATTTTGGGGAGAATTTTCGACGTCACGTAGTCATACACCATATGTCCCTAACAATTTGACAACGAAGTTGGGCGGGGGTTGGGGGTGGGGGGGGGGGGGGGGGGGGTTAGGGTTAGGTTAGGGGGGTTGGGGGAGTGGGCGGTGGAGGACAGAAGGAGAGGGAGCAGGCGAGAGGTGGGGTACTAGGTTTACTGGAAGACGCCGATATAAGGACTGTGAACGGGTCTTCATGCTGAAATTATTGTTTTGTGTAAAGTGGCAAATTCCTAAGTTATTCAATGGAGGGGCTCCTGAGTATTTGTCATCTGAATTCATTTTTTATAATGATATAACAAGTTATAGACTAAGAAATAGTTAAATAAAATTAGTGCTTCCTCAACCTCACACCAATTATGTCCGAGATAGTTTTTCTTATAGTGGTGCTATTTTGTGGAAATTATAGCCTTCCTGTTGATATCAGACTATCTACAACTTTAAGTGAATTTAAAACAAGGCTCAGTCAGTACAGTTTTGAGTAGATAAAACACGCAGCATTCTTGAAAAGCAGGTTTCTTTGTTACTTAGTGATTTTTATTTTATTTAGATAATATATTCTTGTTTTTATATTTCACATTATTTATTTTGACTTTAATATATTGTTAGCTTAGATTGTAGCTTTTCTATTTTGTACTAATTTTTAAATTATTTCTAATTTATTTCGTACTGTAACCATCATGTATCTATCTATCAATCAATCAATCAATTTATTAATGTCAAAGCGTGGAATGAGGTTGCCCTCCATATCGCATTCTTTTATTTTTGCCTTCAGCTCAGTCCATGAATTTGTTGGAAGAAACGTTGATGACTAATATTTGCCCAATACACACCTGACATGTTAGTTCTGTCAATAACATATATTTACAGCCACAAATCTTACAGGAGAAAAAAAAGGCATTTGCTTAATGAACAAGGAGCCCGATGGGCTTCGAAACTGGCTCGTTTGGCCTCAGTTTCCACCCGGTTTTCACTTTAGAGTTTTATAGTAGCAAGCTACAATATACAATCTATAATCTATCAATATGCGCAGTCCAGTCCACATTTACATTCCACAGCCCGCTTCAAGCACTCCTTAGGGACGGACCATTTTATTGTTAAGAGGGGGGGGGGGGGGGGGGGGGGGGGGGCAAATACTAAAAACAAATTCCTGCACAGCAAAAGTAAAGAAAAAAATAATAATGCACAGCGAGCGAAAGGAAAAAGAAGGTACAGTATGGAGCAATCCCGAAAAAAATTCTTGCACAACATCAAGACGGAAAAAAAATTCATGATCAGAAAAATTGCACAAAACCGCCACCTGCCCCCACCCCCCACCCCACAACCCCCTTTAGTAGGCTACAGTTTCAGGTCTGTATTTTTTTCTTTGATCGGCTCGGTATTGTTAGAAAAAACGTAAGTTTAGAACTTTGTATATTTTTTTCGCTTTCAAATCCTTGAAACCACCTACTACAAGGAATCAGGATTGTTTAAACACAGGCATTTTGGAGAATCGGTGATGGGGTTTCGAATAAATTAACAATACCAACACGATCGATCAAATAGCGTGACATGAATACGAGATGTGTGGAATTTGAACGTGACTGCACGGAGTAATGCTTGAGATTTGTTTACTCAGCAGTTCTGTGACGTGCCGGGACGTGTTATATTCAACGATTTATTCGATCTAAACTCGACTGTTTGACAATTGATTTGGTTAGAAAAATTCAACCCGCTTTCCTTTTACCAGAAATAGATCACATCCGAAAATCACAGAGATTTAATTTTTAACAATTCCGTCGAAATTAGAACGGTAAATATTTGAATTATAGTTGCTGACATCACTGATTACGCCATTTCTGAAAACCGGAAGTAAACTAGGTATGGTGTTGGCCGCAGCAAAAGCGATTCCCGGGGCAGGTGACACGACAGAAAAAAAAAAAAAAAGGGTATTTTAAGAACTGACTCGTCGCAGAGCGACGAGCCAGTTAACAAGGAGCCCGATGGGCTTCGAAACTGGCTCGTTTGGTCTCAGTTTCCACCCGGTTATTATTTTACAGTTTTATATTAGCATTCCACAATATACAATCTAGAATCTATTAATATGCACAGTCCAGTCCACATTTTCATTTTCATTCCACAGCCCGTTTCAAGTACTCCTTAGGGACGGGCTATTTTATTGTTAAGGGCGGGGGGGGGGGGGGGGGGGGGGGGGGGGTGGGGAGTTGGGCAATTACCAAAAAAAAAAAATTCCTGCACAGCACAAATAAAGAAAAAAAGTAATGCACAGCAAGCTAAAGGAAAAAGGGTATGGAACAATTCCGAAATAAAATTCTTGCACAACATCAAGACGGAAAAAAATTCAAGATCAGAAAAATTGCCCAACACCGCCACCTGCCCCCACCCCCCACCCCACACCCCCCTTTAGTAGGCTACAGTTTCAGGTCTATATTTTTTTCTCTGATTGGCTTGGTACTATTAGAAAAAACAAAAGTTTAGAACTTTGTATATTTCTTTCGCTTTAAAATCCTTGAAACCACCTACTACAAGGAATCAGGATTGTTTAAACAGTCATTTTGGAGAATCGGTGACGGGGTTTCGAATAAATTAACAATATCAACACGATCGATCAAATAGCGTGACATGAATACGAGATGTGTGGAATTTGAACGTGACTGCACGGAGTAATGCTTGAGAATTGTTTACTCAGCAGTTCTGTGACGTGCCGGGACGTGTTATATTCAACGATTTATTCGATCTAAACTCGACTGTTTGACAATTGATTTGGTTAGAAAAATTCAACCCGCTTTCCCTTTACCAGAAATAGATCACATCCGAAAATCACAGAGATTTAATTTTTAACAATTCCGTCGAAGTTAGAACGGTAAATATTTGAATAATAGTTGCTGACATCACTGATTACGCCATTTCTGAAAACCGGAAGTAAACTAGGTATGGTGTTGGCCGCAGCAAAAGCGATTCCCGGGGCAGGTGACCCGACAGGGGAAAAAAAAAAAAAAAAAAAAAAAAAAAGAGGGTATTTTAAGAACTGACTCGTCGCAGAGCGACGAGCCAGTTAAAAAAAAAAAAGGGTATTTTAAGAACTGACTCGTCGCAGAGCGACGAGCCAGTTAAAAAGGGTATTTTAAGGTTTTTTAAGGTTGTTATTAACAACCTTAAAACTGATTTTCAAGTTGCACCTAAAAAAGTATTTATTGGTAATTAATAACAACCTTAAAAAACATAAAACAGTCTATAGACAAATTGTGAGCATTTCTTAGCATTTAAAAGGAATTATCATATCTACCTCCCCCTCCCCCCCCCCCCCCCCCCCCCCCCCCCCCCCCCCCCCCCCCCCAAACAATGTTGTACATACTCAAAAAGTGTCCCTGGTCTCTGAGCAACCCTTCTAAAGCAACATTGAACGGAGGAGGGAGAGGAGAGCTTCGATAAATGTGATTTTTGACAGGATATTACACTAACGGTTGTCTTGCGCGCGGAAACACTACTGTCTCAACGAGTTCTGTCCGAGATTGTCTATGATTTTGGATTACTATAACTCCGCGATAAAAAATGGGATCCAAATAATTTTTTCGGAAGACATTGTACATGTTTAATCACTTTGTGAAAAAGCGTAAAAAAACGAAATCCAGCAATTAGAGCTAATCAATTATGAGGTGTATTCGTGCGCGACAACTGTACATCACGCATTGCGTGACAATAATATCAGCGTTATATCGCAGTTCTAAAAATACTTAGTGCGTGAAAGCACAGAGCCTTTTAAAATGCCTAAATAACTAACATCTATACGGTTTACAGCGAAGTCAAGTTTGATTTCATACGGTTCACAAAGACTGAGAATGAAAATTTAACGGTTCACAACGGTTCACGCAATATATTAAATAATTAATATCATACATATTTTTTTAATTATGTGAACCGTGTGAACCGTAGCCGAACGAGGTTGTTTACAAATTCCTTTTCCTATGGTATACAGTTCGCCTTGTGAACCGACTGAAAACTGACATAATATCCTCATATTCAACTAGTTAAACTGTGGTAGCGGGAGGATGTATTATAAGCTCAGAAAAGCATTTGCCACATGCGGGAATTTCCCTTTGCCTCGCGCGTGGGGTCCAAAAATTGTCTTTTAGATGACATCACTGATTTCGGAAAACCGGAAGTAAACTAGGTACGGTGTTGGCCGCAGCAAAATCGATTCCCGGGGCAGGTGACACGACAGAAACAAGGAGCCCGATGGGCTTCGAAACTGGCTCGTTTGGCCTCAGTTTCCACCCGGTTTTCACTTTAGACTTTTATATTAGCAAGCCACAAATATATACAATCTAGAATCTATCAATATGCACAGTCCAGTCCACATTTACATTCCACAGCCCGCTTCAAGCACTCCTTAGGGACGGACCATTTTATTGTTAAGACGGGGGGGGGGTTGGGTAATTACTAAAAACAAATTCCTGTACAGAAAAAGTAAAGAAAAAAAAATAATGCACAGCGAGCGAAAGGAAAAAAAGGTATGGAGCAATCCCGAAAAAAATTCTTGCACAACATCAAGACGGAAAAAAAATTCATGATCAGAAAAATTGCCCCGGCAACACCGCCACCTGCCCCCACCCCACACCCCCTTTAGTAGGCTACAGTTTCAGGTCTATATTTTTTCTCTGATCGGCTCGGTACTGTTAGAAAAAACATAAGTTTAGAACTTTGTATATTTTTTTCGCTTTAAAATCCTTGAAACCACCTACTACAAGGAATCAGGATTGTTTAAACACAGGCATTTTGGAGAATCGGTGATGGGGCAATTACCAAAAAAAAATTCCTGCACAGCAAAAGTAAAGAAAAAAAAGGAATGCACAGCAAGCTAAAGGAAAAAGGGTATGGAACAATCCCGAAAAAAAAAATTATTGTACAACATCAAGACGGAACAAAAAATCATTATCAGAAAAATTGCTCAACACGCTCGCTACCACCCCCCCCCCCCCCCCCCCCCACCCCCTCCCCGTCGACAAATATAAAATTGTCCATCCCTTTGCAGGCTACAATTATTTCAAGTCTATATTTTTTCTCTGATCGGCTCTGTACTGTTAGCAAAAACATAAGTTTAGAACTTTGTATATTTTTTTCGCTTTAAAATCCTTGAAACCACCTACTACAAGGAATCCCAATTAATTTCACTTCTTTCGGATTTTTGCCTTTCATGAATGTTTATTTCGTGAAGTTGAAGGAACAGAACAGCCAACTGAAAATTCACCGCCGTCGGAGAAGATGTAAACAATGCACGTGTCTTGCGAGTTTCGCTGGTGCTAGTGAATGTTTCTCGGGCGAACCTTAAAGCGATCACTTTTTCATTTAATTTTCTTTTCTGTGTTTCGGATACAGAGGAATAAAAACTAGATATATTTTCGTGTGTCTGATTGCGAGATGTTTTATGGAATCTCTGCGTTTAATATGCGTTACTGGAAAGGTTTCAAATTACTTTTGACATTATGCAAATTGCAACATTTTTACCTCAACTGAAATAATATATTTCAAAGGGATAAATTTGTTTCTCTCCTCCTAAATTATCACTTCTGTCGTTAACTTTGATTAAATTTATAAGTTTCATCAAAAATTTATTATGATTATGACGGAAATAGTTCCAGCAAAACGAAAAGTTCTGAAAGTTGTTTTGACCCCGGATCCGGACCACGCAAAATAAACTGAAAGATTCGTGGCTTCAAACTTAGAACGGTAAATATTTGAACTATAGTTGCTTAATTATTGGTTATACTCTTCGCTATACTACTTATGAAAACACGCAAAATCACACACGATAGCGATATACAAAGGATATCAATCGCAAAGCAAAGCCATTTCCCTTAAATGATCGTGACTTCCTCCTAGACGTCTCCTAAAACGAAAAGAAATGTGGAAAACATATGGTTGTAGTTTGAAACTCACAACGGCTGCAGACAAGCGCTTACCTTGCAGAATATCTAACCAAAATTTGTCAAAGTGAAGCGATCGATGAATGTCACAGCAGATGCATCAAACTAACCATCGATGTCTCACAAATCCAACAGCCGAGTCTTGTTACAGTATCGTTTTGTTTTACAACAGCAAACAAACGATATCGCTTGCTTTTATAACGATCAACGAAAGTATAAAGCAACTCGTTTGTATAAATGAATGGGGTTAGTTTCTAGAGAAACTGTGGTGCTGCGTCGGTGGGGGGATGAAACACGAGAATTTAGTTTTATCGACTGAGTCGATAAGGTAAATTGACCACCGTGAAAAGATTCAAATAGCTGACGTTTCGAGCGCTAGCCCTTCGTCGGAGCGAATCAAGGAATTGTGGGTAGTGTGTGGTTTTATATAGTAAGCGGTGGAGCTACGCTATTGGTGGAAATTTGGTGACGTGAAAAACAAATGTAGATTAGTTGAATGAAAAGCGTTCGTTGATTCCGTGGGGTTTGAGAGTGCCGATTTGAAAGATGATTTTTTGTTCTAGGTTTTTACGGCTTTCTGTGTTACCCTGGTGTAGGGAAAGGCCGCAGATTGTCATGTGTTGTTTAGAATGGTTAGTAAGATTAAAATGGCGCGCGACTGGTTTGGATGCGTCTTTGTCATTTTTTTCAACGTCTCGGAGATGTTCACGAAAACGGTCGCCCAGTCTCCTCCCTGTTTCGCCAATGTATATCTTTTTGCAAAAAGTACATGTAATGCAGTAGATAACATTTACGGAGGTGCATGTAAAACGATCAGTGATTTTAATAGATCGTTTGGGTCCTGTTATTTTGTCCGCGTTGTGAATGAAAGGACAAGTGTTACATCGTGTGCGTGTGCATTTGAAAGTTCCCGGTACATCGTCAGATTTCAGTGCGCTCGTAACTAGAAAGTTGCCTATGTTTTTGTCACGTTTGAATGAAATTAATGGGGGTTGTGAAAAAATTCTGCCAGTTTCGGGGTCGTTTTGGAGTAATTTGAAATTTTTTAAAATGATGCTTTTGACTGTGTTGTTGTGTGGGTGGAAAGTGAGGGTGAATGGAATTCTCTCGTTCTCTTCCTTCTGTGGCGTTTGTAGTGCTGACTGTCTGTCGATCTGTTGTGCACGTTGTTGGCCCGTATTAACAACAGAGTCAGGGTACCCACGTTTCTTGAAAAACTGGCACATTTCTTCTGATTTGTTGGAAAAATCAGAGTCATCACTACATAGACGTCGAAGTCTGAGAAATTGAGAATACGGAATGGCGTTTTTAACGTGCGATGGATGTGAGGATGAATGTAACAGATAACTGTGGGAATCTGTAGGTTTGTAGTGCACACTTGTGGATAAACTGTTACCGTTGATTGAAATATTAATGTCAAGAAAAGCGACTGAGGTTTCGGAAATTTCCCAGGTATATTTTAGAGCTGGATGAAAAGTATTGACAGAAGTTATGAATTGATTAAGTTCCTCTTTACTGGAAGAGGTAGCGCCAATGCAATCATCGATGTAGTAAATGGAGTCGCCATGGGCACCAAAATGGGACCAAGCTACGCTAACCTTTTTGTAGGCCACATCGAAGACAAATTTTTTAATCAGTACCACGGAACCAAACCCGAACTCTACGGCCGCTACATCGATGATTGCATTGGCGCTACCTCTTCCAGTAAAGAGGAACTTAATCAATTCATAACTTCTGTCAATACTTTTCATCCAGCTCTAAAATATACCTGGGAAATTTCCGAAACCTCAGTCGCTTTTCTTGACATTAATATTTCAATCAACGGTAACAGTTTATCCACAAGTGTGCACTACAAACCTACAGATTCCCACAGTTATCTGTTACATTCATCCTCACATCCATCGCACGTTAAAAACGCCATTCCGTATTCTCAATTTCTCAGACTTCGACGTCTATGTAGTGATGACTCTGATTTTTCCAACAAATCAGAAGAAATGTGCCAGTTTTTCAAGAAACGTGGGTACCCTGACTCTGTTGTTAATACGGGCCAACAACGTGCACAACAGATCGACAGACAGTCAGCACTACAAACGCCACAGAAGGAAGAGAACGAGAGAATTCCATTCACCCTCACTTTCCACCCACACAACAACACAGTCAAAAGCATCATTTTAAAAAATTTCAAATTACTCCAAAACGACCCCGAAACTGGCAGAATTTTTTCACAACCCCCATTAATTTCATTCAAACGTGACAAAAACATAGGCAACTTTCTAGTTACGAGCGCACTGAAATCTGACGATGTACCGGGAACTTTCAAATGCACACGCACACGATGTAACACTTGTCCTTTCATTCACAACGCGGACAAAATAACAGGACCCAAACGATCTATTAAAATCACTGATCGTTTTACATGCACCTCCGTAAATGTTATCTACTGCATTACATGTACTTTTTGCAAAAAGATATACATTGGCGAAACAGGGAGGAGACTGGGCGACCGTTTTCGTGAACATCTCCGAGACGTTGAAAAAAATGACAAAGACGCATCCAAACCAGTCGCGCGCCATTTTAATCTTACTAACCATTCTAAACAACACATGACAATCTGCGGCCTTTCCCTACACCAGGGTAACACAGAAAGCCGTAAAAACCTAGAACAAAAAATCATCTTTCAAATCGGCACTCTCAAACCCCACGGAATCAACGAACGCTTTTCATTCAACTAATCTACATTTGTTTTTCACGTCACCAAATTTCCACCAATAGCGTAGCTCCACCGCTTACTATATAAAACCACACACTACCCACAATTCCTTGATTCGCTCCGACGAAGGGCTAGCGCTCGAAACGTCAGCTATTTGAATCTTTTCACGGTGGTCAATTTACCTTATCGACTCAGTCGATAAAACTAAATTCTCTCGTTTGTATAAACTCTTGCACCATCAATCGAGCAGAGGAAGGTCTGGAACGAGTCACGCACCCCTCCCCCCAACAAGATCTTCCTTTTGCGTGATAAACATGCGCACGCGTAAGAAACATTTGTCATATATTTTAATGTATCATAACAAAAGCAGCAATTTTTCTAAAGCAACAAGACAATGAGAACCCGCATGTTCCCAAGAATTATCTCTTACACGTAATACGCATCTATGTACATCACGTTTCTATTTCAAATTGCTTTTATAAGAAAACGCTACCACAAGTAAGCCACCGATTCGTCTTTGCCTAATATAAGGTTGACTTGAAGGTAAAGGTTACTGTAGTGTGGGTTGGGGTTCGCGGCGTTACGGCGTGACAGCATGACGCTGCCGTGACGTCGTTTTGATGACATCACAGGTTACGTCATTTCTGGAAACCGGAAGTAAACTAGGTACGGCGTTGGCCGCAGCAAAAGCGATTCCCGGGGCAGGTGACACGACAGAAAAAAAAAAAAGGGTATTTTAAGAACTGACTCGTCGCAGAGCGACGAGCCAGTTAAAAAACACTGCACGAAATATTGGATTTGCTATACCTTTGACTTTCATCAAAGGTGTGGTCAAATGTGGCATCGACTTTGACATCACCTTTGACGCGCGTCAAAGGTGATGTCAAATGTATAACGGCTTTACATATATCTTTGAGATGGGACAAAGGCGAAGTCAAATACGACGACGTGTTTGACTTCACCTTTGACGTGCGCCAAAGGTGAAGTCAAAGATATGACAGCTTTGATATTCTTTTGATACCTGTCAAAGGCGAGGTCAAATGTGGAAACAACTTTGACTTCGCCTTTGACGCGCGTCACAGGTGATGTCAAATATATAACGGCTTTGCATATACCTTTGAAGACGGGACAAAGGCGAGGTCAAATACGACGACGTATTTGACTTCACCTTTGACGCGCGTTAAAGGTGAAGTCAAAGATATGACAGCTTTGATATTCTTTTGGCCCCCTGTCAAAGGCGAGGTCAAATATGTAAACAACTTTGACTTCGCCTTTGACACGCGTCAAAGGTACAGTCAAAGATATGACGGCTTTGGTATTCGTTTCTTTTGACATTTGTCAAAGGTGAGGTCAAACATACTAAGAACTTTGACTTCACCTGTGACGAGCTTCAAAGATGAAGTGAAAGATATGACGGCTTTGCTTTTGTTTTGAACATCTTGTCACGTTGCCGGACGATAGATGACTGGAGCCGAGGCAGCCAGTTTCCCGCGCTTTTCGCCGGTTGCCATTTCTCTTTGACCAATCACAACCAAGATACATCTGACGCGTACGGAGTGAGTCGAAGAGAAAAAAATATTCTGATTTTCCTGCGTTCAGAAGATCGTTTGGATAATAATCTTTCCACCTTTCTTTGACTCAAACTTCACTTAAGATTAAAAGGTAAGTCTCTTTGACATTTAAAAAATTAAATTAAGCCTTAAACAAGATCTAAGAGTTCTCAAGCGTTCCAACACGGATATTTGCTTTCTCAGACTTCTATTAAACTTGCCGGTAAACAAACAGAATGAACTTTATTTAAGCTTATTTCCAGCTAATCCTTTTCGTATATAAAATGTTAGCTTTTGATGCTTGTTTATGAAATACAAGGTCACCCAACGAGGCTATTTAGTGAACTTTTTATATTAATGACAAACCCTGGATATCCGTTTCATTCATCATTAATTTTATCTGTCATTTGCAACTCATAATGGCGGGATACCAGTTTCTAGAAAACCGAATTGTTTGTTCATAATACTTAAGCTTAAAATTGCACTTCAACATCGCATATTTCATTTGTGATACACAATCTTGCTACAGGGAATGTTGAAGTTTTTGCTGCATAGAACATTGAGCTCCATGTTTAAAAACTAATTCATATGTTTTGGGTGCATCACATTGAACTTCACAGAGTCTAAATAATGGGACTTTCCATTTTCTATCCGCACCCCCCCCCCCCCCCCCCCCCCCTAAAGATGGCAGGAATCTGAACCCTCAATTTATTGTCGGCGCCCTTTGAAAAATGAAATCCGAAGGGTTGATTTTTCTGTCGGCACCTTTGAAAAAAAAATCCGAAGGCTCCAAATTTTGTTGGCTTCTTTGAAGAAAAAAATCCGAACCCTTCTTTGCAAAACATGTCCTTCTTTAGGGGAGGGGGGGGGGGGGGGGGGGGGGTGCGGCTAAAAAGTGGAATGTCCCAATGGTCGCAGGCACCATGCTTACAATTTGCAATTTACAACTTACAATTTTTTTCTTTACAAGTGGTAAGTTCTTCTGTTCTACTTTTAGTTTTACATTTGGGTGAAATTAATATTAATTTCTAACAAAGATACATTTTACTGTTCCAACAGTATAAACTAATAACATTTTCAGATCAGATGCCCAATAAAGACAATTTATTAAAAAGTCATGTAATTAAGCTTATATTATTTGATTTTCCAGCAACCTCCCATTAAATTGGACACTGTGCTTTGTTTCATATCATGGTTTTTCTTTTTGCAAGCACAATGTTATAATTGCCTTAGTATGTTTATTTAAAAGTAATTAATTTTATGTGTAAACAGGCATGAAAATTTGAAGAGCAAAGATGTCTTGCTGGGCTGCGTTGCCAAGTCAGCTTGCCGTTGGCAGCTACACGTGTCTGGTTCTTCAATCAAAGAATGCGATGATCAGAAGACCAAAGAAGTAAATATTTCTCTATAACTTTCAAGAATGTAAAGAGCCACTGAACAGATCATGCTTAAACTCAAGACACTTTTCAGGTTCCATTAGAACGAGTGAACATATTAGCCACCCTTTCGGTCCCAAGAATGCTTGGTTATTTTTTAAGCAGCAGTTAACGAAAATCATTACGAAAAAATCAGTTAATTTATTAATACTTAAAAAATTAAAATTAATGAAAAATGATTAAAACAAATATACAGGTAAAGAAAATGATGTAAGTTAAGAGAATCGCTCGTCATACTTCCACATTCAAAAAATAATTCAAGCTTCAAGAAATGAATGGATGTACAGTATCGCATCGAGCATACGTAAACAATCATGTGAAAACACGACCTTTATATTTTGGTATAAAACATGCCATGATTGTTCAAACAAATATGTGTGACTTAGCCTGTTCATAATCTGAGAACTTTAATTTGCATTCAAAGTGATTATAACTTAAGTTTGAAAGAAAAGACAAAAAAGCGGCTGTAAATGCATAGATAACATTTTCAGGGCACAAACAACTTCAACTGACATTGCAATTAAAATGCATGCCTGTTTGCCGAACTCATTTCTGATCTAGAGTCAGGTGAGATTAGGTTCACCTAATGCATAAATTATGTTACAGTCACACCACAATTGAAACCTACTTCACAGTCATGTTTTCATGTCACATGTGGTCTTGAAAAGATGCAACAAACAGTATATTGTCTTTTCTTCAACTTTATAACAAACTAACTATAATGCATGTGTAATTTTGTAATGATTAACAAGTGGGCAGATGACAAAATGTGTTGTCGTCTCAGTGAAATTCATCTCCTGTAAAAAATTCTTGTCATGGAAAACATTATTTCATTTCAGCACCTGAAATATGATCTTATGTATTGATTTCGTGAAAGCCGAAATTTGACACTGAAAATCCACAAAAAAAAGTACTTGAACTTTACCATAAACGTTCATATAGTAGTTAATTAATTTTTAAACTTTTTAAACATAGCTGTGGCTCATAACTTGTTATATGTATGACTGATATACATGGCAGTACAGTTAATTGGCAGGAATGAGTTATTGTTGGCTTTCGATTGCCGTCAGCAACCATGTAGCAATTAAGGAGGCTCGTACCCATTTCTCAAGTCCACACCCTTTCAATTTTAATAGGCCATATCTTTTGTTGTTGCGCATAAAAAGACAAGCCACTTTGCATGCAAACACACAATACACTGAACTTTATGTGAGTATAGGATTTGTTTACATCGGTGCTTCCATGGCAACAGAATGGTGATCCTCCGAAATTCACAAGTTGCGGAGTTTCTCTAGATCGAGAGAATTTTTTGTAAAACCCGCTACTGGACTAATTAATTATACCATGGGCTTCAACTAGACAAAGTTTAAAAGAAATGTATGAGAGCGTTCTTGAAATTTTGGGGGATGAAGTTTTGGGGATTGTAAATACAGTGAAAAACATACTATCGACCTTATTGGCTAATATCTAAAGAAAACGATGCGCGATGGGAATGCAGTTTCATCTCAAAATAGTTTGACTCCATTTGAAATAGTGTGGGAAAAAGTGAGGGGGTTGCTTTGGCCGATTGCAAGAAAGAAGGATTTGATTAGCGTGCGTTCAGCTGCTCATTGTTGCCATTTTTGTATGTAATTTGGTCTACGCCTACAAATGAGATGATAATTTGGAAACAGCGAGATATTTTTTTTTTTAAATTGACAATCTGGAAATTAATTATCAATTTATATGGCCTGCAAGTTTCAAGGGCATTGAAGACATGCAAGGCAATAATATAGGGCCCCCAATGTACCAATTTACTCCCGCAGATTTTGAGTTTACAAGTGAGAGTCCTCATTATTCACGAGTATTGTTTTAAAGTTTCATATGCACGTGCAAAACGTTAGCAAAAAATTTATTTGCATCGAACAGAACGCTCGATTGCTTTCCGAAGAATTTTCCGAAACATGCTAATAACTGGCTTGCGTTACGAATAGCAATGACAACAGTACTGATGAAGACAACGTCGGAAACGTCACGTTTAATTTCATCAAGTGGGATGCAGAAATAACACGCTTTGGCAATGGTTTATGATTGTCTCACTCTGGTTATTTGTTGCAATCGGCGTAGCATCTGTTACTTATTTAGATATAATATAGCGCAAAGCAAAATTCTCAGCTAAAATATAAAATTGTCACACTGTTCTTGCGTGGGACATAAGAAGCACTTTTTCTGTATTTCGTTTATAAATTTGCAAATTGGGATATGTTCTTCTTTCCTGCAATTTTACAGAGACCCTAGGTACGGCTGCATTACAGCGTAATTGCGCGGCATCGAGTGCGTAATGTTATTATAATTCTCAAGCCAGTTATTAGCATGTTACGGAAAATTCTTCGGAAAGCAATCGAGCGTTTTGTTCGATGCAAATAAACTTTTTGCTAAAGTTTTGCACGTGCATATGAAACTTGAAAACAATACTCGTGAATAATGAGGACGCTCACTTGTAAACACAAAGTCTGTATGAAAACATTGGTACATTGGATCAAGGCCCTATTTTATTGCCTTGCATGTCTTCAATGCCCTTGAAACTTGCAGGCCATATAAACTGATGATTAATCTCGTGGTTGTCAATTAAAAAAAAAAAAATCTCACGGTTTCCAAATTATCATCACATTCGTAGGCGTAGACCAAATTACATACAAAAATAACAACAAGAGCAGCTGAACGTACGCTAATCAAATCCTTCTTTCTCGCAATCGGGCAAAGCAACCCCTTCACTTTTTCACACACCATTTAAAATGGAATCAAACTACTACGAGATGAAACTGCATTCTTATCGCGCATCGTTTTCTTTAGATATTAGCCAATTATGTCGATAGTATGTTTTTCACTGTATTTACAATCCCCAAAACTTCATCCCCCAAAATTTCAAAAACGCTCTCATATATTTCTTTTAAACTTTTATTGTCCAGTTGAAGCCCATGGTCTAATCAATTGGTCCACTAGCGGGTTTTACAAAAATTCTCTCGATCTAGAGAAACTCCGCAACTTGTGAATTGAAACTGAAACATTTTTAACACGTGTTTTTTCGTGTTTGAAACAAAAGTGGTCATTACATTCCATAGGTCTCACAAATTATCATTAAATTACCAAAGAAAGTTCCTCAGACTTAAATTATTACTCCCTGCAAATAGCTCTGACTAACTCCTCGACAATAAAGAGATCGAGCTTTTCATTCAAATGCAGTTTTTCTTGACGTTTTCCCTCTTTTTAAACTGCACTTGAATGATAAGCTCGATCTCTTTATTGCCGATGAATTAGTCAGAGCTATTTGCAGGGAGTAATTATGTAAGTCTGAGTAAACTTTCTGTGATAATTTAATGATAATTTGTGAGACCTATGAAATGTTTTGACCGCTTATATTTTAAACATGAAAAAACACGTGTTAAAATGTTTTAGCGATTCAAAATCAAACAGTTTAATATGTTTGAAATTTTCCCATTTAGTGTGCTACACTGTGTAGATTATAGCGCATATATTCGCTTGTCGCAGGTAGCTCCAAAATCGAAAGATATTTAGGAAAAACTGTTTTTCGCCATATTCGTTTACTGTTGCTATGGAAACGCTGATTAGCATAAAAAGAGCATATCTCAGCCTAACAGCTGATATCAAATTCAGATTCATTGAGCTAAAGTAAGATTAGGTATAAGCGCATTCAAAAAGGGAAGTGTGACCCCCCCCAAAAAAAAACTACTTGGAGCCACCTTAAGAAAATTATTTTGAAGTAATCTTTTGGTCCCGAATCGCTGATCACACGTGTGAGCGTTAGAAAAAGAGAAATTTCTTAGCCTTGCAGTATAAACAAATAATCCAAGCGGCTCGTGATATTTTGGGACAATTTTAAAATATTACTCGAGGTATTTATACCCCAAATACCCCTTGAAACCATTGTATTACCTTTACTAATTTGCTTCTTATTAGTACTACTGCATGATAATTTTGTGACACATTTGTACACTATTGCAGTTAAGGCCTCATTAATTAATTTTTAATTCAACCATGTATTTTCTGATACTATTTGAAACAGTTTTATGGCACTTTTAATTTAGTAAAGAGTGTATTCTGCTTTTGACATCATTAAAATTGAATTTTTAAAACAGTCATCATGGCCTGTATATTTATCATAATGAATATTGCTGACGTAACACCAGTATTTTTTTTAATTTCTAAAAGTGGTCAAGATATTTGACACACTTTTCACACCAATCGTAGACAATGTGATTATGCCTTGGACAAACCTTTGATAGTGGACAAAATAAAAGCGAATTGAATATCACCTTTAACTTGCGTCAAAGGCATATGTCAAATATGTGGTAAAGATGGCCTTTGTCACCTTTACCACTATATAAAGGCGGGATCAAAAGATGGCCTGAGGAGTTGGGCAATTACCAAAAAAAAAAATTCCTGCACAGCAAAAGTAAAGAAAAAAAGTAATGCACAGCAAGCTAAAGGAAAAAGGGTATGGAACAATCCCCCCCATCCCCGCCGGCAAATATAAAATTGTCCATCCCTTTGCAGGCTACAATTATTTCAGGTCTATTTTTTCTCTGATCGACTCGGTATTGTTAGAAAAAACATAAGTTTAGAACTTTGTATATTTTTTTCGCTTTAAAATCCTTGAAACTACCTACTACAAGGAATCAGGATTGTTTAAACACAGGCATTTTGGATAATCGGTGATGGTGTTTCGAATAAATTAACAATATCAACACGATCGATCAAATAGCGTGACATGAATACGGGATGTGTGGAATTTGAACGTGACTGCACGGAGTAATGCTTGAGATTTGTTTACTCAGCAGTTCTGTGACGTGCCGGGACGTGTTTATATATTCAACGATTTATTCGATCTAAACTCGACTGTTTGACAATTGATTTGGTTAGAAAAATTCAACCCGCTTTCCTTTTACCAGAAATAGATCACATCCGAAAATCACAGAGATTTAATTTTTAACAATTCCGTCGAAATTAGAACGGTAAATATTTGAATTATAGTTGCTGACATCACTAATTACGCCATTTCTGAAAACCGGAAGTAAACTAGGTACGGTGTTGGCCGCAGCAAAAGCGATTCCCGGGGCAGGTGACACGACAGAAAAAAAAAAAAAGGGTATTTTAAGAACTGACTCGTCGCAGAGCGACGAGCCAGTTAACTACCTTTATCATGAATTTTCTTCACAAAATAAAATTTTATCCCTAGATATTACTAAGAAATGTGACCCTCCATAGGAAAACATGTCTTATCAGCAAAAGCGTTTTTTGGGGGGTTTGAGGTCACTTAGAACCCTTTGGAAACCCGGTTTCGAGGGGGGGTTTGAAACCCTTTGGAAACCCGTTGGAAACCCGTTGGAAACCCTTTGGAAATCCGTTCGAAACCCTTTGGAAACGCTTTGTAAAAATCTTTTTTTTTTGTAGTTCGCTTTGTAACAACTCTGCATATCTCGCTTTGCTAACACTTTAACAATCCTTGCAAATACCCTCAGGTGTTTTCGTGGCTATACATGTATGAATAGTAAACTGAAACAAAAGATTTTTCAAGCTACGCGCTTTAAATCACCGTGCGAACGCCGTCGCGACAGCATTGTTTAATTAACATCCTTTCCGCAGGTTCGAATTTCGGCGTTGGTTCCTAAATTTTTCGTCTTTTAAAATTAATTCATTTGAATGGTTTTGCTTTCTGTGAAAACACTTGCGCCATCGATGCATTCGATTGTGTTACAAACGTAAACAAACCAAAACCGCGACAGTGTTCGCTACGTTCGCTATACCTGTTCGATTGGAGTTGCACTTTTTGTCGCGGGTCGCGAGTCGCGACTGAAAGTCGTGGGTGCGGGTGCGGGTGATAAGTGCGGGTGCGGGTAACAGGTGCGGGTGCGGGTAAAAGGTGCGGGTGCGGGTAAAAGTCGCGGGTAACAAATTATCAAAAAATTAAAATAAAATACCAAAAATTAAAGAGAGAAAATTACCAAAAACTTGCTTCTCCCAAAGCGGAGTTTCGAATTTTATCGTCCACTAATCATACTAGAAATTTGCAGTGGCATAGCCACAATTAGTGACTCTTCACTATTGTTAACAGATCGAATTACAATGTAAAAAAATTTGTTTTTGTTTCTTTTTGTGTGCGCGGAGAGAGGAAAATCGGAAAACCCGGCAAAGCCTTTGCACAGCGGTATATATATATTTTTACCGTTTCGTCATGTTCAATCGTAAGCCGTCGGTAACAAAAGAATAACCGCCAAAATGGGACAAAATAATGTATAAACAAAAGCAATAATTATCAATTTAAAGTGAAAATTCCTGATAACGTCCAGGCATTTATGCTGAGCCGATTTCAAGGAATCTTCAAAGGAAATACGAGGCTTATTAATATGTACCGTTCAAATTAATAAAGACCTTACGAATTTCAAACCACGACGACGACACCAACGCAAACGTCACTAAAAAATCAATCCGCAGTTATAAAACTACTTCGCGATTATATAAATCGACAAGTTCAATTTGTATAATGTAGCCGAACTACCCGCGTGATAATTTGTTACCCGCGACTTCTACCCGCACCCGCACCTTTTACCCGCACCCGCACCCGCACCCGCACCCGCACCTTTTACCCGCACCCGCACCTGTTACCCGCACTTATCACCCGCACCCACGACTTTCAGTCGCGACTCGCGACCCGCGACAAAAAATGCTACTCTGTTCGATTGTGTTCAGAATGTAAATAAACCAAGACCGTTTCATGTTTCGACACGCGTGTTCTTTCCTTGACCGATACCATAAGCACGCAGCAAATTCCAGTGTGCTACACGTCACGCAATCTCTTTGCAACACATTGTGGGAAACTTTCGAACTGTCATTTAGCGACATTTGGAGTAAATAATGCTATGATATGATCTACAAGGCTCAGATATTCCAAACACAGCAATATAATGGATCGGAGTGTAGGATTGTCTTTATTATAAACGCAATTCAAGGTTCGGGTCAGTTTAATTTTCTGATGAAAAAGCGGGTAAGTGTTGATCGCTGTTATTTGTAAGGTCGCACAACATGATGTTTGTGTCTCTACTCCGTATCCCAACAAACTGCTTAAAAGATATCATTTTAAGTTAGCAAAGGATAGATAAAGTTCTTCTGAAGTCCTTACGATTCTGAAAAAGGCCCTATCTCAAAGGAACTATTTTTTGCGATAAACATTTTGTGCGTAGTGTCGGCGTTCAGGTTCGTGTCACAAGTTCTCCTGGTGTCAAACTACCCTTCACATTTTGGTCTCTCGACGGGGCACTTTTAAAGTGCCGCCAGAAATATTTCACCACAGTAAACAACAGAAGTTGTGCTTCAAGGCTGTCTTAATTTTGTTTTCAAATTCAACGTACCAATTGGGTTTCCACGGCGTTGAAATTGGTTCAAATTTGCTAATTTTTAAAATGGAAGAAATCATGTTTCTTCTAACGGCCGAAATATTCTTATTTCAACTGCTATAAATCCAAAGTAAATAACAGTAGTGTGAAGAACAAGAGCGTGTTTATGTTGTGGCCACATTTTATTTATGTATGGCATCGCGTTTTTCTGTACGAGCGAGATAAAAATGTGTAATTTTTCGTCAGTTTCACAACTGAAAGGCCGCCGATTTGCCGTTTTTCAAACTTTGCCCGTTTTCGAAAAAATAAAACGCCGTTACAATTTTTAATGTTATTTTTGAAAATACTTCACTATAGAGATTATTTGGGCAAAATATGAAGAAATCCGAAATTTTGTGACTGACGCCCGATTTCTCGCTAGCATAGACAAATTCGGCTAACGCATTGTTGTACCCAATTCAAACCTTTTGGGATTAGAACTCTTTGTTCGTCATATTTCCATATCAATGTAGCATTGACATGGAAATTATATGGAAATATTGTGAACAAAGAATCTTATTCCCAGAAGGTTTGAATTGGGTACAACAATGCGTTTGCCGAATTTGTCTATTTATGCGCGCCATTTCATGAAGAGAATGCGTGACATCCGGTTTTAACCGCTTGTTTTTTTTTATTCTGATACAACTAGCCTGGAGAATATTCTAACACTGGTATTGGAGGTCTTGATGACATAGTGCAGTCATTGTTTTTTTTTTCAGGTTCTATGCAGCAATAAAAATACAACACCTAAAGAAAAACTTTATCGAAATTTGGTCGAAATATGAGATTACGAACACTGTCAACACTCCATGGTGAACACAGTTTGTCCAGTAACGCTCAGAGCTGACTGATACACTTTCAGCGGTTAATTTAGTAAATTTGGTTTCTCTGTTGAAAATTGCTCTTTTTCCATCTCCATAAAGCGATATTCTTTTTTAAAAATCGTCATAAATGCTGCTATCTTGTTGTGAAACAGGTCCCAGCGTGTAAACCCTTCAAGGGACTGGTTCCCGCGACTCGTCCCATCGTGTAAACTCCGACAGGGGACCAGTCCCTGCGACCGGTCCCTGGGACTGGTCCCCTCGTGTGTGCCGACCTTTACTTTTAGGTTACAGTCACGCATTACCAGGGAAAACGGAGTACACTAGTCCTGGGATTATTATCTTCAGATTATCATTAAATTTCGCAACTAAGAATGTAGCTGATGCATTTTTTCTTTAAGCTAGCAATTTTATATTGGAGTATAAACATCAAACTAGCTTGCTAAAAATATTTTTCGGCCCACAAATTAATTCTGAAACTTGATGCGTTCGCGCTCACCCGGCCATGAACTTTATTTCGATTTTGCGCGAGTTTGTAAACGGCGGGTTTAGAAACAGTTTTTAACAGATTTCGACGAACTGTAGTTTATGATTGTTACATTTTCTGGCTTGGATTCCCACTTGGGAAAATTTGTTTAGAAGTTTTCATTATAAACCATCAGGTACGCGCGGCGGAGTCGGGCCATTTCATTTCATTGACTATTCCGGTTGAAAAGGTCAAAAATCAGAGGCTGTAAAAAATATTGCTGCAATCAAAATCACGATTTTATTCGAACCAATTTGCAAGCAGCTATTTATAAACGTTGTATCTTGGTTCAGAATCGAACCACTTTTGTCGAACACGGCGGTGTGTTTTACTTTTAGGCCCCGTTTACACGGGTCCGGACAAATGTTTGCACGGACAAAAACTTGCACGGTTCCACCTTGCGTTTACACGGGACCGGCGGAACTGGACGAATTTTTGAACGGCTAAGTGTGCAAATTTCCGTGTAAACACCACTGCAATCTGTAACAGAATTTGCACGGATCCATGTAAACACGTGGTCTAGGAACAAAATTCGTCCGTGCAAAAATTTGTCCGGACCCGTGTAAACGGGGCCTTAGGTTACAGTCACGCATTACCAGGGAAAACGGAGTACACCAGTCCTGGGATTATTATCTTCGGATTATCATTAAATTTCGCAACTAAGAATGTAGCTGATGCATTTTTGTAGCTTACTGCCTAAAGAGGCGTAAGCTATTATGCTATCCGTTTGAGTGAGTGAGTGAGTGTAACAATAGAATCCGAGCCCACGACGAACTCTGCCGATTTTGACCCGATATTCCCCGATCTTAACTTCTTTTTTGTTTTGGAACCTCGTCGGTTGTTCAACTTTTGTCACTCGCCCCACTATCCACTGTGTACCGGCTTCGAATCTGTAATTTGATGACTCACACACCACGGTTGGGCTGCCTGTGTTAGGATAAACAAATCGCCTTCCGGAAGCAGAAAATCACTGAATTCTGATAAGCGTTTAACTCTTTTATTCAAGGGGAAGACATTTTCATTCAAGAAAATATTGTGTATTTGCGACAACACTGTGCACACTATTCACTGTGTACCGGCTTCGAATCTGTAATTTGATGTGACTTACACACCACGGTTGGGCTGCCTGTGTTGGGATAAACAAATCGCCTTCCGGAAGCAGAAAATCACTGAATTCTGATAAGCGTTTAACTCTTTTATTCAAGGGGAAGACATTTTCATTCAAGAAAATATTGTGTATTTGCGACAACACTTTGAAAAGCTATGAAGCCGGGAAAAACTAATACATGGCAAAAAGGAACTAGTAAAATTTCACTTCGATTTAGTCTTGAAATCACGGGGGTGGGGGGGGGGGGTGTTCATGATGCGTCACGCAATATTTATTTTTAAAATGTTTTACCAATTTATAGCACTCGTCACCACGCTTTTGAAAATTATAAAAACAAAATCTCCTGAATGCGATTACATGTATTTTTATTTTCATTACCTGTAAATTTAGGGCTTCCAAAAATTTATTGCAAATCCGGGCAGGAGAGGGGGGTCTCTCGGCTTGGAAATCCAGGGGGCACGGGGAGGTGGGGGGACAGGGGGCTAGCGGGCCAGGAAATCCTACGATAATCTAAGTAATAACAGGCGCAGTAAGCTATATGCAGTTATACACTGCCTATTTTTTCTTTAAGCTAGCAATTTTATATTGGAGTATAAACATCAAACTAGCGTGCTAAAAATATTTTTCGGCCCACAAATTAATTCTGAAACTTGATGCGTTCGCGCGTGAACTTTTCGATTTTGCGCGAGTTTGTAAACGGCGGGTTTAGAAACAGTTTTCAACAGATTTCGACGAACTGTAGTTTATGATTGTTACATTTTTTTGGCTTGGATTCCCACTTGGGGCAATTTGTTTTATTAGAAGTTTTCATTATAAACCATCAGGTACGTGCGGCGGAGTCGGGCCAGTTCATTTCATTGACTAGTAAACAAAAGATACGGAGTTGAAAAGCTGTGAAAAGGTCAAAAATCAGAGGCTGTAAAAAATATAATATTGCTGCAATCAAAATCACGATTTTATTCGAACCAATTTGCAAGCAGCTATTTATAAACGTTGTACCTTGGTTCAGAATCAAACCACTTTTGTCGAACACGGCAGTGTGTTTTTAAATAGGTTACAGTCACGCATTACCAGGGAAGACGGAGTACACCAGTCCTGGGATTATTATCTACGGATTATCATGAAATTTTGCAACTAAGAATGTAGCCGATGCATTTTTCTTTAGAGTATAAACATCAAAATAGCGTGCTAAAAAAATATTTTTTCGGCCCACAAATCAATTCTGAAACTTGATGCGTTCGCGCTCACCCGGCCGTGAATTTTTTGATCTTGCGTGAGTTTCATCTCGAAAGTATCTGTTTCGTACAGCTTTCAACGAGTTTGCAAACACTTTCGGAAGCGCTTGGACACTTAAGAAACGCTTTAGAAACCCGTTGGAAACCCTTTTGAAACCCTTTGGAAACCCGGTTTCAGGGGGTTTGAAACCCTTTGGAAACCCAGTTTCACTAAATTACAACATTTGATAAGACGTGTTTTCGTATGGAGGGTCACAAATAAAAAGAGATACAAGAAAAAAAATGATTACTGCAGAAAGTTAGTACATGCACAGGAGTAAATGACTACATATTTGGCAGTATTTTGTGTGTCTGTTCTTTGCTAGAGGCACGTTCTTGCAGCTTGTTCAATAAAGTTTCGCAGTCATCAGCTACTATGAGAATATCTTTGTTTTCCTCATACACAAACCCTGCTTTGACAGCATTCTCAATCTGCAAAATAAAGTGATTTTCGTAAGACCGTGTAACAGTATCCAGCAGTTAATCTAAATTGGTCAAAATAAACTAAAACTAAAGAAAAGAAAACAATGGAATTTGTGTACAAGTGTCTACTAGTGCCTATTAACTTAGTAGACTGTTTCACAGTCTTACGAAAATCACTCTAAAATAAATAGTACTCTTTTAGTCCATTTTATCACCACGTGAAAACAAGAGAAAGGCTTTGAGTAAGTGGCTATAAATAAACACATAAAATAATGAAAATCTCTTAGTCAGAAATTTTGCCAATGAAAAAAATGGTGAATTTGCCTATTTTGAAAATAATTTTCAGCTACTGCAGTTATAAAGTGATTCTTAAATGTTTGCTTTTGTTCGGTATGGTAATTAAATTTTCCAGTAAATTAGGGGCAAAAACATAGTGACATCCTTCATGGGCATGCATATTATTTGAGCTTAAACTGATATAATGCAATATGCATGTAGTGTATAGTGTATGCCATAAACAAAGGAAATTTTTAAGTACCCATTTATACACCTGGGTGGAGAGAGACAATGTGGAGTAAAGTTTCTTGTCTAAGAAAACAACACGACGACTGAGAGACCTTTGGATCTGAAGTTCTGGTGAATGCACTGACCACTACAACACCTTGCTTTCACAATACATTAGTACATCTCAATATTAATGATGTGTTTATGCATGGTTTTGTGGGTGATTTGTCAGGGATCAACCTGACAGTAACCGTATTTTATCATACACTCAAAAGATTGAGAATTATTTCCACAAACCCATTCAATCAAGCTTCCCCAATAATTGGCAACATTTAATATTCCAATTGGTTTATCGTGAAGTCCTAACTGGAACCTGAAAAACAAATGAAGGAAGTAATGTTTGATTTGAGAAATTTTATTATAGTTGAATGACAAACCTAGAAGATAATTTGGGTATCATATTTTAAAGACAGATACATGGATATAATGCATGCACATGGTTGCGATGTTTACATTCTTACCAAGTGATCATTTCTAGAAGTTCTTCAATAGTACCATAC
This sequence comes from Dendrophyllia cribrosa, assembly GCA_024195265.1. Taxonomy (NCBI): domain Eukaryota; kingdom Metazoa; phylum Cnidaria; class Anthozoa; order Scleractinia; family Dendrophylliidae; genus Dendrophyllia; species Dendrophyllia cribrosa. The sequence continues at coordinate 40,851,612 of JAJLRJ010000009.1, forward strand.
CCTCCTGGTAAGGCTATCATAGCATCAGCCTTAAAACAGTAAGATACAATAAAAAGCAGATCTCTTAAAAAATACTGGTAACCTCAATTGAGAGTTCATATCTTGCACAAAAATACTACATATTAAGCAGAAATGCAAATGCATATATGTTGTAGTTCAATTTTATCCTTGGTTCAATTTTTATTTTCCATTGTTCTTTTCTATGCTAATATATGATAATGAATATAAAACAAAGCAAAATGGAAATTGAACCAAGAATAAAATTGAACTACAACACATATATGGAGTCTGTCAACACACCAACAATTAGATTGCCAGAACTAACCTGTTTTAACATGTTTCTCTTCCTAGTGTGCATATCCTCGACCAGTACTGTCTCACCAACACTATCCAACTCTCCCTGTTCTGAAATAAAATTACAGGTTTTCTATTCAGCTGATCTACTACCCACTGCAGGCATTTTTGCCTCTTCCATGAGTGGGAGGGGGATGGGGGGGTGAGGGGGGAGTAAAATTAAAAGTTATGGGAGTGCTGGTCATGAATTTCCATGGTAAAATTTGTGGTCTTGACCACTTAGGGCCCTTTAAACTAACATGAGAACTGACAGTTACTCCAGAATCTTTGGATCATGTGTACTTAAGGCACCCGTCGAAAGACTATCGACCGTCACTATAGGCCGAGTATCGGCCGACATGTCGGTCGACATATCGGCCGATACTCGGTCGACATATCGACCGACACTCGGTCGTTATGTGGACCGAGTATCGGCTGATAGTGACAGTAGACGTTGGTCGGCCGAGTGTCGGTCGACATATCAACCAACATTTTTTTTTTTCAACCAACATGTCAACCGAGACCCGGCCGATATGTCGGCCGATACTTGACCTACATGTGACGGTGGGTATGTGGACCGATACTCGGTCGACATATCGATCGATAAGCCATCGACATTTGGCCAATACTCTGCCGACACTCGGGCGATACTCTACCGTTACTTGGTTGACTCTTGTTACTGAGTGTTATTTTCTCTCTCTACTCAAATGTCTCGTTTGCATTGCCCACGCAACTATTTTTAAGGGACTTTCGGCGGCTTTAACCAGTCTACAGAGTATGGCAAGTGCATGCGCGAGTTTTTTGTTTAAACGTTTACTCCGCATGCCAAAATGGTAGCATTGAATGCTGCACCACTGTGCCTAATCAAAATTTGCCCCTTTACTTGATAGAGGAAGCATGGAGGGCGAGAGGAGACGACGCTGATTCGCAGTCAGATGTTTGGAAATGGATGGCTTTGTTGAACGTTGCTATGACCTAATGTTTGTTCTAGACGCCGATGTCGAACAAGTAAACGTACAATAGCATGAAAAGTGACATTTCAGCAAATGAAGACGTTTAACAAAACACAATACTGGAAGTCGACCGATATGCCACCGACAGTCGACCGACATACCAGCGACAGTCAACCGATATGCCGCCGACAGTTCATCGTAATGTAACACTTGAGGTATCGACTGAGTGTCAACCGACATACTGACCAAGTGTCAACCGCGCATCGGTCAACATGTCGGTCGACATATCGATCGAGTATCGGCCGATGCTCGGTCGATATGTCGGCCGATACACCGGTCAACATGACGACCGAATATCGGTCGACATATCGGCCGATACGCGACCAACATGGCGACCAACACTCAACCGTATGTCGACCGAGTATCGGCCGATATGTCGACCGATACTCGGCCGATAGTGACAGTCAACAGTCAGCCGACGGGTGCCTTAAGTACACATGATCCGAATCTTTTAGGGTATTGAGCTGAAAAGAAAAAACATGAACATCTTTATAGAAGTGAAAATGAATTTGGATCATGCAAAATAAAGGAGAGTATAGAAACTTATGTGGCTAAGGTATTACAGTTAGACTAAGTTTAACTTGAGACAATGTTGGCTAGTGGTCTTGCTATTTGGACAGGTCAAGTGGCTTTGCAGGGGCCGATGATGTTTCACTACTTTTGTCTTGCTTGCCAATAAAATAATTGTGTTTAAGTACTTCCCCCAGTCCCCCTCCTCCTATAGTAAGTTCCACTGATTGCATCAGTGTGAGGGAACTGTTGATCAGTGCCACCCAGAGTCCTCAGGCTCCTTGGTCAGTGGTAGATTGCCAAGAGGAACACCTCTGGGGAAACATAATTTTAACCTCAGATATCATACAGTTTTGTTTCTTCTACTGACCCTGGGTTTAGTTTGCAAACTGCCAATTTAAAAAATCTCTTTTTTTTTCTACTATCCCAGAGTTTCTCCCAGGGATCTACTGCTACCCCCAGGGGATACTCAAGTTTTTACAAGATGGGCAGGACAGAGCAGTTTTTGGGTTTCAAATTCTTGATTTTTGGTAGGTTAAAATTTGACCAGTATTTTATTTATTTATTTATTTATTTTATTATTATTATTATTATTATGTTTTTTTTTTTGGGGGGGGGGGGAGTTGGATTCTGGCATGGATTTTTGGGGGTTTAGATTAATTTATGGTTTTCTGTAAAATGGGGTGGTTGTTGCTCTTAGGGTTGCATTGGACACACATTGGACAGACATTGCACTCAGCTGTGAATGTCACATGGCCCCACCCCCGGGGGGGGGGGGGGGGGGGGGGGGTACTCAACAAAGTTTTGTACGGGGATGCTCCGCCCCGAGGTCCAAACCCTTACCCTTACCCTTACCCTTACCCTTACCACAGGCATCTTTCTCTTAGTTACCAATTAATAAGGGTTTCTGACATAAACCCTGTCAGTTTTTATTTGGTCCAACTATTAGGGGATTTCATTTGCATACTTCCAGTAAGGAAGAACTCAGGAAGAAATCCAGTGACTTCACAGCCTCCATCAGCAACAGTCTCGGCTATAGTTCTCATAAGTCCAACTCTTCCTCCACCATAGATCAAATTAATCTTATTTTTAACCATACACTGACCAAGAGCTACAAGAAAGGAGAAACAATAATTATTTATTTGAGCCCCTCTATGAGCGTTTTTGACAAAACCGAAGTTGCAACAATCGCTATTAATAAAACAACGATCTCAAGAACAGAAGTTACAATGTGATGATTTCATTTGAACCTGGTAAGAAAGAAATAAATGTGCCAGAACTAGAAAAACGAATCAACATAATCCTATGGTCGGTGTGCTTTTTTCTTTGCAGCACCATATCTGTGGAACACCTTACCAGAACATATAACCTTTTTTTTTTAAACGAACTTTTTAAACTTAACTTTCAATTGTAGATTTTTATTTGTCACGTTTTTAGCTTTTTAGAACATCTTACTTGTAAATAATTTGCCTTTCCTTTTAAGCGAGCGTTTTAACTTAACTTTGTAGTGTAATTAGTGCCTTTCAATCGTTGAGAAAAGGCGCTAAAGAAATGTATTAATTATTATTATTGTGGGCGACCAGAAGAGCCCGCAATCTTAATCTCAAGGTTGCTATTACTCATGCGCGGCACGTTATATACATGTAGCCATTCTAGCGCATTCCTTTTGGACTTCCACTAAGAATGAATGGAATGCATAGAACACAATCTGATCATGAGCATTTTGACCTTCGATCATGTGAAAGTTACGCAAAGCAGCAGCGTTGTTTTGCAATCTGATCATGAGCGTTTAGACCTTCGATCACATGAAACTTACAAAATATGAGTACATGTATGGAGGAAGGGATTTTCCGTTGGATGTCATTTCGACTTCAAGTGCAAAGCGGGAGTGTTGTCCATTTCAAAGAAAGCTATGTCAGCACGACTGTGTGCAGGTGTCGAGTGTAATGAAACATGGTTTACTGCTTTCACTGATGTTTTACAATCCCTTCTCAACAAAACCAGGCATGCAGTGACCTTACTTCCAATCAAATTTCAGAGACTTTGTTTCTTTAGAGAACATTACAATGGTTGTTGATGCAACATCCAACTTCATTCTTTTTACATTCTTATTACTTAAAGTTAATTTATCAAATGAATTTTATTTTGTATTTTTCATTAAATTAGGTAATTTATAGGCACGGCTCTCAGGAAGAGCATTATATGTATGAAGGAGAAACCATGGTTAAATAAAGATTATGAATGTATGCTAGGAGCCTGTGGAGTATTACACCTTATCCATTACCAGTGTGACTTTGTCGCTAACTCAGTAAACAGCTAAAGTATGTTCTCAGAACATTTAGTACGTTCATTTGACATTGCAAATCTAACAATATAGTTCGTTTCAGTTTCTTATTACTGATTCTACTGACAACGTGTTCAAGTTTTGTATGTTATAATTTTACAATAAATTGTTTGTTGCATTACATCAATTCACCTTGACTCAATCAATCATGTCCACGAGGACGAATTATATGATAGTACATGTCTGTTACACTTTTATTAACAACACCTTCCATTGATTTCGCCCGCACTGCCTAACCTTTGGTTATTACTAGTTGTTATTATTATTATTATTATTATTTGCACGTCATAGACAAATTCGGCTAACGCACTGTTGTACCCAATTCAAACCGTTTGGGATTAGAACTCTTTGTTCGTCATATTTCCATATCAATGAAGCATTGACATGGAAATTATATGGAAATATTGTGAACAAAGAATCTTATTCCCAGAAGGATTGAATTAGGTACAACAATGCGTTAGCCAAATTTGTCTAATGAATATGAACGGTTTCTTTTGTTTTCATATGCCTCGTTCTACAAAACGTTTAGGCCGATACGTTAATAAGTGGCCGGGAATTCTAAAATCCCTCCAAAATTTGTCCTCCAAGTCTTAAATTATGATGGTAAACTTGGCTTAAAGGGATGGTTTCAGGGTTCGGCGCATGTGCACAGATTGTAATGCTTTAAATCGCTTTCTTACCAATTTTATCGGTTAAAGAACCACTCGCATTTACTTCAATAATTACATACTATAATTAGTCCAAACAAAGCGAAGGATGACCAAAATTTACAGAAAATTTCAACGAATAATACCGACAAAGTCAACACTGAATAAAACCTTTGACCCGAAGGATTTATTCTACGCTCCGGTGGCTTTTATGGCGAACATGGGTATGCATAATCATCCATTCAATCAGCTGACTGATCGCGACATTTTCACGGGCAAATTACCCGCCGGAGTTATCTACTCGCTTCCGATTGGTCTAAACAATGAAATTAAATGGGTTACGTCATAGCTTGCACATGCGCCGAACCGTGAAACCCTCCCTTTAAGCGATCACACTGTTATGCCTTTACTAGCAGTATTAATAATTTATATAACGTTTATTAGTATATACTGAAACAGTGAATAGCATTGTTGGCACGCTCTGATTGGCTACTGAAACTCGGAATAGCAAGTGCTATTCACCTTCCAGCAATTTTGCGCGCGAAAATTGTAATCGTTGACAGGAATGAGTTAAAAAGCATCATTTTCGTTATATTATCTCACTGTTTCAGTATATACTAAAACAACTATTCACCTCAGTACAGGTGGGTAGTGATGGATTTTTACCGAGCCGCAAAGCCACTACCCACCTCCACTTCGGTGAATAGTTGTTAAATAATTTCCGATCCAAGGGACAGACAGACAAATTATACAATTTCACTCTAGGTTATGGTCCAAATATTGAGCAAACAAGGACTTATACATAATGTGCAAACGATTTTAAAAAAAGTCATTAAAAAGGCAGTACCTTTAGCGCCTTCTTCGAACCTTGGATCATTTCCTAAGCGAGAACCACAGAACACAGTTATCGTCTTCAGCGCCATTTTTCTGCCTACGAGAGCTTTTTTTCGCCAGGCGTTTCTTGTAAATCGGTAGTAAGTTCGTGTTCCAGTACACTAAAGTAAAAATCAACAACAATATCTTCACTTAACCATCACCAATCATAACTCACACCGGGCACCGCGGCAGAACGCACTGCGCATGAGTAGAAAACTGAGCATCCGGTGAATTACGCATTTCCGGCGACATACTGTAATCCCATGTAAATGTTGTAGTTAATTTTTTTATCTCAGGTAATTTTTATTTTTCCATTGTTTTTGGGTATGGTAATATATGCTGATGAATTTGAAACAAAGGAAAAACAAAAATTACCTGAAATAAAAAATGAACTACAACATAAAACTCCCGTACCGCGAAGTTTGAAAACAAAAAGTAAGAGTTATAAAACAAAGGTAGAGAAAAAGTTTGTTTCGTTGAAAAGTTTTTTCATCGTTCAAGTTTCAAGCGTTTGCACCAAGGGGTTTGGTGTTTGCACCAACAACGAAATATGAACAAATAATTTTTGCATCGCATTTTTTCACAAAAAACAAGTCTTCACTCCATCTCGAAATGTATTCATGCAAGAACCGATCGTGTACGTACCATAATTTTCTTCGGTTTTGGTCCTTTCATCATTGCGTCTAGAAAATCTAGGTCTGTTGGTTCATGCAGAAGTGTTGTTTTATGCTGTTCGCATCGATGTTGACTGGTAGTTTAACGGACCGGAAGTGCTTGAAGTTTACGCATGCGCAAACGTTCTGCCGCGGTGCCACTCACACCTCCCCGTACCCTTTTCCCGCCAAAAATTACCATAGCGGAAGTAAACTACCATAATTTTAAACTTCACGTTGCAGATCGCCATCAGCCGTCAGAAGTTTATATTCCCAGTAGCCACGCACCTCTTCAGAACCTCTAATTTCATTGAAACTGGTTATCACGCACTTGTATTGTTTTTAGGTCTAGGGTCCATTGTTCTGTTGTTTGTTCTATTGTTTTCTTAGCCAATCTTGTGATGCGTTCCGAGAGGTGCGTACCGCCTCTATATTCCAGTGGAAACTTAGAGGGGTGAACCCTGGGTCGGTGAATCCTCCTTTGGGCAGGTGCATGTCAGAGGCTTTTCTTGCGCTCTCATCTCTCTCATATAATTAACACACACCTCATGTATCTTATATTCGGCCGGCCCCGATCACAAAAGTGTTCCGCGAGAGAACCTTTGGTATCCAAGGAAAGAGGGGTGAAACTGGAACAATAATAACTTCAGTCCACGAGATATCTTTCGCAAGCATATTTACCTTAAAGTTCCTTCATTTGTGGAACAATCAAGGAATGTTTACGTTATAATATCGTACTTGATTTAGTTTCACATTACTATTTAGTTTCATGCTAAGACTATCCTCTTGTTACAACTCTTTCATTTCAAGTAATAAAACTTGCAAGAAGATAAAGAATTGACTGCTAAATATCATTGTCAGGCTGTTACATTTCTGACACTTAATTGTGACGTTGCATTTGAACGTTTGCTTCTGGTCGTCCCGGCTGGTCGTCCTTCTGTACTAGTTTATTAGTAGTCCTGATCGAAGGTTATTACGACTTAGACTGACTTATGAACGATCTTCAGGTCCAACAAAACAAGGCAGCGAAAATCATCCTCGACAAAGCAAAATACTCTTCAGATACATACCTTCTTGAGACATTGAAATGAAACAATTAAATCAAAGACAACACATGCTTCAATGGAATAGTTGATTTTAATTTTAAACATAATACTGTCTTCCACAACCACAATACTCACCAGTGTTAAAAACTGATTTTTCAGCAGCAGCAAACGATTTTAATAATCTTAGCTCTGAAAATCAGAAAACTAAATCGATCTTATTATTCAAAAAGAAAGTAGACCTTTTGTTGTGATATTATGCATTTTCGATTGATACCATTTCAATTGTATTTCATGACACCTACATAGGTACATAGGAGGCAGTGATTTTTAGCTTTTTACCACGTATTGCTTTGTTGTTTGTAAACTGTATTTATTTCTTTTAACAGGGCCGTTCTGAAAAGCACGTTCGTGGCGAACGCGCCTTGTATAAATATTATTATTATTATTATTATTATTAGAGCGGTTTTCAATTGAGCGTCGTAAACCAAAACCAAAGTAATTATTCTGACCAATCACAGAACTCGCAGACTATCTAATTAACCAATCAGAACTCGAAGCAAATGCATGTAGCCGGCGCCAAGCGCGGGAAAATGCGTGCAAGCAAGTCACGATTGGTTTTGGTTTTACTTCTGATTGGTTAATAAGGTGGCGCGAGATTTTTTTAGCCAATCACATTCACATAGCGTAGCAATGCGAAACCAAAGCAATTGTGAAATTACTTTTGATACTCAATTGAAAACCGGTTTACCTATTGCATATATATGCTTTAGTTGATCATTTCTACTGATAAATAAAACGAAGGAAAGAGGTCGTGTACTCTTCGTCCTTTCTAAAGGTCCCTTCTACTGAACAAGTAAAAGAAAGACACGAGATCTACAGAGAGTGGCCAGTTCTTTCGCATCTCGGGTTCTTTAGCTGGAAATTCAAGTATAATTGTTCTTTTGACAAACAAAAATCATACTGAAAATCAGAAATCACGCGCGCCTTCGCTTGTTTTTTACCCATGTCACCATGTGATGATACTTTAGATAATCGGTTCTAACAAATTTTATCATATTCACGTGTACATGGATGCATAATTTTTAGAAAGATAAAGGAACAATTATCTAAAGAACATCACATGATCTGAAATGAGCAGACACACAAGCCAAGGTAAAACGGTCTATAAAGACTCCTAAATAATAGGAAAATGTCATTTCGTAATCAATACATTTCCATATCATTGAAAAAGAATCTCGGATCAGACCTGCAAGCCCTGATTTTTAGTTATCTAATTTCAATTGCTGATTATCAAAAGAATATTTATAAGTGCCACGTTTCCACACTTCAAATGCCTCTCATACATCGCAAAGACGAAAACATTTTTGTAATACATCACGGCACGGGGGGACGTTTCTCGTAATTCGCTTAGGGAGTGTAGCCTACGGCTGCATCGTATGATGGCGGAGGGGCGCCTGGATGCGGTCCGGCGGAATAAGGTGGGAAGGCAGGTCCAGCGGGGTTAGGAGGATAGGCTGATCCAGCGGGATAAGGGCTATACGCAGGTGCGGCATCATTCGGTGGATTTGGCGATGGATATGGGACACCTGTCTCGTATGTTGGCGGAGGAGCACTTGGTTGCATTCCGGCCGGGCAGGAAGGATCTGTAGCTGGATTACCCGGTGGATAAGGTGCGCAGCCATTCTGGAAAGCGGGGTTTCCTATGCCTAGATTGGCGAACTCCGTCATTGGATAAGCGGGTTGGTTGTTGTCTGGAGTGATGACGTTCACGGTAGACAATACACCACCCGCCAGGACAGCAATCGGATCCATTAAATCCACCTCTCTCGGGGGCGTGGTACTCTTGTACATCTTCTTCTTCAAGGCGTAATAACTTTTACCAGTCTTGGCTCTGAACAACCAGCGATAAGGCCAAGTCATCTGTAACAGAGTGGCGATCCAGAAGAACAAGGGTCGAATCCACCACGGCTTCACCCGCAAGTCCACATACGCCGAGATCCTCTTTTTCAGCCCGGGAATTTCTCTACTCGCCGAGAAATCGGTGCAGGCATCTCGGTGACGGTTTCTTTCTATCATGGCTGCCGCTTGCCTCTCATAGTCATCAGCAGTCTCCTGGTCACCGAACAGGATACACGGATCGATTCTCACCCGAGTGAGAGACACCATACTCAGCGCTGGCATTTCTCTCTTGGAAACATCAACCCAGGAACCGAACGAGAACTCGTCGTGGTCCACAAATGTCACCACCCTCTCGGTGTACGTTTCAGTGCGTGACTGCGAGTTTCCATTTGCGTCCGTGTAGTAAACGACACGTGTGCGAGTCTCGAAATGGTAACACTCCACGACCATGCCAATCCTGGGTGGGACTTGGTGCATTTTTTGTATGTAGCCCCAAGCCGTGTCATCTTGCATGATGTTTCTTAGGTAGTCCAGTTCGTGGGAGAAAATGCTCTCTATGAAAATGTACACGGGCGGGATGCATAGCATAACTATGCTAAAAGTTCTTAAGTAGTTGAAAATACGCCCGTACTGAGTGCATTGGGAAATTTCACAACCCACCAGATAGATCAGCCACAGGTAGAACGAGAAAAACAGGTGCATGGAAATAAGTCTCCATAAACTTGCATTTCTGTACAAGCCTCGTTTGCGGCTCAGTTCTTTCTCCTCATTCTCCCGCTGGTACTCTTGGACGGTTTGCTGATAATCCTGGACGCCTCGGTCGAGTTCCTCTTGACTTCCGGCTCGAGCAACCTGCTCCAGTCTCCTCTCCAATTCCCCGCCAACTTCCTGCAGCCTCCTTTGGTCATCATGCTCTTCTTGGCCTTCCTTGCAACTTTTCCTGCACATAGCGCAAAAAAAGATGATGAACGGCAGGAGCAACTGCGCAAGCGCTGCCGAGGTTAGAACCACGGGCACTATAACAGGGTTATCATCAAAATTGATAGATTTGGCTCGAGGCGTGTGTGGCTTCCAGGGATTTTGAGTGGCAAAGGTTCGGGGATACCAAGGTGTTCGGGGAGAAGCGGTGGTAGCAGTTTGTCCTTCACGGCAGGCCCGTCCTTGCCTGCTCCAATATGAACTGTAGCTGCTAGATTGTCTATCCACACAGATAGAAAACCTTACAGAAGGATACGACCCACTACAGAAGGACATACCAAGGTCGCCGGGTCTTTTTCCTAGATACTCAAAATTCCGTTCTGTTTCGCTTAAGGGGTATGGGGTTGGGCACTCTTTGAAAGTAGAGCATGTCACACCCGTGTAACCGGAAGGACAAAGACAAAGTGTTTCGTTACCGGAAGTGTAAACACAGGTCGCTTTGCCGTCACATGGCTTTGACAGACAAGTGTTCGACATCGATGTCACGCCCCTACAGAGGACTCTGAGTCCCGGCATGTCACGCCATCCATTGTAATGCACTGACCAAGTTTTGCTGATGTACTCAGGTCGCAGGGCAAAATCCTTGATCTTCATGTAAACATTATCGTTTAAATTACTCGGCGTGTACAGTCCTGTTACCACCCAATAGTCGTCCACGTATTGTAGGTACCATCGCTGAGTGCTATGCTCATACAAAGGGCGAAGATTGCGGAACACACCTAGCTTGCGAAAGAAATAGTCTCGAGTGGGATCGTTCACAACATTCCCTCTCCCATCAGTGAAGTTTTCATTCAAGTAAAGTCTGTCCGAGTTACATTCTCTGAAATCTTCATCCACACACACAGCTTTGATCATAGGCGATGAACTACTAACTGGAACGTAGTAATTAGTTGTATCACGCGTGTCGTAGAACTGCCACTTCAATATTACTCCACCGAACACATCGCTTCTATCCAAACTACCGGAATTCAGCCAAGATACAGGATCAAAAGCGCTGGAAACACTGGCAGCGACACCAAAGTAGTCTTGTAGTTTGAGTCCAAAAGTCAAATATTTCTGACCACCTTTGCCGATATAGTAGTAGAAGAGCAGATTGTCGTTTTCTCGCCGATAAACGGGGAAACTGTTGTGGTTGTTGTTCTCCTTGATGAAGACTCCTTCGATGATTTTGTAGGGCATGGTTTCCTCGTTAATGTTTTGGAAGAAGATCCTCGAGCACAACGTTTTGGAACTCGAAAACCCAATCAAAGTGCTAAACAGAAACAACAGTAAATGAGTTATCTTTGCCATGTCTGAACTAAAGCGAATTTAGCTTTGCTTCAGCTGCGAATCTTAAATGCGGAAGGCACTTATCATTTCAGTCATTTCGCAATATTAAAGCGTTTATAGTTGACTGACACATGCTGTAACGGAAGTTTCAATGATGTCAAAATTCAATTTGATAGTGAGATGAGGTCTAAATCCGAGGACAGAAACGAATGAACAAGTCGTTTCAATTCTTTTGTTTGTGTCCTTTACCTCCAAATATAAAAGGTTATATTTGCACATAACACATGGACATGGGCACGTATTATACCGGGGGTAGGTCACGCACAACGTCTTTTTAAAAGGTCAGAAGTTGGCCGCTTGCATTTCTATTTTTAGCTACTTTTATCTTGTCAGTAAGAAATATTTGCCATTTTAATCGAATTTAATCGCTTTTTGTTGCGAAAAAATGCTGTTTTTATACAACACATAGCTACAAGTCCTAAAAAACGTGACATTACAAACAGAAAACCGGACTGGTGCGTGTCAAGATGAGAAATTTAATATGCGGTAGCTGTTACACTAGGCAATGATTCGTGCAACTTGTCTCGCAACAACTAAAAACCGTGCGTTGCGATGCTGCGAGACAAGTTGCACAATAGGTGTTACACTACGCTATGTTTCTCGCAACGTCTGTCATTCTGGGTACTGTCGTGGCCATAGAGTCATCGAGAGTCACTTTCAGCCGCCATTTTGTCTTCGAGACAACAACGCACATGCACTAAAAGGAAATTGGGTGATGTCACAAAACGTGTACAGACGTTACAAGAAGCATGTTACAATACGCAACGCTTGAAAAATTCGTTGTAGGACTTGTAGCGTTGCAAGAATCGTTCCGAAAAGTGGAACCGAGTTCTACTTCTCGCAACAATTGCGACAACAAAAAAATTCCGAGAAATGTTTGTTGCAGGGTATGTTACACTGGGCAATTTTTCACACAACTTGTGTCACAACAAAATTGCGAGACAAGTTGCACGAAACATTTCTTAGTGTAACAGCGCCTTTAGCCTGCACTCGAGAAATCAGATAAGAGTCAAATAAGAGAACGTGAATAATAACACGTTTTCTCACATAACTTTTGTTCTATAATTTTTTGAACTTTTTCATTTTCTTTTCCAATAAATTCTGTCATTTCTCGGAAATAGAGAAAGACACAATTCCGTATCAGATTTTTTAGTCAACTCAACGACAATAACAGCAGGAACAATATAGCATTGTTTTCTGTAAAACAACTGCGAACTATCCGTACGGATCCGCTCGTTTGTGTTTATTTCCTGTCTCGCGTGACGTGAGACTTAAATATTTTTCTTGCATTTTACGTTTACCGAAGTGAAGAAAGGAAATGGTAAAAACACTTTAACATGCAAAGCTGATCAGACGTACAGTTTTACAGAAGTTAGTTGAAGAAAATGGTGTCAAAACTAGAACTAGGTGTGCTTGCCATAAGGGGAAAAAGCTTGACAGTTTTTCATATTTCTTTAAGGCAGGAGCCCATGCTGTCTAAGGAAACTGTTTTCGCATCCCGCTCCGATTTTCCTTTTTTCGCAAAGTCGCGGCTACGAGAGCGATTTTTCCATTGCACAGGCGATGCATTTTTTTGAAATTGTCGCGTCGCCAGCGCACGGAAAATAAAGTCACATTGGGCTAAAACGCGAAGCTAACACCAGACTCGTAAAAGTCCAAAAGCCCGGCAGAATGTAACCCCACCAAAAGTCCCTATTTTGTCTCCACTACACATAAAATAACACAGTAGTGTGAACTAAATAAGTTTACTTTGGGATTCTAGCCAAGAACTAACCCGAGGCATACAACATAATGTCACATTATAAAAGGCCCGTTTACATAGGCGATTTTTTGTGGAATTTTTGTCGCACTTGTCAATGCAATTTTTGTCGCGCGCAAGTTGCATCTTCAAATCGCACGTGTAAACGGGCGGCGATTTGTCACGCGATGTCTAAGAGGTTTCGAACATGTTCGAAACCTGATGCAAATCAAAGCAAATGTCACACCCATATCGCACAGGAAATCGCCGCTAGTTTACACTTTCGACAAAAGTTGCATTGGAGAGCGCGACAAAAATCGCATCAAAAATCGTATGTGTAAACGGGCCTTAACAAACCGTACATACATACATTCATATTTTTCGCACCGTATACGATCATGATGTATTAAACAAATTGACGTCAGATTTTTATGCGTTTGTCCTCTTATTGATGATAAATTTCGTCATAACATTGTCAAAGTGCTGTGGATCCACGAGCCGCAGGCGAGTGGATCCACAGCAAACTTTAATTGACAATGTTATGACGAAATTTATCAATAAGAAGACAGACGCATAAAAAACTGACGTTGTTTTTTACAATAACAAAATGCCAAAACTTATGTTAAAACAAAGTAAGGAAATGCAAGATGCGATCGCCACAAAACCAGAATTTCATCGCCATAATTCGGAGAAACACGGGTTCGTAAATAAAAAGTTTGAATAGAGTAAGTCAGAAACACATAAAAAATTGGAATTTTGAAACTAACCTTTATTCCGGTTAAAATTGTTCTCAAATAATCCGTTGAAAAACGGTTCACTTCACCTCCGGGTAAAGCTTATTTCAGCGACAGCACTATAATCCTGCTTACCGCCAATTCAGCTCTGGATTCTCAACAAACATCTTCATCTTTCCGCTTTTAATAATAAGGTTTGTTTTAGCTTCTTGAGGTTCATCTCATCAATTTTGGACGATTTTCTCATAGAATAATTCTGGATTTGTGAAAGAATTCTCGCCACGAAAAACGCAGCGCTGAAAAGTTTGGAAAACTTTCGCTGATGGCGTCAGTTTTATCGTTTTATCCGTCTGTTTAACAAATAGATTCCATTTTGCAATGTGTCTGTTCAGTAATAGATCACAGATGACGTCAAAATGTGGTAAGAGCAAAAAAGTGGCTCGTGTGCCACTTTTTTGCTCTTACCACAGGCGAGTGTGTCACTGATGTTCTTACCACATTTTGACGTCTTCTCTATAACTGAACAGACACACGGCAAAATGGAATCTATTTGTTTTACACAATGAACAGAAAAGTAAAAAGAGTAAAATTACGAACTTGTCTCGTAGCGCTCGACTGTTCGAAGATTTGTTCCAGTTTAGGTATTTTTCAAGTCGCCAATAACACTTTTCGTCTTCGTTTCTTCTTTTTCTTGCTCGTGAACAGCTCCTGTTAAACATTTTTCGAGGCTTTCACTTGCTCAGTACAGAATAATCTCGCAAACATTTTCAAAACTGTGCGCCATGTTGGACAAAACAAAGCAAACAATTTTTCTATGACGTCAGCCGTGCGTCTGTACTCTGATAGATCATTGGCAACGACCAATCACAGAGCGCGCAGTATTCAGTTCATTGTATAAACTCTTATTGTTAATAAAACTTAGCCAATCAGCGCGCGAGAATTCGCACAGTTATTGTAAAAAATTAATTGGAGACACTATAGATCATTGAAATAAATATCCAAAGTAAACGAAACAAAAATTACACGCACTGATTAAAATAAGGCTAGGCTCCAGCGATTGTTGCTGCTAATCTCTACAAACAGAGCTGGGCAAATCGTTTACAAAGACACAACTACGGTTATACGGCGGCCAGATAAACCCTGTCAGAAAAAAACCCTTTTGGGGGAAAAACATGACAGGAAGTCTGAGTAGGAACCATGACCCAAGCTCTAGGCAGCTAGCAGCCCATCTTACTAGGCTGAACAGTTCAAATGAAACAAGATTTTCTTTCTGCTTAAAAAGATTACGCCTTTTGCCGACCCCCCCCCCCCCCCCCAAAAAAAAAAGGAAGAATTAATTAAAGTCCTTGCCAAAAACTTTCACCCCGAAAAAGTCGCCACAAAATTTTCCGTCTCGTACGTTGGAGAAAGGGCATTTGGTTGCGGTCCGGTCGGGTAGGTCGGGTAGACCGGGTAGGAAGGCCCTGTAGCTGGATTACCCGGTGGATAAGGTGCGCAGCCATTCTGGAAAGCGGGGTTTCCTATTTCTGGATTGGCGTACTCCGTCATTGGATAAGCGGGTTGGTTGTTGTCTGGAGTGATGACGTTCACGGTAGACAATACACCACCCGCCAGGACAGCAATCGGATCCATTAAATCCACCTCCCTCGGGGGCGTGGTACTCTTGTACATCTTCTTCTTCAAGGCGTAATAACTTTTACCAGTCTTGGCTCTGAACAACCAGCGATAAGGCCAAGTCATCTGTAACAGAGTGGCGATCCAGAAGAACAAGGGTCGAATCCACCACGGCTTCACCCGCAAGTCCACATAAGCCGAGATCCTCTTTTTCAGCCCGGGAACTTCTCCATTCGCCGAAAAATCCACGTAGTCATCTCGGTGACGGTTCCTTTCTATCATGGCTGCCGTTTGCCTCTCATAGTCATCAGCAGTCTCCTGGTCACCGAACAGGATACACGGATCGATTCTCACCCGAGTGAGAGACACCATACTCAGCGCTGGCATTTCTCTCTTGGAAACATCAACCCAGGAACCGAACGAGAACTCGTCGTGGTCCACAAATGTCACCACCCTAACCCGGTACGTTTCTGTGCGTGACCGCGAGTTTCCATTCGCGTCCCTGTAGTACACGACGCGCGTGCGAGTCTCGAAATGGTAACACTCTGCGACCATGCCAATCCTGGGTGGGACTTGGTGCATTTTTTGTATGTAGCCCCAAGCCGTGTCATCTTGCATGATGTTTCTTAGGTAGTCCAGTTCGTGGGAGAAAAGGCTCTCTATGAAAATGTACACGGGCGAGATGCATAGCATAACTATGCTAAAGGTTCTTAAATAGTTGAAAATACGCCCGTACTGAGTGCATTGGGAAATTTCACAACCCACCAGATAGATCAGCCACAGGTAGAACGAGAAAAACAGGTGCATGGAAATAAGTCTCCATAAACTTGCATTTCTGTACAAGCCTCGTTTGCGGCTCAGTTCTTTCTCCTCATTCTCCCGCTGGTACTCTTGGACGGTTTGTTGATAATCCTGGACGCCTTGGACGAGTGTTTCTTGACTTCCGGCTCGAGCAACTTGCTCCAGTCTCCCTTCCAATTCCCCGCTAACTTCCTGCAGCCTCCTTTGATCATCCTGCTCTTCTTGCCCTTCCTTGCACATTTTCCAGCACTTAGCACACAAAAGGACAATGAATGGTAGAAGCAACTGCACAAGTACTGCCGAGGTTAGAACCACCACTATTACCTTGTCATCATCAAAATTGATAGATTGAGCTCGAGACGCATGTGGCTCCCTGGACTTTTGAGTGGCAAAGTTTCGGGCCCGGAGATACCAAGGTGTTCGGGGAGGAGTCGTGGTCTGACCAGTTTGTCCTTCACGGCAGGCCCGTCCTTGCCTGCTCCAATATGAACTGTAGCTGCTAGATTGTCTATCCACACAGATAGAAAACCTTACAGAAGGATACGACCCACTACAGAAGGACATACCAAGGTCGCCGGGTCTTTTTCCTAGATACTCAAAATTCCGTTCTGTTTCGCTTAAGGGGTATGGGGTAGGGCACTCTTTGTTAGTAGAGCATGCCACACCCGTGTAACCGGAAGGACAAAGACAAAGTGTTTCGTTGTCGGAAGTGTAAACGCAGTTTGCTTTGCTGTCGCATGGCTTTGACGGACAAGTGTTCGACATCGATGTCACGCCCCTACAATGGACTCTGAGTCCCGGCATGTCACGCCATCCATTGTAATGCACGGACCAAGTTTTGCTGATGTACTCAGGTCGCAGGGCGAAATCCTTGATCTTCATGTAAACATTATCATTTGAATCACTCGGCGTGTATGAGCCTGTTACCACCCAATAGTCGTCCACGTATTGTAAATACCATGGCTGAGTGCTATGCTCATACAAAGGGCGAAGATTGCGGAACACTCCTTGCTTGCGAAAGAAATAATCTCGAGTGGGATTGTTCACAACAACATTCCCTCTTCCAACGGTGAAGTTTTCATTCAAGTAAAGTCTGTCCGAGTTACATTCTCTGAAATCTTCATCCACACACACAGCTTTGATCATAGGCGATGAACTACTAACTGGAACGTAGTAATTAGTTGTATCACGCGTGTCGTAGAACTGCCACTTCAATATTACTCCACCAAATACATCGCTTCTATCCAAACTACCGGAATTCAGCCAAGATACAGGATCAAAAGCGCTGGAAACACTGGCAGCGACACCAAAGTAGTCTTGTAGTTTGAGTCCAAAGGTCAAATATTTCTGACCACCTTTGCCGATATAGTAGTAGAAGAGCAGATTGTCGTTTTCTCGCCGATAAACGGGGAAACTGTTGTGGTTGTTGTTCTCCTTGATGAAGACTCCTTCGATGATTTTGTAGGGCATGGTTTCCTCGTTAATGTTTTGGAAGAAGATCCTCGAGCACAACGTTTTGGAACTCGAAAACCCAATCAAAGTGCTAAAGAGAAACAACAGTAAAAGAGCTAGGCTTGCCATGTCTGAACTTAAGCGAAAAGCTTTGCTTCAGCTACGAATCTATTGAAACAACAATAAAATGCGGAAAGTTTCTTATGATGCTGCAATATTGAGAGCACCTTTTTAAAGTGCCTTTTAATTTTTATTTGACATAAATTGAACAACGCAATGCAAAAATCGATGTATAATAGTCGATATAAATAATATTTGCGCAAAAGACACGGGAACGTATTTAAAAATAGGTCAGAACGTTGGCGCATGAGTGGCCGCCTTTATTTCACAACTGATTTCATCCACTTACTGTCAGTACGAAATATTTGCCATTTTTATCGAATTTAATCGCGTTTTGTTGCGAAAAAATGCTGCCTTTCTACAATAAGAAGATATAAGTCCTAAAAAAAACGTGACATTACGGAAAGAAAACCGGTTGTAGGTGCGTAATCGAAAAAGTTGCGATATCATGATGCACACAGTTTTGCACTTGAGAAATCTAAGAAGAGTCACAATCAGAAGCTCATATGAACCAACTCGTAAATATGGAACGCTCTTTTATACAGAGTGGATGGGAAGTCATTTGTAAAAGTTCAAATAAAGTACTATTTTTTCTAAAACGATTAAAACATCTAAGCGTGACATAATTATGCATTGTGTGAAACGAGAGAACTGGATGACGTAATGCGTTAAATCTGTTGTGACCTTTTGATTCAGGCGTCAGGGGCCAGAACCCACACGCCCTTATAACCACGAGCTGAGGGCTGATAAAAGGCTTATTTCTGGCGAGGATTCCTCAACGAGGGGGGCATTGGGGTCTATAAGAAACCGGAAAACCGCTCAAAATTTCCGTGAAAACCGAAAAACCGCCGAACTTAATGATCAAAATAGCAATTTCACAAACCTTAAACCCATGACCCTTGATACCAAAGCGAAATATAACTACTGTCGAACCTGTACATAATGGTCCTCACCCTCTGTAAGTGATTTCTATGAGCTCATCTTTCTTCTTTCATTTTAAAGCTATTGTAATATAATTAGGCAAAACTGCTATTGCCTTTTATAGGCCACTTTTACCGGCAACGTCACTTGGATGGCGCATCACGTGAACTTTCACGTGTTGATCGAGGTTAAATAAAAAGGTCTGGAAACTGGGAAACGAAAAACCAAAACTGAAAAACCGCCTTTCTTTTTCATAAAATCCGAAAACCGGATGTTTAAGAAGGAAAAACCGAAAACCACAGCGGATACAAAAATCGAAAAACTGGAAATTTTGAGTGCAAAAACCGAAAAACCGATCGAGAAAATGACCAAAACCGAAAATCTGAAAACCCCAATGCCCCCCTCCTCAACGGACTCAGAAATACAATGATGACAAATACGTTTATCTTTTATCTTTTTGGTTTTGTTTTTCTTAACAATTCACGGTGATATTGGTATTAACGAGGCACATACTTTTTGGAGTGATTTCGCAAAACCCGTGAAACAGCTACTTAACAATTAGATCACGGTCGGGTTGTTCAAAGCGCGGTTAAGCTAACCCAGGGTTAGCATCAGTTTTGATTCCAGTTAAACAATTAATCAATGGAGATTTTTCCGAAGTATTTTTGCCCTTAAGTTTCGTCTCTGACTTGTCTTCGCATGCAACTTATAATAAACTTTTAAAAACACTTCTTACAAGAGAAATTAAATCCTCGGTTAAGTTTTAATCCTGGGTTAGCGTTAACCTGCTTTCGAACAACCGGGCCCAGTACTATTCGACACCGACTAATTCTACCTATTTCTTTTGTTTAATGTTGACTAAAAGATACAGTGGAACCTCGATTTACGAACCTCTATATAACGAAGTCCTCGGTATAACGAACTGTAGCCCTTTCGGGCTACGGGTCTAATTGTTAAATATTCTTCACTAGAGCCCGGCAAAATTACAAGAGAGACTCTTTTAGGGAGGAAGAAATGAGTGGAACTAAAACTCACTGGAATCGTTTTGAATCTACCCAAAAACCACTCAATACACCAGTAAACACACAAAGAAGTTCAGGTGAGTCATTTTTATTGAAATATCGTTTGTAATTTTACGCTCAAATTCGAAGCGAATTTTCCCCATACAAATCCTTATGATACGACAGAAACCGATAAAGCAGGGTACCATTGTGTACAGGTCATTGTGCAATTTATTTGCGATTGCATTCTTGTGGTCGTTACGTTCTTAGTTTGGCACAAGCTACACCGCGCTGACGAGCCCCAAACAGGACGAAACAGCTGTCAGCGGTTGCTACCCTGCTTTATTGGTTTCTGTCGTATTGGTGTCTCGCAAAATCTACTTTTTTTATGTAAATCAACTAAACTGCAGATACCGTGAACAATCTAGTGCGTCACATTGGATCAAATACAAACAGTGATAAGCAACAGACCACTGCAAGGACCGATCAAACAATGTGGAAAGGCATTCTCTCGAAATGGCACTACGGTAGGCCAAACCTGACATGATCAGCGCTCAAAACTAGAAAGCAGACACAGACAGCTGTTTCGGGCTTGTAATGCCCTGAGGTTACGTAGTCAGATCAGCCTTGCAGTTTGTCGGTTATGTTTGTTCATTTTTCGGCTGATTAGGTCTTTCGTAGATCCTACGTTTCGTTTACAGCATTATCGTTTGCGGTCCTTTGCAGATTTTAGTTCTCTTTTGATAAATAAGTCCGCAAAAATCCGGTAGTGCCAGGTCCCCGCGCAGTACGAAATCACGCAATAGCGAATAAATGTCAACGCGCGACAAAAGATGAATGCAGAACAGACTAACTGTGTGTGCTATAGGGTAAAGGTATAACCTGTACAGTTTCCCAATGCCGTAGTCATGTTTACAGTGTACTGTAGCTTCATACAGGCATTAAAGTGCAAATGTTATTTGTTAAGATCCGGAAATACGTAACACCGTTACAAAACAATTATTAGCTATACCTCGATATAACCAGCATTTTGGTTGTTTTTCCGCAAATTCGTTATAACGAGGTTTTCGATATAACGAACCCTCGATATAACGAACCAATTTCCCCAGTCCCTTGGCACTTCGTTAAATCGAGGTTCCACTCGGTACCGCTGAATATTGATGTTTGTTTCACGGCATATGTGAAATCACTTAGCTTGTGTCTTGGTTTCAACGCCGTGTTACAAATTGATTTAATCATTTGTAAAGTCAACTTAGTTAATTGGGGAGGCCGAAACACATATAAGCTTTGTAGTTTCTTTTCGGTCTCCCCGCCATTTTTTTATTATGTAAATTATTTGAATTATTCTATTGTATTCTCCTTTGTTATTACTTGTGTGGCAAAATAAAAATAAAATAAAAACAAGTGGTTTGTGGTATAAAATAACGAACAGCCTGTGACAGCGAACGATGTTGAGCGATTCCAACTCAGAGATTTTTCTTACCCAAAGCAGTTTTAGTGGAAGTATTGCTTTTGACTCATCGGTAAATTTGGAGACCTTGTTTGCAGTTGAGGCGGAGAATGAGCCAGCAAATGACAACTTTAATTTGCGTACCGAGGATCTGTTGGCAAATGTATTTCCACAAGAAGAATCGGGCCGAGGTATCATTGCTGTGACTGACAGCAAAATACAGCAAAGAAATGAAGCCACAATCATACCGGAAAATACAAAGAGCTGAGGTCAGTTTACTTTCACTTACGAAGTAACCCTTATTTTGCTACGTAAATAACGTGAAGTAAGTATAGGTTATAGGACTACTTGCTGTCCAGTTTGGAAATAGTTGGATGAAAGAAATTCGTGGACTGCCAAAATTGGACGAGAGGCCGTAGGACGAGTTCAATTTGACAGTCAAAGGAATCAGTTTTAGAATTCAATTATTTCCAAATTGGACAGGCATGTAGTGACCCTGTAGTCCTGTTACTTGTTTATTATATTTTTCTCACTTCTGTGTTGATTTAGAAAGTACAGCGTCAAGCTCCCTAACGGGTATGCTTGAAAAATCGACTAATAAAGACACATTAGAACCCATAGCACTGAAAAGCTGCAACAAGAGATGCAAGCGCAAGTAAAATCGCGTTCACCCCCAAAATTCGTCGCCGTTGTTCACCATTTTATGTGCTTAGTGACCGCGCGATGGGTCTGGTTTTACTCTGCTTGAACTGGTGAGATAGCCCCAGGGATAACCCTTTGCATGTCAAGGGGGCCTATCTTTTGACCCTTCTATAAGGGTCACCCCCCTGCACGCAAAATATTCATTTCTTTGGTTGTCAGCCTCAAACCGCAGGTATGCTACAGTGCGACATTTTTCCCCATTGCTGCCAAGCAAGGGAGAAATTACGATCAGTTAAATCAATCAGTAAACTTTAATCGAGGGCAATGGATCAAATACCCTTTGAATGACATATACAATAATTAATGATGACCAATCTAGCCAGCGTATGAAGTCCTTGATTGACATACACTTAATTCTGACCAATCATGATTTTTACGCTCGAAAGATAAAGGTAAAAAAAAAGGAACAGAAAACAATAACGTTGTTGGAGGAGCTACTCCCCTTCCCACACCGCGCCACCGCGCTATCTATACGAGCTTCGCGCACGCTCAAAATCCTACCATCTCCGCATTGTAGTGCCTGCCACTGACTCGTCCCCAGTCGTCTTTCTAGGCAAGACGCGGGAGACGCGCGTGGGGGATAGACGCGGAACGAGAGAAGCACACCTCGCGCGCCTCTCGTTAATTGAGAGACGACTGAAGACGAGTCAGTGCCTGCCATGCCATGCAGGCTAGCAGGGGAACTAGATAATCATGTCAGGAGCCCATTACCCTGTCATGCGCAGTTTCAACTCAAGCAGACCCAACGTGAGTTAAGTCAGTCTACAAAGCCGTAAAGAGATGGGTATGAAGATCCGATTAAATTGTTAAATTAAATTAAATTAAATTATTAAATTGTTACTATCTTGTATTTGTATTTTGCTTCTGAGCTTCTTGGGCTGTTTTGAATCGATTTTTACGGGTGAACAGTCTCAAGATTTACTGAACATGATAACTTCAAAGTCAGAAACTCAGTGGCAAAAAACTGGCAATGTTCCCAGTTTGAAAAAAGACGTCCCTCCGACGAATAAAATTCTCGATCCCATCGCTTTCTTCTAACCCATAAGTCTCGCAACAGTTTAAATAATTGTATCGTCACGCAACGAGGAGGGAAGGGGGGTGGGGTGGGGTACTCAGGTATAATAGTTGAACTGGGAGTATTAAACAAACTGAATGCAAGGCTGCCTCTACGGCAATGAGCTGATATATTTATTTTTTTGAGTCCAGTGGTACGTTACAAATGCATTGTTTACTGTTTTATAATTTTATTGCAAAAATAAGTGTTTGCTTAACGATAAAGGACAACCATTTGTGAATAATTCTACGGGTTCGTAGTCTCCTTCGCAGAAGTAAAGCCAATAGAACACTTGGGTTCTGGATGATTGTGACAGGGATGTAAAAGCCAAAGCTTATACTACCCTTGTACGTCCCCAGCTAGAATAAGCTAGTTCTTCATGGAATCCACATATTAAACGAAATATTAATCAAATTGAAATGGTCCAACACAGAGCAGCTAGATTTGTTTTACACGACTATTCTAGATTTAGTCATATTACTCCCATGATTAAGCAACTCGACTGGGACACACTTGAACAACGCAGATTACTGTCTCAATTAACTATGTTTTATAAGATCCAGCAGGGTCTAATTGGTATTTCACTTCCTCCAGAGGTGTGTCCCCTTGACAGGGTATCTCGACTTCCAAATGTTTCTCCCTATCGCCATATACAGTCCAATTTTAACATCTATAAATTCTCTTTTTACCCTAGGTCAATTGTAATATGGAATCAACTTCCAATATGTAAATTACCACTGCAGAGCATCATTATTTTTAAGTCTACAATTATCCCAACTATTAGATTAATGGTATAATTACCACTTATTTATGCATGTATTTATCTTTTTATTTATCTACCATCTTACTTGTTGAGGGTTTTTTATATGTAGTTGGATTAGCAGTTTATTTTTATTTATTCTAAACTAATTTTATTCTAAATTTGCATTTCTTATTTTTTAGGCCTCCTAATAACTGTTCTTTATCGTTCGAGCTAAAAGGGTTGGTCTGATCGTAAATCTGCCATATTTTTCCATAACTGTAACATTTCCCGCGCAATCAGATCATGATATGACTTAATACCGCGTCAGACCGCGTCTAGCGCGTGGGAAAATAAATAATTTTGGCTTCAACCGGCTTCAGCCGGTTTGGTTTGCAAGATAGCCGCTTTCTCTGTCTATTTTCGTCGAATTGTCGCCGTTTCTAATCAAATATAACATTTTCCATTAATGGTAAAAATTTCACGCCAGTCAAAGCTCAAACGTTTGGAGCAGAAGTTGGAACAGTTGGAACGGTTGTGGACTCGAGGACTACGGAAACCTGGCAAACTTATTCAAGTCGAAGGACGCGAAACACTAAACTTCATTCAGAAAACTTTCGTCACTGCCACAGAGGAAAATATGCTCGTTATGAAGTGGAAAGAAAGGTAAATAAAATAATGACTTGAAAGTTTACTTCGTACTTTTGTTCGTGAAATCAAAAGTTTCCGTAATGATCAAAGTTTCAATGCGCTCGATACCTTTTTTTAGTTCATTTCTCTGGATTTTGACTGAGGCCAAATTGAACATGATGGTTCCAAGTAAAATGTTTTTGTTACGGTTAAAAGCAAATAAATCTTAGTTATATGTCCTGCTGTAAAATAATGGTTTGACGCCATAGCAGGGTCAAAACCGTCAGAGGACATACCAGGTGAAGTGAATTGGGGTGGAGAACTGACGTCGACCGAAGAAACCCGATCGACGATTCCTGTGTTCGGAAGTTCAAACCTTTTCCGTCAAACTGCGAACATTTCTATATAAGGAAATCGTATTTCCGATCGGAGGGAGGGCTAAGAACGAGTCGATTGTCATCACAGGTAGCAAGTACACTTCCTGCCAAATAAATGAATGTTGATCGATTTGCTGCAGTAAATTTATTTTTTCCCGAGAAAAGAAAAGAAAGATCTGTTAATGGAAGCGGAAGCTAAATTTCACTTTGGTGCATCGCAAGAGGATGAACTGTCGTTTGAAAAAGGCGCTATTGTAAATGTAAGGGATCCGACTTAGCTGAATGAATTTCATTTTACACTGTCTCTTTATACATACTGAGATCAAGTTTTGAAACTCATCTCCATTTATTTGATTTTAGGTTGTAGATAAGGATTCGGACAAGAACTGGTACAAGGCTGAACAAGGCGATCGAGAGGGATGGGTACCAAATACATACATTGCTATGAAGCCACACAAGTAAGCCATATTATATAAACGAGCCCAAATTTATTTCGTTTCTTCGTGCGGGTTTTGGTTTCCTTTCGGCTTTTCTAGCACTTCATCTTGTTATGAAAAATAACGTCTACTTAAATTCTATTTTACCCTGATAAGTTTGGAAAACTAAGGTTTTATTAAGACTGAATGAAGACTATTTTTAAGCTACATGATGTAGGAAGTATCTCTAAATTTGTTCTACAAGTTCAGTTTCCGTTCATGAACAATTTGGACACTTCTTCCGTGTTTGATAAAACAGTCAATATACACTCACATATCCTGATTAATCAAACCCAACCATCCTTATAAAAAGCATATTATAATCAATATTATTAACAAAGAGGTACGTGGCAAATGCAACTGTTTATGACAGGAATTCGCTTTGTCACTTCAGAACCGCCCCTGCGGGACAGTAGTTGAAATAACACCGTTTATGTAACTAAACCGATAATGTTAACAAGTATTGATCTGATGCATAATATCAAGTTTTATTGAATCGGAAGGAGTCTAATATACTGTGGAAATATTATTATTGTTTCTGACAAGCTAAGTAATCCTTAAATAATATTGTAATCTTTTTGTTGGTAGTACATCTGTTTAACGACATGAGACAATTTTTCTTGCATGCAACTTGCAATTTTGCAAGACAAAGTTGCAATTAAGCATGTTTTCATGCTGCAACAGCACTTCACTGGTTATGGTGGAGGATGTGTGCAGGCTCTAAAATATTGTAATAGCATCAAATAATGCAAATACTTGCACATGCATAGCCTGCATAAATGCACACTATGCTTTATAGTGTGCAGGCAGGGAATGAAAACTATAAAAGCTAATGTGGCCTCATGAAACATTTTTGAAACTTAGAATTTAAAGTCAATGTTAATTCCATGAGTTGCCAACATCTTGTGTCAGAAGATTAACATAATTATAAGATTAAAGTATAATTAATCATGACCCAGGACCATGACTCAAGCTTTCAGTGATAACATCTGGTTTAGAAAACCATTACATTCAAACCGGATGTTCTTTTGCGAGAAACTTTGCAAACTTCCGCCGCAACATTGGTATTTTGATTGACAGTTTGCTTCGAGCAAGTTGGAAGTTGTGCGAGCAAGTTGCAACTCTCGTGAGCAAGTTCCTATTTCAAACTTGCTGTCAGTTGCCGGATTTCTGAATTGAAAGTACTTGGTTTGGTTACCTTGCAGTATTCCACAAACTCTACGATGTCAGGAGTAGAAACTGTTTGTTCCTTCTAGACAGGTTTACCGGGAAAATACGTCTCGTGTTGTAAAAATCTGTTTACAATATTGGATACAATTTGCCTTGATAATCCAACAATGCGTGCGATTTGTTCTTGTTTTACACTAGACGACCATTATTCTCTCTCTTTTCTCAACCGAGGTGGTATTATTGCGATGTACGTGAGCCATAATTGAAGAAGGACTGTTTTCACAAAGTTTGCAATTTGCAACTGACAACAAGTTTGAACTGACAACAAGTTTGAAATAGGAACTTGCTCGCCTAACTTCCAACTTGCTCGAAGCAAACTGTCAATCAAAATACCAATGTTGCGGCGGAAGTTTGCAAAGTTGCCCGCAAAAGAACATCCGGTTTGACTGTAAGTCTTTGGTATAACTTATACTTATAGGATCATGTGTAATTAAGGCACCTGTTGGTTGAGTCTTGACCGACACTATTGGCCAACATATTGACCCATACTCAACCGACAAATTGTCGACTAACCTTCGGTCGATATGTTGACCGATAGTCGGCCGATCGTCGGTCGACATGTTCTTGAACTTGGTGGATCTTTGGTCGCCACTATCGGTCAACACTCCGTCGGTATTTCGATTGACACTCGGCCGACACCTCAACCATTTATATCCCAGCATTTTTTATACCCATGCTGTCCTTGGACACTTCAGGAGTAGGAGAATGCAAACAACTACTTAGTTTGTTATTTTTGAACAAAAATCTGACATAATAATTATTTCATTCTTAGTTGGTTCCATGGCAAAATAACAAGAAAACAAGCTGAAGAAGCTCTCTTACAGCTTCAGTTTGAAGGAGCATTCTTAATCAGAGAGAGCGAAAGTTCTCCAGGTACATGTACATGTTACTAAGCTAGACTATAAGTATACATACAGCTGTACTGATATACTAGTGTATCCAAAAGATAGTAATTGCTGCGGTAAATTTGTTGTAATAATGTTGTTTTATCGCCTCGCTGGTATTACAGAATTTTCTCTTTCGTTTTTTGAGGGGAAGCAAAGCACATGTAACCAGGATGAATCGACGAAAACTCCAGCTGATAAGACTAATTTTGTTTTGTAATTCACGCATTAAGTTCTTGCAATGTCTGTAGAATATTGTTGAGCAAAGGACGCGTTCACCACGAGGAAGGTGTGAAAATTTAGGTTTAACTTAATTATTGATAATGAATATATGTTGCGTTACTAGCTAGCCGTATCGTGTTCGCGTCTCCACGCGCTCAGCTCAGGTTTCGCGTCCCCACGCTCTCAGCTCAGTCTCATCGACCGCTGTCGGAGTGATTTCAAAATAAATTTGGTTTTTATTCCGTACAATCTTCGAAAATCTTTGCTATCCAACGGTCCTATCACCATGCCTCACAGTCCTCGCTCAACTCGCGGTAGTCTTCGACACTTCAGTTCCGATTACGACTGGCACATGTTGGACCAAAATATTACAAATCTCGCAGCCAACAGCTATTGTTCGTGGCGCGGTGAATTCTGGCCCAAAATGTGTGCGTGGCGCAGTGAATTCTGGCCCAAAATGTGTGCGTGGCGCAGTGAATTCTGGTAAAAAGCGATGAAATTGAGATTTTTCGTAGCTTATATTTTTTTCTCATATATTTCTCTTAAATCCTGATTATGTTGCTGCTCACTCGCTACGCTCGTTCCGCAGCAATAATATATTAATTTATTATATAAACTTCAGTAAAAAACAAATATTACTCCCACTAAGAAAAGTCATATCTCAACACATATAAAGATCACTTTGAAGAGTAACAAACTTGTGAAGCCCTCTCTCCTCCCTCTAGCTCCCCTCTAGCTTCCTTTTTTTTTTCTGAAAACTGTGAACGTGAATCTTCTTGTCAGCAACATTAAAACAGGGGATTGAAGAAAACAGGAATTTCAGTGATGGTGTTTTTCGCATCTTCTTTGTACAAGCATTTTTTTTAGTTTGTCTCAACTAGACTGGGGTTGTAGATATGCATGTACATGTATCATGCGCATAGTATCAATGCCAGTCATCTTCTACATGTATTATGAGTAGACTGGTTACTTTGTTGTTTTGTTTACAACTGTTGGTGCTTTATATATCAATAACTTTTTTCACATATTTTTTTTCTGTTGTCATTTTTCAGGAGATTTCTCCCTTTCTGTCAGGTAAGGGCATTGCATAGTTTTTTCTAATGTTCGTTATATTAGTCACCCATAGTATATTATGGTACATAGTAGTTATAAAATATTATAGATTTGAGTTAGTGATCTTCTTGAAACTGAAATAATAATAATAATAATAATAATAATAATAATAAAAATATTTATATAGTGCCCTATCCTAAAGTTCTAAGGCATTTTACTGTGAGTAAAAAGAAGTTAAAAATAGTATATAAAAATTAAATACTTTTAACAGTAAAAAGCCAATGCAATCTAAAAAGGTAAGCACTTAAAAACTATGATAAAAAATACTGTTTAAAAAGGTAAGTTTTAAGACTAGACTTCAAAAAACTAACACCAAGACTACACTTAATATGTCCTGGAAGGCTGTTCCAAAGTTTGGGAGCACATTACTGAAAAAGCTCGATCACCATATGTCTTCAGGTTAAAAGATGGGACCTGTAACAGAGTCAATCTGGATGATCTAAATTCCCTTGTGCGTGTATAAAATTATCTGTAAAGTAAATCACAGAGACGCTCATAAATTCCACCATAACTAGATTCATTGAGTCACAAAATCAAGAGCAAGTTCGTGATATTCAAGCAAATGGGCATGTTTGGATTATTCTGCCGTTTAAATATCATAGATCAGCTGACGTTGTATGAAGACAGTTTTTGGATCTTGGAAAGAAAATAAACAGCGATCTATACCCAGTGTTTACGAGCAAGAAAATTGCCAATGAGATCAAAGTAGCAGAAGCCAAACCACCGTCCAGATTTAAAGTAATGTGGATGTGTGAATCGGGGCAAAAATCAGTACCCTTCCAGCAAAACCAAATAAAATCCCCTGAACCAAAATTAAACCCAAAAAGATAACATGCTGAATTTTGGAACTTTAAAAGTATCCAAAAGGGATTTAATGATATATTTGACAAGTTTAGTTGTACTACATTTGTAGCACTATGCAGGCACTATGCACAGTAACAATTCTTCACCACAAATCTTCATATTGTTTTGAATACCCAAAACAATCCCTACTTCACTCAAGCCACCCCAAAAAAATACTTGGCAAAATGTTCTTACCTAAACTAACCTAGAATCAAAAGTTTCAAACCCAAAATATTCCTTTGCACATGATCCCCGTCACTTTAAATCCGGAGTATCCTCCCCCCCCCCCCCCCCCCCCCCCCCCCCCCCCCCCCCCCCCCCCCCCCCCCCCCCCCCCCCCCCCCCCCCCCCCCCCCCCCCCCCCCTCCCCTCTGGGGTGTCATGATCAGGTCCCTTATTTTGTATGTTATTTTAATTTTTCTTTATAGGAGTGGTGACAAGGTGCAACACTTTAAGATTTTTAAAGACGAGGACAGAAAGTACTACTTGTGGATCAGAAAGTTTCCATCTTTGAATCAGCTGGTCGAGTACCACAAAACAAACTCAGTCAGTAAAACACAGCACATACTGCTTAATGAAGTGGACTTCAGAGTGAGTACATTGACTACAAATCTTCGTAAGGTGGCTCTATATAGTTATTGGCCAGTCTTCCAAATAAAATATACACATTCTTATTGCTGTCTTTCAAGAGTTTTGTTTCGCGATTC
Organism: Dendrophyllia cribrosa; assembly: GCA_024195265.1. NCBI lineage: Eukaryota > Metazoa > Cnidaria > Anthozoa > Scleractinia > Dendrophylliidae > Dendrophyllia > Dendrophyllia cribrosa. Next base: position 40,882,048 of record JAJLRJ010000009.1, read on the forward strand.
TAGGCATAATATACACATACACATAGCTTAGGCTTTCTCGTTTATGGATAAGTCTAATTTGGCAGTCCTGTCTCATTACCATGGCAACCAATGTTTGAGTTGTTGGGCTTGTTGTTCAAGGCTAGCAAACCTCTCAACGGATTTTCTCAGTTTTTACGCGGTAAATATTCACGATATTTGGTGAAACAGAAGAAACATTTAGTAAGTCTAATCTAACAAAGCCACAAAAACACCAGTACATAATTTTCGGCAATTTACTCACTTATTGGGTTTGTGTATGTACAAAAATTGTTGTCCTTTTTTTTTGTGATCGCGAACCAAGAAAATCCTGAATGCACGCAATAAACTTTTTAGCTACTGTAGAAACCTAATTATTTTCATAATTCATCAAAATAAACAAATGTGCACCCACACCATTTTCGTTCCCATGCCTCGCGAGCCAAAAAAGTATATGGAGCCACCTTGAGTTACCCCTCTTCTAACAAGTGTTATGCCCCTTAACACTTTCACTCCCAGAGTCATAGAATAGCCTTTGCTAAACGCGGGCAGCTAAAATGTAACTGTTTTTTGAAAATAAAGACTTTTTGTTGTTGTTGTTGTTTATGGAGACATGTGGTGTAGTTCTAACTTTTGAGTCTGTTGACAAAATCCTATGGTGTGACCAATCAAATGAAACCTCTTCGGCAGTACTTTTGCATGGTACCATTGGTTTTGCAATATTTTACAAAATGAAATTTGGGATTTTTCCTGAATTTTGGCAAAGATGCTACCGTGGCCTAGCGCCCAGCATGTTTCTTCCAGCTTGTTAAACCTGGGGATTGGTATGCTTGCTATGAACGACAAGTTTCTTTGAATAAAATCAAAGGACTTTTAAGAGCCATCTCATAATTTTCCATACTGAGTTTGAAGTCAAAGAATTGAAGAGTAAAACAGATTTAAAATGACCAAAACATCTTTAGTTAGTGTGACATAAATATAAATTGTGTGAAACAAGACTGTCTAGACAACTGGATGACGTAATTACACTGGGGAATTAAAAAAGTTTACTACAGCAATCATCTTTTAACACGTAATACACAGGGGAATTAAAAAAGTTTACTACAGCAATCATTTTTTAACACGTAATACACTGGGGAATTAAAAAAGTTTACTACAGCAATCATTTTTTAACACGTAATACACTGGGGAATTGAAAAAGTTTACAGATGATGGAATGAATGAAAATTTGCATATCTGTCTCCATAAACTATCTCTCGTTCAACACTTTGCATATTCACAAGATAAAAAGGGCAACAGGGCTCAGTGCTCCAGCACTGTGCCTGTGTGCCATTTGATATTATACTATTAGGTGACCAACGTTTGTTTTCGGTTGACAATAAAAACATAGTTTTTGCATATAGCTTTAAACTGCTGGGCACCCTTAATTATATTTTTTATAGTTGGACTCCCTTTGGGCTTCTTTGCCCGAACAGAATGCGGGACTCTCTCTTGACGTTCCACTTATTGATTTTTGCAACATAAAAAGCAGTATCATGATCATTGAATAAATGAAAGTGTTTTTGTGTGTTTGAAATTAGGACGAAATGGTGCAGGCACTATTCCCCTTCACTGCTCAGGATGACGATGAGGTAAGCTTCAGTGCTGGAGATTGGATCACTGTGTTGGATAAGTCAAATGCCGACTGGTGGAAGGGACAAGTCCATGGTTGTGTTGGAATCTTCCCCAAGAACTATGTATCTTCTCCGACACTTAACAAGACTTAAAAGGTTATATTAACACTTGATATCCAGGTACTTGCACGGCAACTCAATTTTGCAATAATTATGTTTAGGGGTGATATTTCATAAAGAGTTTGCCATTCAAGATTTTGGATAGTTTATAGGCATTTACACCTTCTAAGCTCCTAGTAAATGTTTGCAAGTTTTGTTTAAGAAAAGTTCTTGCAGTTAGGCAGCTAATGAATAATGTCACCTGTTTGTAATACCATTACGCAGTCACTGTTATGTACAAAATTCTGAATTGTAAGATACCAGGTATTGATAGCCAATAATCTGTTTGTACATGAACCACAAGCCCAAGTGTAGCAGGGCCGTAGCCAGAAAAAAATAAGGACTGAGGCAATATCCATGGTTATTTGCTGGTGGTGTCTTACTTTCTCCTTCAAAAAAACAAAAACAAAAAAAACGTCTTACTTTCCCCGGAAAAAAAAAGAAAAAAAATGACTGAGGCAAGTGCCTCGGTTTGCCTCATACTGGCTACGGCCCTGTGTAGGGAATACAAGACAAACAACTATAAAAAGTTAACAAGGGGTTCAATAGTAAAGGTTTTTTATGATTTCAAGTACAAGTGTATTAGAGAAGATCCACAGTGAAAAGAAAGAAAAAAATCATTGGTTTATGTAAATAAGGTTTACAGAAGTGTAAATGGAAATGACATATTTGAACAAGAACATTGTATAATAAAATCCCCTGCCGCCAAAAAAAATCATTAATCTGTTGCAACAAGTTTGTGAAAAGGCTTCTTACTTGGGGTATGCAGTTAAAGAGTGGCTTAGGAAGGGGAACGGGGACAGTACTGCCCCCTCTCTCCACTTCCACTTTCAACTTGCTCCCTTGATTTCTTTAACCCTTTCACTAAAATATGAAAGAACAATCCCAAATTTCACTTTGTACAATATTGAAAAACAAATGGTACCTTGCAAAAATATGTACTGCCAAATTGGTTTCATTTGAATGGTCACACCATGGGATTTTATCCACAGACTAAAACGTTAGAGCTACAACTACTTGTCTCTATAATTATTGGCTGTGGGAGTGAATTAGGGTTATTTCTTTTCCCACTACTAACAAACATGTTCATAAGCTATGAATGATTTTAGGGTATGTTCTTTTGCAAAATATTCAGTAACCTTTATTTTTAGGAATGTTATGGTTATGGTGGTTTTTTGAAAATTTATATGTGCATGTCAAATCTTTAGTGCGTTGAAAACTCTGATGTTTTTTTTTGTTTGCACATACATTTGCCAATGTTACCATAAACGCAAGTCTAGAATATGTGGATCAATCAGTTACCAAGTTTACAGTTGATGTGGTTAATAGATAAATCAAAAGCCACAAAAATGAAATGTAAAATTTGACTGTAGAAAGAAACATTTTACTAATATCAATATTGTTTAAGGTAGTACAATAGTTCTGTTGTGGTGTTCACAACAAAAATTGCATTATTTAATTCTAACCAAGGTATTTCTTCCATAAAAATAATGTGTGATGTAGAAAATGAATATTGAAATGAAATTTAACTACAGTATATTTTTTTAGTATCTTAAGGAAGTTCCCTGGTTGTTGTAATGTTATTTTTAAACCCATTCATAGTTATTTTGTTTTGTAAGAAACTGTTTTAATAATATCAAAACCAAATAAAGTGCATCACCATGTAGGAATAAATTCTAAATTTATTACAAGTAGCAAACTGATAATTATCTACAAAACATACAAGTTTATACATTGCAGATACAATTTACCTTTTCATATAAACTGGATAAATAAAGAAAAAATGACAGTACAAAATGAATGTTTTTCTTTTATATTAAGTCTAAAAGGTATTTTACAAAAAAAAAAACAGCATCTACTCACAATAGTACACATTATAGCCGGACAATACCACCAGCAGGCTTCAAACCACTTAACAATGTGAAAGAAGAGCTTTACATTTGTGGTAAGAAGTACCACTGAGCAGAAATCGGTGACTTCCGACTGCTGTCTGTGACTTCAATATTCTCGTTTATGCTGCCGCTTATAAGGGACTCCACTCTAATTTTTTTCATCACTACAGTGAGCTCTCCCTAAGTCAAACACCCGCAAGACCAGCATTAGCCTTTAGAGAGATGTCCGCCCTACAGGGGGATCCACTTTGACAGAGTTGACTGTAATGTAAACTGATTGTTTGCCTTCTTATCACAAAGAATTTACCCAATTAATTTCATTTAAATTATCATTAACTTGTCTACCTACTTCATTATTGTTTGGCATCTCTTAAAATATCAGCATCTTTTGTGTTTCATTTCTGTTTTTTTTTTTTTAAGATAATTATTGCAGTGCAAAATAGTACCCTGGGCGCCAGAGGTTTTTCTTGCGTGGTTTCCGGTGTCGGCTTCTTGATCGGCCTTCGGCCAACACCCACCACCCTTCAGCCGGCAAGTCACGAAGTTCAACGCAAAAATACCTCTGGTACCCAGGGTACCAAAATAGCAGCTGAAACACTGAGTAAATCAGCATTCACCCACCCAAAAAAACGCCTGCACTGCAAACTACAAAATTTTATTTTGTACATTAACAAATTGGAATATGGTGTATTTGGTTAAGAACCTATTGAACTGGTTCCTTTTACATCACAACATGATATTTTTCATCTTGTTAGCTTTGAATGTTGTTTACAAATTGCCTTAGGCAAAAACAAGGTGCCCATGTCACCTTGATTGCTCACAGCAGTTTCATGGTGCAACTTGTCAATAATGTGTAAATAAAGTTGAACTGTGTGTTCAGATCCACTAAGATAAACACATCTCAAATTCTGTATCAGTGTTAAGCCCATTTGAACCCAGATCTGTACACAGACTGTTTTAGCAATTGAAGGGCTCCCGGCAATAACGTCCTAAGTACGTTTTTGGAAATTTTCACTGAAATCTTGGATTTTTAGCCTCAAAAGGGACTCGCTTGCCAAAATTATGACTGGATCACGTAAATATGACTGAAAGGATTTAAACCAGGTCAACAAATCTTCTATCTTTGAACAGAATAATTTTTTTTTTTGAAAAGATACATAGGGTGTCCTGGGGGGCCATAATTAAGGTGTCATACAGTAGGAGGCCAAAACATTTTCTCAAAGATGTGGATTTTCTTCCCCATTTTGGATCTGTTTTAAGTACCTTAACATTTAATAAATCATTAATTTGACAAAACTGTGCTTTTAAAGGCCTAAAACATACAATTTTAGTGAAAGTTACCAAAAACATACTTGGGACGTTCTTGTCGGGAACCCTTCAATTGTTGTATTAACAACACCTACATCTATAATTTAGAGAATTGTTCAATGTCTCCCTCAATCAACCAAACAATGCAGAGGATAAGGTCTTATGTCATAGGGTCATGAAAATCTCCCCATCCATGGAAACATCTTGTGAACTGGTGCGGTTCTTTTCCTCTGAAGGTACAGCGTAACTTTCTTATTGGACTGGAACTGTCCAGCTGCATAAGGTGTTGAATATAAACCTAAAAAGCAACAAAACTGAATTAAGTGAAATGACAGTCGACTGAGTGTGGAAGGTTGGATAGCATGAACGTTCCACACAGAATGATTAACTGGCACAGGGTTGTTGGTAGTTCCTTGGTATTGTGGAATACAGTCGTGCCTGGCTCTTTTTTGAATTACCCTTGAACATTAACTCCAATTTCTTTAAGATCTATGCCAAATCAATATTTTTTATGAAACAATATTTTTCATAATGTTCCAAAAACTTAAAGAGTTATTTAATATATTGAAGTAATTTATACTTGTAGATGCATTGACATAATTATATTACTTTCACCATGTCAGTTTCAACCAACAAAACAAAACAACTAATGCTGAAGTTTTAAAACAGTAGTTATACCTGGGTACTTTTGATGGCCATTTTCCTTTCAACATCACTGGATTGTGGTCCCATCCAAACAAATACCTAGAGGACGAAAAAAAAAAAAAACAATCAAAACATTTTTAACATCAGCATTCAGCATGGTTTAAATAGAGTTGATTCTCGTGACTAATGTAAAACCCCGAAACAATACAATCATGCTTTTAAATTGAAGCTCAAAAGTAATTCCTATCAAGCTCAATAATTTTTTTGGGAGGGTGAAAACCACAAGCAAGCCTGGAAGAGGGTAAAGGGATCAGCTTCGCACCTGGACTACCAGACCAGGAATGAAAAGTGAAGGACATTGAGAAAGTCTCAACTAACTTATTTACAGGGTACCGATTATAAAATAATGAAAACAACAACAACAAATTGTACCTCATGTCCTGTGTCCAAGATCATTACATCATCACTTGCCAAATCATCCTGTTTAACAAAAGATGGCAATCAAAGGTAAATTGGCAAATGGTGAACATTAATATTACTTTTTATTGGTGCCAAATACTTCAAGGCAAGCTTTTAGCCAAAAAGCACCTTGGCATGATCCTACAGACAGCCATTGGGAGAAATTCATGGCATATTCACCAAAGCTTTTGAAATATTATTCTATTGGGTGTATCCCGCCACGATGGTCAAAAAGGGTCACAAAAGATCAGCGTAATTAAAGGTAGCAAGCTTAAAAAGGCTACAGCTTAATAAATGGAACATTTGTAACACTACAGTTTCCCCGTTGGTGGTACACTAATTGGGTAAGTGGTGTAATGAAATTTGCTGGAGATTGTAAGCTTACCTGACAAAAGTCTGAACACTTCTCAGATATAGAAAAGTATCCCTTTTCATTTGAGCAGCGGAATAACCGAACATACTTGATGTATTCTGCAGACTAAATAGACGTAAAAAAAAAAGATTACTCAAAGGCTCAGTATAAAGATGAAGGTAAGGTTTTTTAGCTACATTATAAGTTCATTACAGCTACCAAGTATAATAGTATAGGTAGATTAGTAGGGGTTTTTTAACTGAAGGCCTGTTTACACATGCAGTTTTTGATGCGATTTTTATTGCGTTCTCCAATGCAACGTTTGTCTCAAGTGTAAACTAGCGGAGATTTCTGTGTGTGCGATTCAGGTACGATATTTGCTGTGATTTGCCGTAATTTCCCCAAAATCGCCTCCAAGTTGCATCAGGTTTTGAACATGTTTGTCCAAATCACACTGAAATTACCGCTAGTTCACATACGTGATTTGAAGATGCAACTTGCGTGTGACAAAAATTGCCTGTGCAAACAGGCCTTAAGAACTCATAATATATAAATTCTATAGCAACAAGTGACTAATACAGTACTAATAGTGACTTTCACCAAATGAAAGGACAACATTGTTGTCATGTCAAGCGGTTATTAATAATTACGATGCGTCTGTGAATGGAAACCCTTTTAACATGATTGATTCTAATAACTAAAAGCATTAAACAATGGATGCAGCTGGCACAATTTAACTCTTCACTGAAGTGAGCTATTTGCACTGTAGTCTATTTGCTGCAGGCAGTAAACATCATGAAACATTCCAGCCAGACTGGACCCACAATATTCACTTTAACCTTTTACAAACAAGGAAAAACCATTAGTTATGCAATGTGTTCATATCATTTGGCCTTTGGGGTCTTTGCATGGATGAAATCCTCAAGTGTGATCATGTGAATGAAAGCATTTTTGAGCAGAACTTTCCAGTGGTGCTATTTATTATGCTGGTGATTCTAACTTTTGAGTCTCAGATCAATCAAATCCTACAGTGTAACCAATCAAAATAATGAAAGATTTATGTTAAGCAGTTACTGTATTTTTTCTGTGGAGATCAAATTTAGGATAGTGAAAATAAAACAAGACAGTGCCAGTAATGCCAACTGCCCTCAATACAACAGCACAATAACAGATTAGCTTTCCATTTAACTATAACCTACCTTATCATATTCTTTCCTTCCCCCCAGACCCACCCAGAAGAAGTTTTCAGGTTCCTCTCCTTCGTTGACAATCTGAACAGTGTAGCCACTCTGATAACAAAACAGCAACACATATTAAGGTGGCTCCACATAGTTTTTTTTGGTCACACTTCCCTTTTTGAATGCGATTCTACATAATCTTACTTTAGCACAATGAATCTGAATTTGATACCAGATGTTAGGCTTAGATGAAAGTTTTGGGCAATGCTCTTTTTATGCTAATCAGCGTTTCCATAGCAACGGTAAACAAATACGGCGAAAAACAGTTTTTCCTAATTATCTTTCTATTTTGGGCTACCCGCGACAAGCGAATAAGTGTGTTATAATCTACACAGTGTAGCACATTAATTGGGAAAATTTCAAACAAATTGAACTGTTCGATTTTGAATAAATCGCTGAAACATTTTTAACATGTGTTTTTTCATGTTTGAAATGTAAGTGGTCAAAACATTCCATAGGTCTCGCAAAATTAATTATCATTAAATTACCACAGAAAGTTTCCTCAGACTTAAATTTAAACCACATTATGCACACACACACAGAAAATAATAATGATCAACTTACATCCCAAATTTCATTTCCAAGTTCCTTAGCATGGTCAGCATCACTTTCAGTGACTTTGCTGTTTGTTAAAAGGACAAAATGTTAGTCAGTCATCTGTTATTCACATGTACGAAGCTAAATAACCAAACAAACAGCTCAGAGGTCCTTGTTTTGACCACGCTATAACTTCATGGAACAAGTTAAGTGATGAAACCAAAAACAGAACAAGTAACAATAGTTCTAAACATTCCGCCCGTAGAGAATTGTGGGCCTATTTATAACTCATTCCTTTTGCAGCTTAACATTTTACATTGCTTTATTTTAATTTTGGTTTCTTGACTTTTGTAATTAGCTATAATTGTAATTAGGATTATTGACTTTTGTAATAAGCTGGGTTTTTTTTTTCTCCTTTTTCCACATGATTGTAAATTAGTATTGAAAACCCCAGTCAGGATATACCGGTACAAATAAACTTATTGTATGGTAATATTATTGTATTGTATATATTAAATAATGTGGTAAAAAATTCAACACCTACCTGCCTATCCAAACATAAATGATCCCATCTTCTGAGTAATTTTCAAATGGTACTTTCAAGATGTAACTGGAAATTAAGTCAATTTAATTTGTTACACATATTTTTAATAATATTGAGCAACATGGACCAAATGACTGTTTGCTCTTTAGCAAAATGTCCAGCTATTCCAAAACAAGATAACAGCACTGCATTACGCTCACCAGAATTCAGAGTTTAGATGCCTTGCACTAGCTTCAATCTGTGTAATTAACAATAACATAATAAATAAATATTAAATAAATAAATACGTTTTTACTAAAATAAATGTTCTTTAAAACAACACTCTACTTCTCCTCATCTGATCCAGGTAACAATATTTTTTTAATTCAAACTTTTTATGTTCTTGAACAGTCTCTATAGATAACCTCAATTTGTAATGTGGTTTTCATGTTAATATTTGCATTTTGTGAATAAAATCCCCAAACGATTATTTAAACAGCACTGTCCGTTAGTAGCGTTTATTGTGCAGTATAACTGAAAGGTATTGAGCGTGTTGTTTTTGTTGTTTATTCTTCTATAAGTTGCAACATGAAATTTAGGAGTAAAATGATTACATAATAACTTACTTACCTCAATAACTCTCTTAGCCAATATTCCTCCACTAGACCGAATGTGGTAGAACTTAGCCTTGTTCTTCTCGCTAGGTTCCTTTCGCTTTCCCTGTTGATAAAATATTATTGGTTATTGGTAAAATCATCCATTAATTGCCTTGCATTGCCCTGTTGATTGAGCAACAAGCCAAGTAAATTGCATTATTTTAAGCGCTACACCGATCACTATCAATGCAATTTAAAGCAAAAGCCAGCTTTAAAGTTTGTTGTTTGGTGTCCAACTACCATACATACATACAATGTACATTATAGTTTATTTTGTAAAGCAGGTTAAAATAAGGCAGCTAAGCTGATGTGGACCTGCTATACTATTTAAAAATTCTACTAATTACAAGGTAATAAAATTTAATGCATACAATAAATGAGTCCATAAAAACATTAAAAATTAATAAAATTAAGCTACTTAAAATACTAATAATAAATAAAATCAGATTTCTTATTTAAAATAACACAGGCCTCCTTAAGGAAACTAATATTACTCATTAGCATTTGATTTTTCTTCAAAGATGATTTAAAAATACTTAGCGAGGTGGCCTGCTTTATACTATCAGGAATAGAGTTCCAAGCCAAGGGTCCCCTATATCTTAATGATGTTCTGCCCATATCTAAATTAAAACGTGGTAGTTTGAACTTAAAACTATTGCGGAAATTAAAACTGTGGCTAAAAAACTGTCAGACAAGAAGGACTTAATCAACAGTAAACAATATTTAGTGCACCTTGTGAATGATGAACTTTCCTTTAAAATGAGCTAGAAATCGTGGTGCTTCTTGTTGCTGAAATAAACACACAAGAAAAAAAGAATAAAATAAAAAAGAAACCAACAGAGGTTTTGAGTAATCCAATGTCTGTTTCTGTTTTGTTTAATAAATAATATGTCGTGGTTTAATTTTTTTTTTTTTTTGGGGGGGGGGGGGGGGGGGGGGGGGGGGCGGATGAAAATTTCAAACCAGTTTTAATTTTATATTCCTTTGTCTTGTATTCATTAATCAATCATTACCAAAATCTAAAACATTAAAGCAAATAAATATTAATGAGAATTATACTAGGGCCACAAAGCGGCCTGAAGTTATAATTAAAATAATTATATGAACAGATGAAGTGAGAAATATATGAAATATATTTTCCTTGTGGTTTGAAGCACTAACTGGGAAATTCCTACCATTTGTTGTCTCATATATTTCGAACGGAGTCTGTGAAATATAATCTTCCCAGCCCCATGCAGAGTCTACAATGATGGAGACATGTAATGTAACTTTTGAGTCTGTACATGAAATCCTTTGGTGTCAGACCATTCGAATGAAACCTCTTTGGCAGTACTTTTGCATGGTACCATTTTGTTTTCAATATGTTATAGAAATAAATTAAGGATTTTTCTTGAATTTTGATGTCCGCCACTCTTGGGAGTTAAAGGGTTCATTTTAAACCTGTTGAGTCTTTACAACTTCCAGCTTTTCACCAAACAGCATCTCAAACTTCTTTTGAAGGCTGCAAATAATAACAAAGAAAGACAATGAAATTGAGAGAAAAGCATAGAATCTCAACATAACTTGATGATTTCCCCTAGTACATAACTGCAACCAGATTCATTAAAATTTTTATATTTAACACATAAGTTATCAAAGGGAATAATAAAAGATGTTTGCATTTTTCTAATGAAAGACAAAGTTACATTTTAACCTGAATGTAAATGTCAGCCAGCCCATCTGGTTTGCATCTCTTCCCTGTAAATGTAAAAATATTATTACCATAAATAGATAAGGTTAAACATGGCAGTGGAAGGATGATGTTTGTGTTACAAAACATATAATGAATGGAGTTTGCTTGGCTATTTTAAGCATAGTTATCTCCAGCTGTTATAGAAAAGAGAACAACTGTGTTGCCATGCATACATGTATATATACAACTTAGACACATGTATGCGATATGCATGGTGTAACGTGCAATATGCCACAACATTCTGTACAGGATAGGAAAATAGCACTCTGCTGACATCAATGTATTGGGTATGAATCATTTCAGGTAAGTACAGATTGTACATCACTCGCCCATGGTTTGGTTTTATAGTCCTTATTGCAAATCTTAGCTAATAGGCCGTCCTGATTGTACCAAAAATAATGTTCTGTTTAGCTTCATAATCCTGGGATTTTCATGAAGAAGTGTCACAGTAACTTTATCACCTTCTGCATGAATAAATGGCAGCCAATTTGTAATCGCAGGCTACAGTGAAGACTTATCTGACATATACGTTGTGGTTCAAATTTTTCTTTTAGTTTAATTTTTAGCTCCCTTTGTCTCAGCCTTATTACCATAATCTAAAACAAAGAAAAAGAAAAATTAAACTGCTTTAAAATTTGCAAACCAAAATAAAAATTGAACCACAACATATACATGAACATTCCAAAAGCCACTTGCCCGGCTGGTGAGTGGTTGCCAACTCTGTATGTATGGCCAAAATTGGCCCATAGAAGGATACTAACCTGCCAGAAGTAGACCACACATTGGAAGTCTTCCTCCTGCTCTATGGGTTCCTCTTCTTCGTCTTCTTCTTCAGGCTGCTCCACTGGCACCCAGTAACGGCATAGAAACACGTAACAGTCACCGGTGTGGAAATGACCTGAAGACACAAATGAACCACAATTTAATCCTTTCACTCCCAGAGGCATGTAGTGTAGTTCTAACTTTTGAGTCTGTTGACAAAATCCTATGGTGTGACCATTCAAATGAAACCTCTTCAGCAGTACTTTTGCATGGTACCATTTGTTCTAACTTTTGAGTCTGTTGACAAAACCCTATGGTGTGACCATTCAAATGAAACGTCTTTGGCAGTACTTTTGCATGGTACCATTTGTTCTAACTTTTAAGTCTGTGGACAAAATCCTATGGTGTGACCATTCAAATGAAATGTCTTTGCCAGTACTTTTGCATGGTACCATTAATTTTGTTCTAACTTTTGAGTCTGTGGACAAAATCCTATGGTGTGACCACTCAAATGAAACGTCTTTGCCAGTACTTTTGCATGGTACCATTTGTTTTACAATATTTTGCAAAACAAAATTTGGAATTATTCTTGATTTTCGATCTTTGGCACTCTTGGGAGTTACATGGGTTAATAGGTGTAACGGCACAGAAAAATGTAACATTCACCAGTGTGGAAATGACCTGCATACACAAATGAACCACAGTTTAATAAGTGTAGTGGCAGAGAAACATGTAACAGTTACCAGTGTGGAAATGACCTGCCTACACATATGAACAAGAATTAATAAGCATAACAACACAAAAACAAAAAAAACAGTCACCAGTGTAGAAATATTCTACCTGCACGGTTAATACGATCTAATTATCACATGACTGAAAAATGTGAAAAAGTCCCATGATCCCTAAAAGGAAAGACACTCTGTAAACTTGCTGATTTTAAAAATTAAAATCAGCATGTTTACAGCGTCTTCCCTTCCAGGAAAAAGAAAATCCTCTGAAGTATCTTACATTGCAGTAGCAATAATGATATTATTTATTTAATACTAGTAGTAGTAGTAATAATAAGAAGAAGAAGAAGAAGAAGAAGAAGGAAAAACTTTATTAAAAATAGCAATAATTATAATTTTCAATAACTATAATAATAATAATAATAATAATAATAATAATAATAATAATAATAATAATAATAATATTTAACCAGGGAGCCCACTCGCCTTGGAAAATAACAACCATTAGGAGAATACGTTCGCACACCAGATCCTGTGACTGATACATCACAGCAAGGCCTGAGTAGATACCAGTTCATACATGGTTTGCCCCTGAATTGAAGATCAAAAGAATCTTCGGGAGGGCTTAAGTGGCATTGAAACGGAGGCAAGCTGATTCAATCCGGCTGCTATACAGGACACCCAACACAAGAATAGGATTGGACGAAAGCAATTTGCCAAGTCTAAGGATTCAAAGCTGCGGCACTGCTGTGCCAACCCTACTCACCTATTTCCTCTTCGGGCAGTCGGACAAACTTTCTTCCTTCCAAGACAAAGCACTCCATCCCATCGAGATCTTCATTCCACTCTTCCACTAATTGTTCCTTGAATGAAAATAACACATTGTACATTACATGTACATTTTAGTTTTCTTGTATCAGCAGTGTGCTGAACTGGGATCAGCTTTAATAATATCTTAGGAAATGTGGTTTTCCGCTTATACCATGCGCGATTTAGGGGTAACACTTATTCTTTTGTTAAAACAATAGAATATTAGAGCACAAAAGAACGACAATACAATAGAATACAATACCCTAGAATATATTAGAATACATAATTTTACCTAATACAATGAATGTGTACAATGTACAATAGAGCTAACACCCTAAATCGGGCATCATATGTTTCCGCTGGCTGAGGAACGAAAGAAGCGGAAAACATTTTTCTCACACACGGCTGGGAGTCTGGATTCTAGTGTGTGGGCTTTTAGGTCATGTGGTTTGTGCAAAGTACAGTTTGTTGCCATTCGCCATTGCCTGACCTGCCCCGCCCACCCACTCCTAGTTAAGTGATTTTCAAGTTCATTTAAGTTTTTGAAGTTGTAATGTACTTATATCTACTAAGTTTTCTGGTCTTGTTTCCTTTGAGCCAGTTTTTGGCAAAATTGTAATGTAATATTAGTGGTTGTGTAAATAAAGGTCAGGCTGCGTGTTTCGGCTTGGCATGCCTCCCAGTTGTGTGTGAGAAGTGAGCATTGATTTAAAACAGAACGACTGTAATCAGATGGAAATACTATATAAAAAATGTGGTGGAACTAATTCATCTGTGGTATCTTCTCCCATCTTGCAACTATCACTGGGACATGCTATCCTGTAAAGAATACCACGCAGCTGTTAACAACCTCTAATTTCATTGGACCTGGGTATCAGGCAGTTCTATAAAATAATTGTTTTTAGGGCTAGGGTCCATTGTTGTATTGTTTGTTCTATTGTTTTCTCAGCAAGTCAGAGAAGACCTTTTCATTCTGTGATTTTTGGTTCCCACAAACATTAGCTAGTGTTTGATGTAAAACAAGTCAGAATTATTTATAGTTTCATGACAGGTAATATACAGATCTATTGATTAAAATTGATTTTTACCTGTTCATTATTTGGGATGGGCTGCTGTCGAGTGGTAAACAGAGCAGAGAGATCAACCTAACAAAGGACAAAAATAACATTCACCAAAACAATTCAAGGAAAAATTAGGGGAGTAGTGTAGGTGAGTGGTGAGAGCACTGCCCCACCCCCCCCCCCCCCCCCCCCCCCCCCCCCCCCCCCCTCCCCGTCTAATGTGTCCTGGGTTAAAATGGGCTGCATGCAACACAGTATGATTCCAGAAAAAATAACCACTACAACATAATGTTCCAGTTCAATTATTTTAAACTATGTTATAACTTCTTGAACTAATTTGAAATAAACTATGATACCTTAGCAGCCTTCTGGAGTTTTGCCTGGGCCTCTTTAGTTGTTATGTTCTGCACAACAAACAAACAAACAAACAAAGATTTATCATTCAATAAGAAAAATATTTTCTCTCTGCATTATTTTTCTTATTAGGACAGTGATGCTACAACATTTAGGGCATGTCTTCTATTTTAATGGTCAGGGGATGTTAGCAGAATTTATAAATTGGTAGGTGCTCCATGTTACATAAACCAGGTTAAGTTGCAACCCTGTGGGCCACCTGTGGGGAAACTTACAGTGACACCCAGCTGTTTAGCAGCCTTTGCAACATAATCAGCACTGAGAGTGTAATCCACAGCTAGTACATCATCCCAGCCAATGAATCTGGCCTTGAACATCTGAGACTCAGCCCTACAAAGAGAGGGATTGTGCAGGATTGGGTCATTTGTATATCTTTAAGGTTACAACAGGATTATGTGGAAAACAAGGAAAGAAGAGCCCTTGGATCACTGGATGTGGTGCTATTAAGGTGTTATGCTTTCTTGCAGCTAAATGCAGGTTTACATGCTCCCAGATGTGAACGAGACCAATGTTTAGACCCGAAAAATTGCCATTAGGGAGGAGGGGGGAGAAGGAACTTCATGCCACCTACCCCTGGAGGTTGCGTATCTGCACTGTGAATGATGGACGGTCAATCATAGCATACAGCTCCTGGGAAAGCTTCATTGCTGCAGCACGCACCAAGCGAGCTGACTTGCGACCAATCCTGCAATAACAAAACTATTGAATGTAACTAAACTTTATGATGAATGTATCCTGTTGGAAATTTGATGGAAGTTATACATATACAATTGTTTGGGGAAACATACACCTTATTCCAAAATGGCGGCCATTTTATTATTCTTTTATTTCCATGTAAATTAGCCCTCTTGGCCTCGTCAGCATGTGCAAAATACAAAAGAATTTTCAAGTGAAAATGAGGCCATGAGGGCTAATTAACATGCATATAAAAGAATAATAAATTGGTCGCCATTTTGGAATAAGGTGTATTAGTCAGAATTTATTGCTTAAACACACACAACATTTTAATGAGATACACACTGTATGTCAATGTGTAACAAGATGCAATATGCTGAGATTTAAAGAGCCAGAATAAATAAATAGCTATTATTTTATAATACATTTACATACACATCGTCCTACACATGCTGTATTTGATGATGATGGTGCTAAAAATGTAAACTTTCACTTTCTAGCAAGAAACTGGCTGTTAATTAGAAACATGAATTCTGCCATGGATGTGATTAAGATCTGCATTTACCTACCAAACAAAGATCTCTGAATGGCAATCTAAGATATAAACATTCTTGGTTTCAAGAAACTTGGTCATCAACTTTCCACCAGGAGTGTCCACTGAAGGAAACAAAAACAACAACAACAATAAATAAAAACCAGGCAAGCTAACTGCAATTAAGGCTGGTTTGCTTTGTGATAGTAAGTGACCTGCAGGACATCCCATGGGTTTTTCGCTGGTCTTATTTGCATTGTGCGGTACATTTTGCATCCCATCACTTTGTTGCAGATCAGTTGCCTTCCTTTTAAGCGAATCGTCACGGGGTCTTGCCCCACCCCTCCCACCCATTGTCAGCCTTTGGGGCAGGCTTTTAGCCAGAAATTCAATAGTGGGCGTCCTGAAGATATTTCCCATCATAACATTATAAAGGAGTAGGTGCAATTTTCATGAATTTCTTCACAAAGTGGGCGTCCACAGGACGCCTGGACACCCTGCTGGCTAAAAGCTTGCTTTGGGGACTTGGGTAAGTATGAGGTTAGATAAGTAGTTTTTCCACTGATTTATCAGTGTGGCAGTGCCCTGGTGGGGCTGCATGCGGAGTGGTTCTCGCTCACAGGATTGCCATGGATACCTCCCTGCTTGCCTTAATTGCATAAGGACCCCAGGTCTCTAGGCACCAGCTCCCAAACTTGACATTCTATTGACAATGAGTTTAAAATAAATAAACAAATAAATAAATACACAAATGACCAAAATATCACTGAAGAACCTTGAGGAAGCTCCAAATAGCCAAGTCCCAAAGCCACTTGATAAAGAATGGGAGCAGGGGGTGTTTCTTTGTACTCTGGTTTTTCCTGAATATCAGATAAAAATAATAATTTCTTTATTATGCACATGTGAATGTCAACAGCCACTAGATAGGGTACTATGGCCATGTTGGTAGCAGTCATTACCCCTAGTCTTAAGACCTACGACAATTAATAGTGAGATCAAGTATTAGCAGCCATGGACAGCTGTTACGGCCTTGTTAGGCCTAATCAGCATGGCATAGCTAATACTTGGGCTAAGGGATGGCACCTAAAAGATAACACTACTTAGGAGAGCCACCCGTTCCAGCCTGTCAATGCCTTGCCATGCTCTTGCAGTACCAGTGTCCAGAACGGCTTCTACTGGCCGAACGTTCATCCACACAGCAGTTCATGTTTGGAACAGCTTGCCTAATAATGTAGTTGGTAACATCACTGTAAATGGTGTCGCATCCTTTAAGAGCAGGGTGCATAAGTATCTTATGTCATGTGTATGAGGCTCTGCCCCTGCACTCCAGTTCTCCTTGCTGTGAACCATTGATTAGGCCATGAGGACATCTATCATAGTGCAATGCTGCATATGCTAGTTTTTCATTCTTCATGGACTATTGTTCACTTTAGCATTTTATACCAGTACAGCCATAGTGCACTATAAGCTATTTAGTGGCTTTAGAAAACTTTTTTTCAGTAAAACATTGAAGTCATAATAATATTAAAATAAATAATGTGCGTGTTGCATTTGCATATGTTCACACGCACATTACATTATGTTCAACTAATTAAAAAATTCTATATTTCCAAATAAAAATTAACAAGATACTATTAAATACGTAAAGTCACATTTAACAGACAAACGTCTGTTATGTTCAACAACACTCACAGTGATGGGTTTGTCGGTACGGCCACCAAGTATTCTCCAAAATTCTCCAGGTTCATCTCCCTAAAAACCAAATTAAAAGCAGTTACAACAGTATAAACATTACTTGTACCTCTGGTATGTACAGTCAATCAGTTTTTTAATAGTTTGCTTGGGTGAAAGGGGATACATGGTAAAAAGAACACACTGTTATAAACATCAGGTCTGTCATTTGTAGCCAGCAACTCTGCTATGTGTTATGGCCAGCAAGTATAGTAAAGATGACGAGGCGGCATGTGTGTATCGGAACACCTCACAGGATTGGCTGAGAAAACAATAGAACAAACAACAGAACAATGAACCCTAGCCCTGAAAACAATACATGTGCGTGATACCCCGGTCCAATGAAATTAAAGGTTCTGAAGAGGTGCATGGTATTTGAAAATGACTGGCTACACAGATTAAAAAATTATTATTGACCAAAAGACAACAAGAATGAAACACTGTCTTTGTGTTATGTCCGGCTACTTTCCTTGTGGAGCCAGCTTCTTCAAAAGTGAATGACAGCCCTGAATTAATCACATGTTTATTGTGGAAGTTTTCAGACACCTTTCAGAAACATCAAAAGTTTATTGTTATACATGTAAAATGTGTTTCACTTTATAAACATGTTTTGCACCATCTATAACTATTTTTTTTTTGGTTCTTACTGTTTGGCACATGATTATTTCTGCTTTGTTTTTTCTATCATTCTTGTTCAACTTCTCAGCAAACAATCTACAATAAAACAAAACCAAACAAGAGTTGTAAACATAAATAAATAATAATTATTACTAATTAGTGTGTCACAATTCATTGAGTTAACCATATAAAAATATTTAAAAAAAAAAAAATTGAATCCCACTCCATCACTTACCTTCCTTTAGTTTTTGTTGTCCCTTTTGCCTGAAAAAAGTTGTAAGAATGAAATGTCATTCAGGTCAATAGAGCAAAAATAATTAATATTGCAACATTTCACTGAAGCATGTAATACTTGTGGGAATACATGTAGGTGACAGAATCACATCTCCAAAAAGTGATATTTCTCTCCTGATAACAAGAAGAGATGCCATGGTGCCACCCACAGAAATGTCATATTATTTATAACAACAACAACAACAGCAACAAAAATCTTTATTAGTTAGTTATTATAGAGTTTATAATACTAGCCTGCAGGTAGCAAAAGCTAATCTAGGCAGGCCAGGGAAATTAATTACACGATTAGAAATCGCTACACACACTAATTTGTTAAAATAAAAAGAAAGGATCAAACAATAGAAAAAAAAGAAACAAAAAGGAAAAACAAGTGATCAAAATAAAAGAAAGAGAATTGTGAAAATATTAATTAATTACTTTTTGATTTAACTTTAGAGATAATCTCGTCAATATTAATATAGGAATCTGCTTCTTTAAGTATAGTCAAAAGTATATTCTTCATTTTGTTTTTGAATGAACTCTTTGGTAGTTCTCTCAGAAAGCATGGTATCTCATTCCATAATTTTGCTCCAATCCTAGAAAAGGCTTTTCTTTGTATTTCAAGTCTCGAAAATGGGTACCCAGTGATTTGTTTTGTTCCAGCTAGCACAAAAACCCAAACAATCTGAAAAACTACTTGACTGTATAAATTCAATCAACCACAGGCTCAAACTGGGTAACTAAAAGTAAAAGTTACATGCACTGTAATGAAAGTAGTATTCTCACCCTCGCTCCAGACCAGATGTAGATTTTAAGACCGGCATCCAAAACAAAGGAGAATGTTGGATCTAATGATGCAGTGCTAACATCCACCTGACAAGGAGGAAAGAAAACATGACCATAACCATGTGAGTCAAACATGAGACTCTAATTTTTGTCACACCCAGTTTAAACAAGCCTTAAGTAACAAGATCAATATTCAAAATACAGTACAGTAGAACCTCTCGTTACAGACACCTCTTTATTACGGACAGCTCTATTGGTCCCGAAGATGCCAAAATTCATACAATAGGTGTGGTTACATGGGGCACTTTTACCGTGGTAAATGATCCTTTCACCATAGGAAACTGCATTTTATTTTTAATAGTGAATGTGACCAACATTTCCCTGAGGTAAATTTCCCATGGTAAATATCTCTGGATACACAAAAAAGATCACACGAAATGCCCATGACATTTAACTTGGTAAGTTGCAAAGGTGTTTTGATGCCCAAGGTACAAGAGCCAATCAGGATGCTCCATTTGACATCAACACTTAACCGCAAAGGAAAAGTGATTCACTAAATTGCGTGACATTTTTTTACCTTGGAAAATCACAAATTGCATGTAACCGCTGGTTAACAAGGTATACGTACTAGACCCAAGTGTGATGCACTGGGGGATGATCTACCATGGGGAATGCTATTTACCGTGGTGTGTGTAACTGCACCTAATCACTCCCAAGCTGTAATGTGGACACTTCTATAATACAGACATGTGGATTTTTCGCCTTGGTGTCTGTATTAGGTTTGACTGCACAGTATTCCAAAATAATGATTACTAACAAAATATAGTGTGTGTGCGGATGACGTCACAAACTTACCGGCGGCCATGTTGGAGGACTGACGTAATCAAAATGATGACTGAAACAACATAACTTGAGCCTCTGATGCTGTCAAATATGCTAAAATCTCGAAGGCTTCATTCAGAAACCTCCTGTGAGTATTCTATCTTTGTTTGGAAATGCCAAGTGCTTCGAAAAATTATTTTGGTTTTGAAGTTGACGAATTCTCCGAGCTTGTGCATACTATAAAATCGCTATGTTCTTGACACTCGATTTTCTAAGTGTCGAGCACATAGCGATTTTATAGTATGCAGAAGCTCGGAGAATTCGTCAACTACAAAACCAAAATAATTTTTCGAAGCGCTTGGCATTTCTAAACAAAGATAGAATACCCTTAGGAGGTTTAAATGGAGCTTTTCGTGAAAATTCTGTGAGAATTTCTGAGGCATTTTCATAAGACCCTTTGAAGACCGTGGCCGGCTGCCGGGCTCACGCTACTAATCGCTGAAGGTTTTCCACTAGTTCCAACCCAAATTCCCAGAAAATCAACCGTACCTTTTGCTTTCCAACCGAAAATACCGGTTTTCTTGGCTAAATAGTAAGCACCCGGGTAACAAGTTCCCCACAGAAACCACTTCGAAACAAAATTTAGTGCAGACAAATTGCAGCGTGCAATCAACGAACCGACAAACTAATAAAAGAGACGCGCTAGCTACAAGACTGATTCTACAATTTGTCGCGACCATGAAAATGATTCCATTTTATAAGAAATATTGTTGACGTAAAACCGATTTTATAAGTGTGGCTGATTTTCTACTCTGTGATAATGTTTCAAGGTTTAAAAAAAATTGCGAAGGCAAATCGGCAAATCGAATTGATCGAAACAAATACGGCCCCGTATAATTATCGAAAGAAAAGGGATTTTGGGATTTAAATTTGCACAAATGACAAAAAAGCAGTGTACATTAGCTACCTTTTCGATTTTAATTCACAACGTTAAAGGAAACGCGAGTTATGATTTCAAAAGCGCTCGCACTGCCCGTCTCCAGAAGGTAAACACAGGGAAAGCCCATCAAAGTGGTCTTCCGACATGGCGGACGGTAATTCAAGGGTCACGTGAGCGCACACACTCTATTTTGCAAAGATCATCTTCTTTTGAGAGGAAACTATAATTTTCTAAGCTGTCTGGCCACAACTTACAGGCTCCAGCTGCACTTTAGATGTCTTGAGAATCCTAAATAGCCTGGTTGGGTAGACCTGGTGGAGAACATGTGAGTTTCATTAAAAGATGGATATGTTGTAGCCGGGTTAAAATTGAGAGATTCTCTATTAAAGAAAGTATTGTTACATGTAAGGGTCTTGAATTAATTATTTTCTATCAATTAATATGCTTGATCTCTGTTTTTAACTTAGTTAAGTTTAAGCAAGAGATTGAAGGACTTACAGGGTCTTCAACTGTGTAAAATCCACTTGCTGTGCCACCTAAAAAGTTACACAAATTACTAATAATGTCCAGAAAAAAGGCATAATAATAATATTGAATTATTATCACTATTGCCAGCAATTTATTTCCCACGTCACCTGGATTTAATCCTCAAAATTGTCTTTCTTAAAGTTAGTTACCGGTAAGCATTCCTTATTCCATATTATGTTTCTCCAGTTTATTTAAACTGGTGAACTGTCAGCCGACTGTCGGTAAACTGTTGGTGAACTGTCGGCCAACACTTTACCAACAGTCGGCCGACAGATTTTTGGGGGAGGTATTAGTCAATTTTACCATAATTTGTGCTTTAACGTAGACCACTATAAATGTAACAAGGTGGAGAGAGAGTCAGACAATGTGAAGTGAAAAATGAACGTTTGGTTTCATCAACTGAATTGATAACTAAAGGTAAACTGGTCACCATACAGAGATTCAAAAGCTGATGTTTTGAGCACTAGTCCTTTGTGAGAGTGGATTGAAATTTTCTTGCCAGAGGGAAAAACACAATGGCAAAGACCAGGGCCAGGTTGTTCAAAGCACGATTAAGCTAACCCAGAATTAGCGTCAATTTTGAATCCAGTTAAATAACTCAACAATTGAAAATTTACCATAGTTTTCTGCCCTTCAGTTTCGACTAAAACTTGTCTTCACTACTAGCTACAAAATAATCTTTTAAAAACATTTTTAAACAGAGAAATGAAATCCTTGGTTAACTTTTAATCCGGGATTAGCGCTAATCTTATCGGCTTTCGAACAACCGGGCCCAGGGCTCAAACCTCTAATGCAGTGATCACTAGTCAACAGCACTGCAGGTGCTGACTTATCAAGACATACAGGGACACTGCCTGTCCCAGCTGATACTGTATGTCATGTTTTCATGATTATGGTCTGTTGCTTGCTGTAAACTTATATTATTATCTTGAAAATTAATAGGAAGAAAAAATTGCCAAAAGTGATGAAAGCAAAGAAATATGAACTAAAAAGACAAAATTATGGCAAAAAATGTGAAAATTCCACAAGAATGGCAATTTTGATTTCTTGACGGCCTGTCACAAAATCAAATGTGATGAAAAGTTATCCACTCCCATCCTTGTAATCCTGCACTTTATCTCCAAACTACTGCTTCTGTTTTGCTCTATAGAATCTTTTTGTCCAATTAAACTTGTTGTATATGTGGTGGCATTAATTTAGTGAATATAGAACATGGAAAAAAGTTCAGTGAAATCTTGTTTTTCAGCAGAACAGTGTCCTTTAAGAGGGTGCATTTTTTATTTAGCCACACTAGTCATTCTTGTTTACACAACACATCCCATTCACTTACCCTCTACATAGCTTATGCCATTTTCAAAGAGTTCAATAAATTCTTCAGATTCATCTTCTTGTTCCTCACGCTGGAAATGCAAACAAAAAAACTGCATTCTAGAATACTTTATAACACTGAACCAATGCAAAATAAACTTTAATAAATACTTTAATTCATATATCTAGGAAATCACCACTCCTGCAATCAAAATGAGTAAAATTAGCATATTTATCTATTTTATTTATTTATTCTTTTTTTGCGGAGATAACCTCAATAGGGTTAACCTCAGGTATCTCCTTTTCATTGTATTTTATAAAAAAACAAAATGTCGCTTTATGACAAGTGCAGATTTTGACATTTCAAAAACCATCTTTTCTCATTTAAAAACTTTACTACAGCGAAGCCTGGCTATCCTGCACCCTCGCTAATCTTGCATTACTTGAGATTGCATCCTGTGGACGCCCACTTTTTGAAGAAATTCATGAAAATTGCACCTAATCTTTTAAAACGTTTTGATGGGAAATATCTTCAAGATGTCCACTTTTCAATTTCTGGCTAAAAGCCTGTCCTGCTCATATGAACAGGTCACTCCTGTGACTCTTTTAGATATCTCACGACTCACTCACCACAGTCCGTGTCTCGGCACCAAGGAAATTCCTGAGATTCACAGCATGGATAGCTGAACACGCCTTCTTATCAAGCTGAAAACACAAGAAATCACTCAGGTTATAATAAAGTAAATGTTCTTTTCTGTGAAAGGTGTTGTAATGAGAATGACTTTATTTTTATACCCTTTAAAAAGTCAGTCAAAATAACGTGTTAATGAGAACAGTGTTGGATTACAGGCCGAGACAAATATTTATTTGTAATAATATTACAAATAAATTTGTCTCAGCCTGTAATCCAACATTATTATAGACTGAGGTGTCTGTATTAAGTGAGAAAGAAAGCAGAAAGCAGAGTACATTTAATTTCTTATAATAGAAAATGTGATAGGCTGATGTCTATACACTACATTATTGCATGATTGTACTTAAATAATTTCTAGTGGCTTTTATCAAACTCTGGTTGTTGTAAAAGTTATGTATAACATTTATTTAGTGATTTCACTCTTGGCTAGCAACAATAAAACTATGCCAATTAGTTTGTTCAACTTACAGTAGCCTCTTTTCCAATCCAGTAAAATATTTGCCAGTCAAGCTGGTCTGTGTCATCAAAACTGGTCTGTTGAACAAGAACGTAACAGAACACAAATCAACGAGTATCAGTAAATAAACAATCAAAACTAAACAAAAAGTAAAGAAAGATTACAAAGTTAAGATGGTGTAATTCCTCAAATAACAGCTGGGGGCTGCCAATTGTTTTATTGCTTCAAAAGCGGTGATTTTTATGCAAGGGAGAAATAAATTTGAGTTCTAATGGGGATTTTTTCATAACAACCAGTGTTTGCTGGAAGCTGTGGGCTCAAAAAGTTGCTTTTTATCATTTCATTATTAAAGTCAAACTGGACAGGGGCTTTTTAAGTGTTCTCAACTGGGTATTCTTACAACTTAATGTTATGCCAATCATTAGACAACAAGGAAATACAGCACATACCTTAAGGACAATGTAACAATCTGCTTCATAGAACTTCCCATAAAACACTAAAAGGCAAAAGAGATTATCAGTACTTGTAAAATTCATTTATAATTCATAAGGGTACTAACAAATAGAAATGAGCCATTCCAATCACATGGTTACCCTGTATACCAGATACAATCTTGATACAACTCACTAGTGGTTATATCTAATTTACATGTGAATGTGAATTTCAGAAGTTGTTTACTACATTTGCGTCCGTGTTGTATCGGCACTATACATTCACTCGGCTGCGCCTCCTGATTGTATAGGCCAATACAACACTCCCGCTCATGTAGTAAACATTACTTATAGAATTCATTAATAATTCATAAGGAAAATACAAAAAAAATGAAAATTTAATAAAGGCTTGTAAATCCTGATACAGAACAACTACACTGTATCACCGATACAGAATACTAATAGGAATTTATTTATTTATTTATTTTGTTGAATATTTATTCAGGAGCATCTGATTTAGCATACACAGCTAGTTTAAACAGAGCCCTGACTAAATTAATGGAATGCTAATAAGCTTCATCGCTATTGTTCTTTTTAGAAGCCCATTGTAAATACAGTTTACAATGGCCATACAGTTCTGCTGCTAGTATTTTAAATATTACCAACCAACTTATTCTTTTTAAAGCCCCTGATACTGAATGAGTAACTTTAATTAAGTGTCTAAGGTATTTACCTTTCATTGGTTTAACTAACTACTCCCATAATTTTTTGTATTTGTGTTCCTAAATCATCTTACTTTCATCAACAGACACTGGTAAAAAGTTTTCAATCTGCCAGACTGTCAGACCTACAATAATAATATTAGTTTTATTAATTTTTGTAAAGCTCTACATGTACACGTATATCTTTCAGTCAAATTATCACACCTTAGAATTTCATCCACAGACATACACTGTAAATTAAATATTTAAAAAAGTAATTTCATGATTGCTATGGTTTTGCACTGCTACACTTTGTGATTGGCTAAAAAATCCACGCTACTTTATCAACCAATCAGAAGTAAAACAAAACCCAACTGTGAGTTGCTTGCATGCATTTGAATCCCACACTTGGTGCCAGCTACATGTGCCATGTACATATATTCGTTTCAAGTTCTGATTGGTTTGAACATTGGATTGTCAGTGTCTTGTAATTTGTAATGTCTTTTTTCAGAGTAACTACATTGGTTTTGGTTGTACAACACACATTCAAGTGAAAACTGCTCTTAGACTGTTGGGCATGATAAGGTTATATAAGGAAGCTACATGTACCTTTCACAGATGAACTAGCAGCTACAAAACAAACTTAGGACCGAAATATAATTAAGAAATAAAATAAGCGAACAAAACTCACCTGGTTCTTGTCCAGTTTCATCATTAAAGAAATCATGATAATCCAAATTAGGTTTCACCAATGATTCATTCCACTTTCTTCCTCTGTGAATTTCAATTAATATTACATTAGTTAGATGGGGGTTACTTACATGTACATCATTCTGCATAACATGCAACTAAATTGTTCTACTTAATTCCAAGCAATTTCTTCTGTATAAATGTTGAATTGCTACATGACAAAATTTTATTAGCGACTCAGAAGATACTCACTTATCGTTTCAACATGTATGACATACAAAACAAAATTTCAGCAAGAAGATACTAATTTGACTTAAATAAGGAAGCTCAGAAATCTTAAAAAGAATTAAAAATATTACTGTACAAAAGTTTTCTTGAGGCATACTGTATTACTATTGTGAAGCATGCATGATGGTGTATGCACAGTACATGGTTAGTGTATTGGACTAACTCAGAAAAATTATACTCAGAAAACAGAAACCACGTTAAACACTGGCCATGTGGGCCACCTGTGGCTTGTGTGGGTCACCTGTGGCTTGTGTGGGTCACATGTGGCTTGTGTGGGTCACATGTGGCTTGTGTGGGCCACCTGTGGCTTGTGTGGGCCACCTGTGGCTTGTGTGGGCCACCTGTGGTTTGTATAGGGCTACCTGTACATGTAGCTTGTGTGGGTCATCTGTGGCTTGTGTGGGCCACCTGTGGCTTGCATGGGCCACCTATGGCTTGTGTGGGCCACCTATGGCTTGTGTGGGCCACCTGTGGCTTGTGTGGGTCACAGTCAAGCCCAAATCGTACCATCCAGAAGGACGTCGAACACCTTATTAAGACTTATATAACGGAGTAACTGGTTAGCTTTCAGTTGAGGTTAGGGATAGCAGTTTATATAGTTAAATTTAGGACTAAGCAACCCGAGAAGCTAGGTGGTAGTACAGTGGTACAGTAGGCTATGTAAGCCTAAGCCTAGCTGAGGTCACAGGTTCAATCAGCAGAGCTGGAGTGGGGATTTTAGATTTTCTTTTTTACACTTAAAAATTTATTGAAAATAAAATTCTAAGTGTCGACATTATGTTATGTAAGTCTCAATAAGGTGTCCGACGTCCTTCTGGATGGTATGATTTAGGCACAACCGTGGGTCACCTATGGCTTGTGTGGGCTACCTGTGGCTTGTATGGGCCACCTGTGGCTTACAGGGGCTCCTAGGTTCTCTTATAAAAATAAAAATAAACTTACTTCAAAAGCTTCTCAGGTTCATCAATACTTTGCTACAGCAAGAAAAAAAATATTTAATAATTAAAATTTAAATAATCTAAAGATAAACACAAGACAAAGAAACCTACACTGACTTTAAAATTTCCATGGGTACTTTTGAAAACACAAAAGAGTAAATCTCATCTTGCAGTTGCCTCAAAATTAATGTTCTCAGATGCAACTAGAAAAACGGTTCATTCTCTTGAATAAATACGGTACCTAATGAAACTGGGTATAGGCCATGGTAATAAAAAATGTTACCAGTACATAATAACCTCTGATAGGTCTGTGGGCTTAAACTAAATTACGGTACAGCTGATGACTTACCCTTTTGCCCAATTTCTTGTTTCTTCCAGTCACTTTTTTCTCCTCAGCATCCTCTACCATACCCTGTAAACAATCACAAAGCCATCCAATCATTGTGCACATGAGTTTGTTGCTGAACACTCAATGTTCTCCCATTTGAATTTGAATTTGTAACTGTCTGCCTCATTATTGACAGTACTTTATTTATTTATTTATTTATTTTTAATGAATGATGGCTTATTTGCATTTTAAACAGGTTACAGTAAGATATACTTACAAGTAAACAATAATATAATAGAACTTTACTTTATGACTAAAAATAAAATAAATAAAAATAAATCGTCTTTATTTAACGAGGGTGACACTAAATAGTCATAAGACTAACAAACCTGTGGCCCTCGGATTCCAGATGAAATTGGAATTTGGAAGTGTTGGTTTTTGAGGAGAGGGGAAAACCAGAGTATCTGGAGAAAAACCTCTCGGAGCAAGGAGAGAACCAACAACAAACTTAACCCACAGTATGACGCTGGGCCGGGAATCGAACTCGGGCCACATTGGTGGGAGGCGAGTGCTCTCGCCACTGCACCATCCCTGCTCCCCCTAAAGGGGTACAGATCACTCTACCTTCAAATCCTCTGATTGACCATGGTATCGCCGCCCTCTCATTCGTAACTGGAAATTATACAATAACACAAAGACAGTTATCAAAATGATAATCAAGTGCCTGGAAATGGCTAAATCACTGGATATCACCGAGTATGTTAGGAGGCTCAAGTAAAATGAAAAATAATGTTGGCATTCACGAAGACTCACTTTTCTGGCATAAGAATCCTTGTGAGCTGAAAATGAATCAAAATGGTAACTTTTAATTATTATTTTTGTTACCCTAGTGCTAAACCCTGATGCACATAATGTAGTGGAATCCTATGTTAAATATGACCATTCAAATAAATTATAAAGCTTATGTTATGAGGGTGGGAAATTTGGAACAACAACTTCATCACATTGCTCTTTGATAATACAGTTCATTGAACTCTGTCTAAATCAAACACCCTCAGGACCAGCTCTACCCGACTGCCCTTTAATAGAGAGGTGTTCGCCTATTATAGGGAGCTCAATTACAGACAAACAAGTGAAATTTGGCCGGAACCAGTTAATCACAGATGTCTGCCTCAGTGAGGTTTCTGCCTTACAGCGGTGACCGCTTTGAGAGAGCTGGCTGTATTAATGAGTAAAAGGTTATAATGCAGGTTGTTGGAATGACAGACTTCAAATCCTGAAGAGAGTTATTATTATCTAAATGGGCGGCTAGGACTGGATGGGAATAGCAGATGGAATCAACAAAATTATTTCAATTTCAATGCAGGAGGCTTGATGCATTACTGGCAGGGATGTACAGCTATTTCTGGCTCAACTTGTGCCAATGCGCACAGCTTATGCATTCATATGGGGATGTTATAGAAGTAGATTTCTAAGTAAAGTGTGTGCAAGGTGAAAATTTGGTTTTATTGACTGAGTTGAAAACTAACGTAAATTGGCCAATATAAACAGATTCAGCTAATGTTAGTCCTTCATCAGCTTTTGAATCTCTTTTTGCGGCCAATTTACCTTATCAACCAAAGTTTTGTGCATCACTCTCCCATGGACGCAGCACCAAAGTTTCTTTAGAAACTTCCGCTTTATTCATTTAATGTTCAAGGTGGTTGTGTCTGCTGTACTCACATAGTGGTGGAGGAGGGGCTCCTGTGGCCATCCTCAGCTGGGTTTGTAGTGTGAAGTCCACATTGTAGAACTCTGGTCCACTCCCTAACTCATCAGGGACAGGCTTGGGGGGCATCTCCAGCTCAGGATTGTTACGAACATCAAGTTCCTAAGAAAAGTAGAATGAACTACATGTAACATGAATTAAAGCTAAAATCTACTGTAAATCCTCTATTAAGGCCCCCTCTGAAAAAAGCCCTCCCTCTCTAATAAGTCCCCCTTTTTGGAGAAAGAAATTTATAAAGTCCCTCTCTTTTAAGCCTCCCCCCCCTTTTTTTTCCTTCACAACCAAAATAATAAACAACAGACTGTATCAGCAGTACATTATTAACCTACCAATCCAGCACAAATTCACAGTACTCGCGAGCTTTTTAGGGGGAAATATAACCAGTACTTGTACTAAAAAATATTGTAAATCGTTATTATGTTAATCATGAATGGAAGAATTACAAAAAATGAGTGGTTAACTTCTGGCATTTCGTTAAATAATTATAATAAGCCCCCCATCTCTATTAAGCCCTCTCCCCTTCAAATGCGCACTTGAAATAAATAAGCCCTCTGGGGGACTTAATTAGTGGAGGATTTACGGTATAAGTGTAAACCACCCTCCCTTGAAAAGAAATGGCTTGGAGACTTACCTCCATGTTTGTCAAAAAGTGTATTCCTTCTGGGAGAGTGAACAAACAGTTTGTGTGAAGAATTAGTTTGCGCAACTTCAGACACCTGTTGAGTCAGATGCAAAATATATGTTGTAATCTGATGAACAGGAACTATGCACATAAGTAAACATTTTTTCCTTTTTTAGCATACCTACATAATCCCTCTGGGATGCATTCCAGTTTATTGCATGCTGCCATAAAAACCTCCTAAAACACGAAATTAAAAGAGCACTTGTTAATATTAGCATAGCAATGGATCTGTCAGGACACTAATCACCTAAAGCTTGACACTTTGACTTATTTTTTCATCCCCAACACAAAAACACATACTGGTGATCTCGACTTATTTTCTCATCTCCAGACAGGAATTAGGACCTCTGGAGGATATAATATACATGTTTGGATTTTAATAAAAGCTTTCATTGCTGGCAATGTTTACAGAACTCACAAGATTGTAAAGTTTTCCAATTCCAGTTGGAAGTCCTTCAAAGTTGATGTTGTTTCCTGTAACAAAATCACATGTCCAAGTTATGTCAGTTACACTATCTAGAGTAGGGATGGTAATATAATAGGACACAGCAGGAAATTGAAAGAAAAATTTCACTTTGATATGAACAATAAATGTAAATGTCAACCTTCTGTAATTTAGCAGTTGGTATTAAATATATTTTATTTTCAATTGAACCCTTTAGCAGTAATGCTTACCATTTATAAATAATCTTTTCAGTGCCACAAGTTTACAGAGAGCTGCCTAAAGGAAATAAAATTATAGGAAGCTATGATACGAAACAGTGTCATGTTAAACTTTGTACAGCATGGAGTTTTTTCTAAAATATGACAGCCATTACATAAATTTTAACGATAACAAAACATAACTTCATATTCACCTTTTACTTCTCATTTTACAGAAAAAACAACAACACATTTTTAGCTTTTTGAAGTAGCCAAAATGTGGGAATTTGATTTCTGCAATTTGGTAAGGCCCAGCTTAACTCTTAAAAAATAATCTACTTTCTTAAGACTCACACAAAGTGTATAAGTTGAATCTGAAAACTAATCAGAGACAAGCAGTATCAACATATTTTCTTTCACTCACTGGAAGTCCTGTAAGTTGATTTCTTGATAAGTTCAATGTCTCCAATTGTGTCCAAGTGTCTGAAAGAACAACATTCGATTTCAGAAAAGACTACACTGTCATAGCTTTAGTTGTATCAGTCTTTGCATGGATTTACAATAAGTTAAAATGTTCCTAAAACCAGCAACTTCAAAGACATGTTTATGTCACACCGACCAGTGGTTTAATTCCATATCAAACTGATGATGGAAATGTTGTAGGTAAAAATTATTTTAGGTCAAAAAATATTTCAAACTAGGTTAATTGTTATTTTCCTTTGTCCCAGACAAAGGAAAATAAAAATTAACATAGTTTGAAATAATTTTAATCTAAAATAATTTTAACCTACAACAGAAACATGTCTTTGAACTTACAAGTTAAATGTGCAAGTTATTCATATAATGAAGTCTGGGTTGCAACAATGTTCACTACAGTAGAGCCCCGCTAGTTCGAACTCCCAGGGGAAACAATAAATTGTTCGAGATAGTGGGGGTTCGAGTTATCCAATAGTAATTGACTGAGAAAACGATCCAAGCGAAATGGGTCGGTTTTTGAGGTGTTTTGAGCCTGCCGATCCAGAATCGGACTGTACAGCCACAGCAGGCGCTGTAACTCAACCATAGACTAAACCTTGGCACTGACTCCTTTGTCTCCCGAGACAGATGGATCCCAACAAGTGCTATTTATCCGAGTTCGAGTTAGTGGGGTTCTACTGTATATAATTATTAGAGCTGTAGCACTGTTATGCTATAGTATACAAAGTAGTTATATCTTTCAGAACTTGTCTGTGGGATAAATCCTTATTAATATATAAAGTGTGAACTTTCAAATATAACCTGCAATGTATTCAATTCTTTCCTACAGAGGTGTATGTTTCTTAAAATATTGCACAAATAAAATTGGAACATTTTCCCTGTTTTGAGCTTAGACTTTCTTGCAAGGAAGAGTTGAACTAACCAATAAGTGTAGACACCTCAGTGATCTGGTTGTGTGACAAGTTAACTCTCTTGAGGCTGGCGATCAAGTAAACTGGCTCTGGAACTGTGCATAGGAGAAAGGGGTGAAAGAGTTAAGATAAAACACTGATAATTACAAATGAAAGTATTTATTTATTAAAACAAGCTACCCAGTTCTTACCTCTTGGGAGATCATTAAATGATAAATCCAGGTCTGTAATAATAAGCACATACACACACAAAATTAATGCAAGTTAACATAATTATACCAATTACTAAAGTGCTGAAGAGTTTTTCAAGATCTTGACTAAATAAATACTTTCTTTTAATCAGTTTTGTTAGGGGGGGGGGGGGGGGGGGGAATCGGTGAAGCAAAATGCCTAGAAGAGGGGTGGGTCAACGTTTCGTATTCACAAGTTGGCTCATAGGAGCCTTTGACTTATGCTGAGTTGTCTAAAGAAATGGTTCTTAAAAATCAGCTGTTTGTTACCTGTAAGGTTGACGAGTCCTTCCAATTTGTTTGGCATGTTTGTAACTGTTCTCTGAAAAATACAGAGAAGGACTCAACACCAATCAACATTATGCTGCAGAACAAGTGCGCCCTTTCAATCAAGGATTTGGGTACTAATGTCATTTGGACAAAAACATTTTTACCTGCGTGTTTCTTAAATGAAGAGTGTGCAGCTGGGTCAAAGATGGCAGCTGTCTGTAAAATTAATAGCAAAGTACAAGAACATAGTAATCTTTCTATTAGTACTTATTAGTACTCTATCAACATTAACAAGACATGAAACAATACTCTTGAAAAGGTCTCACATTTGAGAGATATCAACTTTAGACTGACCTGAGCTGAGCATGAAGAAGTGGATTGTTGTTAAGTATCTACAATGTACAAACAATTAAAAGAAAATTAATGCATGATACTGTAGGTAAACGCAGTTCAGAGCCTTGTGAAACTTGCATTAGACTAATTTAATTGAGAAAAATAAATTGGCAAGATGGCTATACCATTTTGCATTATAATAATTATTTTATTATATTAAACGTTCAATCGATCATAATTATTTGAAAGAGACCTATTGGGAAACTACTCTTATGTTACTATTAATAATTAATTAATTACTTTTCCTTAAAGCACTCAGCAAAGGACACAGATTGGCAACTTGTATAAGACTGTTCTGAATTTTCCTCATGGCTGATTACTAATTACTTAGCCAACATCTTGAATACCATGGCAATATATATGGTGGTATAAGATTTGGTGTTTTAGCCTGAAAACAAAGTTAAGGTTGGCCAACCTTTTTTTAGTTTGCGAAGGCGGCTTTAGCTGGTTCAACTTGGTTTTCATATTGTTTACTTTTACTGTGTGCCCACCCAGTGCAAGTTAGCATTTCTAAATTTGCATTAACATTAATTTGGCTACTGCAGGGAGCTGGCTATTCTTTCTTTTTTTATTTAACTTGTGACTAAGCACATACCAAGGTCTGTAAGTTAACAAGCCTTCTAAGCTGTGGAGGAATGGATTCTGAAAGAGAATGAACAAAGACACATTTACTAGTACATGTATAACACAAATCGTTATTATTCTAAGATTCTTAGAACAATAAAAATAATTAACTTATGTTATTTAATCAGTAAACACACAACATGAACTTAAGGTAACATAGTTCAGATCTAAAGGGACTCATTTTAAACATCCTCAGAGACCCAGGGGCAGATAATAGGGTTGAGAGAAAGATGTAACGAGCAAAGTTGATTCAAACGGGCAAGTAAACTCTCGCTTGAACCAACTTCACTTCAGGGTCTCTGAGGGTCTCAAATAAGAATTCCGATTAGATTTATTATTAGTATTTAAAGTAGCATAATTTTATCAATTTTTAATGTTTTTATGGACTCATTTACTGTATGCATTCAATTTTATAACTTTGTAATAAGTAGGATTTTTAGTTAGTATAGCAGGTCCGCATCAGCTTAGCTGCCTTATTTTTAACCTGCTTTATCAAATAAACTATGTATGTATGTATGTAAGTGTGAGAATGCATTTCTAAATGAGGCCTTTTTAATGGTAGCTATGATGAAGCTCCAGCTGTAATATAGATAGCTGGTTCAGAAGCATGGCTTGGTTGACACACTAACCAATCAGATTATTGCCAAGGTCTAGGTAGATCAGATCTGTTAAGTTGATAAACAACTGATTTGAGATGACGGCAATTCTGAAAACATAAAGTCATAAAATGAATTCAATTAGTGACAAAAAATAATTGTCATTATAAAGCACTAGCAGATGTAGAAGATCAAAGTTGTTGTTTATCACTCACTTGTTATGGCTTAGAGACAAAACAATGAGTGCTTTGGCATTTTCCAGCTCGGGTGGAACCTGAACAGGGAAAGAAATGTTGCACAAACTTAAAGTAGCAGAAAACATCATAAATCAAAGTTATCACAAACAGATCATTATTTTGTTTGAATGTGAAGCAAAATGGATTGTTGTAAGAAAAATAATAAATGGCAGTGGTATTCACTCAGTTGCATTTCTTGACGGTGCAAAATAGGCCATGCAGGAAGGGTCATAAAACTAAGATGGGAGGTTGGAAATGTGAAGGTGGGATAGGGGATGAAGAGTCACAATGACAGAGATGATCAAAAACCACAAATCAGCATACAGTGTATCTAAATGTGACTAAACTACAGTGGAATCCCGATATAATGAACCCCTTTATAACAAATACCCTGGTATAACAAATTATATTCTTCAGCTCAGTTGTAGTAAAATGTATGGAAAAGAACCTTGATATAACAAACCCACGTTATAACAAAAACATGTCCCCAGTCCCATGGCACTTTGTTATATGGAGATTCCTCTGCATGTAGTTGTGCGATTGTGAAAACCTATACTGAACCCTGTTTTTACATATCTGATACCTGCTAGCCTTTCTATAAGAAATCAGATTATGTGTACCTTTTATAGCCCCACCCCCATTGATTGATCATTGATAAGAAACATTTTGGTTTTGTTCCCAATCAATCCAGCCAGAAAAAAGTTGGTCATTGGACACGTTTGAACTAAATTTCTGAAAATGATGTCCAACTTATTCTAAACTTTGCTCAGGCAAAGTGACAGTGATCAAAATGCCTGAGATTTTGTCTTGCAGATTTATGTTAATTGATCACATGTGTAGCTGAAAAAAGGCCATATTGTTCCATCTTTTGCTTGCTGGAAAAGGCTATCTCAGTCTGAATAAAGATGGAAATGACTGTTTGGTTTGATTTGAAATCGCCCTGTAATGCATTGCAAACCTTTTAGTTTGTCATGTATGCAAGTGAATTGTGTCTCAGGGAAAGGATCAAGATAGCAGATGTCCTAGCGATTAAACATGAAGAAGAAGAACACTAAAGCAAAAAAGGTAAGTCTTCACAAGCTTAATGGTTCACAACTGCCAGAGCTAAGCCCAGTTTCTGTAGCACGAAGCAACTGAGAGTATTACTACTCTATGGTGGCGCATTCACGCCATAGCATTTTTTGCTTATTTTCCAACAATTTTTTACTAAATTACTTTTTTTTTTATATATTTTATTTATTTTATTTTTATTTTATTTTTTTATTTTATTTCATTTTATTTATTTTATTGTTTTTTGTTTTACTTTCAAATTTTTTCTTTTTTTTTTTTTTGTTATTATTTGCGGTTGGCCCAAGAGCGCCATAGCTTTTTTTTTTTACAAAAAAAAAAATTCGCACACGGCCCAGCAACGCCATAGCACACAATGCCTTTCGGTGCTTCCATCGCCTCGCAACCGCTCCTTTCCTCAATCCATCATGGCGTCTCGTATTTACACAGGTTTATTCTTATCCCATAATAGCAAAGCGCACAAATGACGTCAGTACTCATGTTTGTCTGAGTATATAGTTTATTCTTTTTTTATTCTTGCATTTCTGACAATAGAAATTCGTTATTAGGAATCCCCTGAGAGTCACTTTTGGTTTGTTTGTCTGAGTTTTAGTCCTATAAATAGTAATTGTGCGCTTCGCTTTTCCTTGTTGTGAGCACCGAGCACGCTGCCGCTCACGCTACAGTGTACATATCTTGTTCGATAATGTCTGTGATGAGAAAGCATAACTGGGACGACTATAGTGATCGTATTGCAAAGAAGAGAGGGCGGATAGGCGAAGAAAAGGGAGCACCGAGTGGTTTGACTGGCATCACCGTACAGCGATTGTCATCAAATGTAGAAGGCAAGTGCCAGAAGTACTCCCGCATTGGCCCTTTAACATTAGTGCCTTTAGAAAAAGAAGCAACATTATAAAACATAAAAGCGGCCTGCAAGCGGCACATTTCAGCACAGATCTAGATTGCGATTTGCTCGCCGGGAAGCGCGGCCCCACGTACACGGACCTAAGCCAAATACAGAATTGGAAGGTTCTGCACATACGATTCGTCGAAGGTCTCCCAAACGAGCTTCCTGTCAAAAGTCACCAAAGTGAGCCTACAAGAGACAGCCCGAAGAAGAATGAATCCTACCAAAGAGCGGCGACGTCGTTAGCTGTCAAGTCATCAGTGGTGCCCTCCGTATCGCTAAGCCAAATGCCGAAAGTTGGGAAAGGTTATTGTGCCTCAGGCGGATGTTGTGACCCTTCAGCTCGAAGAGTTTTCAATAGCCAATATGGAGTGGCTGGAACCCTTGGAGGTCACAATTTCCCTTCAGTGAAAACCGTTTGCTCATGGAGCATTCTGCGAAGCGCATCTGGCGAAGGACATCTTATTTTCAGCTACTGAGCGAGAAATTGGTCTGCAGGCATGAGTTGGTGTGAGATTGAAGTTTTTGACCCGTGAAGTGGGTTTGTGAAAGGGTATCGGATTGAACCTCTGGGTGCAGCATCTCTGTATGAAACTGTATTAAGCCCCTCTCTCTCCCCCCCCCCCCCCCCCCCCCCCCCCCCCCCGGAGTGGTCCAGTATAATCATCTAGTTGTAAATAAAGGCACATGACAAGTCACAAGAATTAATATATTTTGAAACGTAACAGATTTAAAAAAGATACAGCTGGTAACCAGAGTACGAAATGTAAGTTAAGAGGTAGACAAGGACCTCCTTGTGGCTACTGCACCTTGTACAATTAAAAAGGATTTTCAGCATATGCTTACACCGGAGGTAAATGCTCCTTTCCTCTTCGGCCGTTTGGGTTGCCCCACACCACCTCTGTCTTCGAGGCCTTGAGGATTTACATCCGCCATCACGTCATAGACCACATTTCTCGGTACATTTATTTCATGCACTTCACGGATTTTTTTGTGAAGAGCACGATAGCCAAGCAAACTTCCTGGCCCATCCATCTCTTTTTCAACAGCGCGTTTTACCTCTTCAATATCCACGTCGTAGTTCGTAAACTTTATTCCGAAGTGGTGCAGACGGCGAGAGAGAGTCCTTAGGCTCCACGCATACATCGGATACTGGACTTTTATTACATCTAAAATCTCTGATTGACGCAAATTACGCAGAACGTACACTTTGAGATCGTTTTGTAATGCCAAATCATCTTCCCAATCTCCGTTCCTAATACGAAACGCCATGATGGATTGAGGAAAGGAGCGGTTGCGAGGCGATGGAAGCACCGAAAGGCATTGTATGCTATGGCGTTGCTGGGCCGTATGCGAATTTTTTTTTTTTTTTGTAAAAAAAAAAAACGCTATGGCGCTCTTGGGCCAACCGCAAATAATAACAAAAAAAAGAGAAAAAATTTGAAAGTAAAACAAAAAAAATAAAATAAATAAAATGAAATAAAATAAAATAAAATAAAATAAAAATAAATAAAAATAAATAAAAAATAAAAAAATAAAAAAATAAAAATTAAAAATAAAATTAAAAAAAAAAGTAATTTAGTAAAAAAATGTTGGAAAATAAGTAAAAAGTGCTATGGCGTGAATGGGCCACCATACTACTCCCCCCTGGATGGGATGCTAGTCCATCGCAAGGTTACCCCCCAGCATTTTGTCACCAGTACCCATTTATACACCTGGGTGGAGAGAGACAATGTGGAGCAAAGTTTCTTGTCTAAGAAAACAACAAAACAGCAGAGACCAAGCTTGAACCACCGACCTTCAGGTTGAAAGTCTGACGCGCCAACCACGAGACTACCGTGCCTCCACAGAACAGGAAACAGGAAACCATACCAGTAATTACAGCAAGAAAAAATAAACTTGACAAGAAAAATCATACCTCTTTGAGCTGATTATGACTGAAATCCTGAAATAAAAAAAAGTCATTCAACACTTATTCAAAACTTTTGTCTCTGTTGAATGATAAAGGAAGCTACACAAACAGTGTAGGTTGGTAGTTAAGCACAATGATAATAAATCATAACTTACAATTGTCAAGAGATCTTCTAGACCAAAAATATCCCCAGGGATTCCAGAATTCTTAAGCTGATTTTGGCGTGCATTAATTACCTGACAAACAATAAAAAGCAATATTATAACAGATCTCTTAATGTTTCTTGCTTACCACTGGTCAAAATAATAGAAAAAAATATAACATCCCCTACCCTTAAATGAGAGAGAGTGGACAGATCTCCGTGGATACTTGCTAAACTGTTTTCTTTCAAAGACAAATGTTCCTGTGGAGAAAACAGAGAATAACCAGCTGTGGACACAAAAATAATTATTTGAGAGGGCTGCAAAATCCAAGATGATTATTAGAAAGGTGTCTGCCTTAATTATAGACTGAGAGTTTAGTTTCAAACAAGGGGGGGGGGGGGGGGGTACTCTCTCATATATACCGGTAAGCTATATGGGTATGTGCCGCTGTGAAGGGTATGGCTTTTAAGCAGTTTAGTCTGGGATAGGGTATAGAAATCAGAGAGTTTTGGTCTAGAATAGGGTATCTATTTGCCGGGAAACTGATCAGTCGTATAAAGAATTAAGTCTAGAATAGAAATTGAAATTCGGAAGAGAAAGAGCCTTCCCTAAACGGAAATAAAAACATTGTGGCAAATAATTGACATATATCGGACTGCAATAGTGGTACAGTTCTAAAAATAGCAAGTCTGGTGGGTAGGTATTTTCGGTGTCTAGTCTAGTATATAGGGTTGCAAAATCAGCTGAACATGGTCTGGTATAGGGTAAGGGTTTCAGAGTCCCAGCGGCACACCCCCACCCGAAAATATACAGAGTACCCCCTCCCGCAAACAACTTAGTGAGATTTGGCCAGAACCGGCAGGCCTCAGATGTCCGTCTTAAGGAGGTGTCCATCTTACAGGGGTGTCCACGTTAAAAGAGTTGACTGTAAATGTAGATATAAATCAGTGTGGTATGGCCAAAACAATCCCAACCTTTTCCTCATCAAACATGCACATTTTTTTGTGGCATTATTCTGTGTCACTCTCATGTGGTATTTTCTTTCATATCATTTATTATTGTTAATAACAGGCATCCATTGTTACTGAAATTCACTCGTTTACGATGAACAGAACTGCTTGATCCTGAATTATGTTCTGTAGAATGCCTTGTTTTTTTTAGCTAAATATTTAGCTTTCATGTACGGGAATAGGTGGTGTGATTTGGAGTGTGATTGTACCATAATTTTACATAGCTTTGGAGAAACATTCTCGAATGTTTAAAACCGATATGCCTAGGAACCAAATAAATTTTACAGGAAACTATTCAATAGAAAAGTTATTCGCTGTTCCTTACCAGTTTCATGAGGTGCGAGAGTTCATCCGGTAGAGCTTCCAAACCTGTCTTGTTCAACTTCAACCATCTCAAATTTGGCATGTCTGCCACTCGTTTCGGAAAATCCAGCTTCTACACATGAAATAAAAACACTTGCTTAAGGATTGAAGTCCTCGACAGAGAAGTTAAAACAGCTAAAAATCGCTACCTTGAAGTCATTTCTGGTCAAATCCAGACCACGAACAAACGGCAACACACCTTCCGCCATTTTGCAGTTCGCTGCCCTCTTTGACATTCAAATTCGCTTAGGGGTAGACTGAGGATGAATTTGTCCAAAGTTTATGGTGGACGTTTTTAGCTTGAAAGAAATTAGAAAATCGGCTAAATATTTTTTATCCTCAGTTCTGAATATCTATTATGTGAAATAGTAAAACAAATCATAAAAAAATGAGAATAAAATCAGGTTCGATATTTTAAAACCAAAACTTTAGTGAACTTATCCTTCCCTACACCGTCTATTTTGTCAGTGGGCGCTTGTGCAAGTTTTGTCCAGGGTAGCCTGAGAACGGTGTTTATCGTTTGCGTATCATGGATTCTTTTTTCATTCGAGTTTAGAATAATTTTTTTTGCGATTTAAATTTTATAAAGCAAAAGTTTGAGTTTGTCGAGTACTGTCAGACTAACTGAATATTTCGTAAACTTACCCCACCCTACACCGTCTAGTTTGTCATCCGAGCGAGAGAGAACACGCGCGCAAAAATGTCAAGTGAAATTGATAAGAAAAAGACGTGGTCTGAAGTTCTGCCTTTCTTGTTCAAATTACTCGTAGAAAACGCCGATGGAATCATAGATGACACAAGCTTGGAAAGAATACTTGAGTGGTTGAAAATTGTTTGCAAAAATGAACAAGAACTACAAAAGCTGTTGCAATGTGGAACAGTGGAGTTCATGGCGAGCGAGCAAGTGTTTTCCAATCCTGAATCAACTTCGTTCTTTCTGAGACTTTTTGGCTTTCTTGTCTCAAAAGTTGGAGTATTTAATTCTTTGAAATGTGGCCAAGACGGATACTTTTTGTCCAAGTTTCTACAAAAGCCTAAGAGTGAACCAAACCTTTGGAATGAGGGCATTGTGAGAAATGGATATTTTCAAGCGTTGATCTCTCTTACAGAACACAAAGATGGCATGTTATGGCTGAGAAGTACAGGTAGAAAGGACTTTATTCCATATGACAGGAGATAAGAAAAATACATGTATGTGCAGTCAAGACTCGCATCAGTCTTGGGTGTTGCGGGTTGGGATGGGGGGGGGGGGGGGGGGGAGGGGTTGGCATAGGGTGTGAAAATTAAATATTTTTGTGTTGCACAGGGTCGGGGTTTAAGATACCCAGTGGCACCATGCCACAGAGGCTGCTATCCAGTAACTAAGCCAAGGTCAATGATTTTCAATGAGACCCTTACACTTTACTATGCCATGGGGATGGAACAATTGTCCATGGCTGCCGCTACCAGGATGATATGCTGTGAGCATGTGTCAGTAGTTGTCAATTACTGCAGAGTTGGTGTTGTGTGCCTTTGCAGTTAATAGCTTTCCTATTTTGGAAGCAGAGCCCAGGAATTGAGCCGCACAGCTGTCTACCATGAAACAACTTCCAGCAAGAGGTCAGAGCAGAATTAACTTAAACCCTGGACCTCTGTATTTCAAGTGTGGTACCCTAACCACTAGACCACCTGAATCCCACACAGACAGTAAGAAGCTGTAATAACTGTATTTTTTTTTTACTCTACAAAATTCACAACTCTGTAGAAGAATGAAGTATAATAACTTCATCTTTACTTTAACACAGGTCACATAGATTGTGCAATAGACTGCATTTCTGACAAAAGCATGTTTGTGGCCAATTCAGCAAGAAGTTTGATTGCAAAGTATCTCATCAGAGAGATTGATTGGATACGCTCCAGCAACCCAGACAAACTGCCAAACAGCACTGTGGATGTCAAGAAACTTACAAATGTGACTGACAGATTAAGATCAGTGTTTACCTCAGAGTCATCAACGTCCATGCTTTCAACAGTAGCCGTCATTGAAGTTGTGAGAGTCTTGCTGTTTGAGAATTCACACTCTGGGCAGAAAGTTTTACAAGAAAGCAAACTGTTTACTCGGTGTTTGAATTTGACCAAAATTGGAGATGCAACAGTTTGTCAGAAACTGGTTGATGTGGTGTGTGAATTCACAAAAAATACAAGGTAAATATGATGAGTGCAAATTGTGATGATGATGATGATGATGATGATGATGATGAAGATGGTGATGAAAAAATATATAAATAATTTCTGTTTAATATTTCCTTTGTTTTCAGAACATGGGCATTGAATTGGGACATGCTTTTCTCGACAGAAGAATCAAGAGCTTCAAACATTCTGCTTGGGTCATGTATGGATCTTTTTCAGAAGGGTCTAATTTCAACAGGTCTTGAGCTGCTAGCTGGTCTGGGCTTTTGTCAAGGAAGTTCCAGGTACTTACAGTCTATTGTCCTTTGCATCTAGTCAAAAGTTAAAAAAATGTCTTTTTAAGCCCAGTACAGCATCTTGACATGTGTATATGTTGTGGTTTGAATTTTTGGGTCCTTTGTGTCAGATTGTAATAATGAATCTGGAACAAAGGAAAATAAAATTAATCTGGTTTGAAAATTTTTAAGCCAAAGAAAAATTTAATCCAAAACACACTGGTACAGCTGTATGTGTCGTCTCACATTCATTATTATGACCTGAGACAAAGCAAAATGAAAAACAAGTAGGTTTGAAAATTAGACATTAATACTTTAATATGGCGGGATTTTTTATCCAGAGATTTTCCACACCACTGGCTGGAAGTACTCTTTGACATTGTGGAGGTACCATTTGAGTTGGCGTTAAATCCATTATGTCAGGGCAGTGAAGGGCAGAGGAATGGTTATTATACTGTCAATGAAGGTGAAAATTTGAGTATTGGACTTGTTGATGTCTTGATGGCAAATGAC
Organism: Dendrophyllia cribrosa; assembly: GCA_024195265.1. Classification (NCBI taxonomy): domain Eukaryota; kingdom Metazoa; phylum Cnidaria; class Anthozoa; order Scleractinia; family Dendrophylliidae; genus Dendrophyllia; species Dendrophyllia cribrosa. The sequence goes on from JAJLRJ010000009.1 coordinate 40,924,842, forward strand.
AAACAACAGAAATCCTTTGCTAAGGTACGTGGAACAATTTGTAAGGCATTCTAAGCTTACTCATCATAATTGCTAAAAATTGTAGACATCAGACTGTTTGGTATTCATTGACAATCTCGATGCTTATTCAGGATTCAAAGTTATCCGAAAATTTCATTTCTCTCACTGAAACTGCAAACAGTATCTTCTGATCAACCCAACATAATATTGATCTAATAAAGTGGGCTGACAGAAAAATTAAATGTATTGGCAAATCATTACAATACAATTCAATCACATTTTTTAATAGTTTAAACCAATGGCATCATGATCTTGAGTTTAAAAGTGAAGTCCACCTTCCAATGAAACTCACTGATTATTTATAATAAGAGTCAAATCTTAATCCCCCCCACCCCGTAACAGAAAGAAGCCCTTACAAACATTGTTAACCACCAAGCTAATGGGGTCTGATCTTCACAAATGTAATTGAGCAAACAACTGTAGCAATGCCCTGTCCCTATCACTTTAACCCTTAGCTTACACCGCAGACAACTGATATTCAGGGGCTTAAAATGTACTCAATAATATTTTATTTCTTAAATAGGAACAGCTTTACTGTATGTTGTCTCCATGGATTCAAGAAAGTTGTTCACTCACTCGAGTTATTTGTCAATCACTTGCTGTTGCACAACAGCTCATCCAACAGGTGATTAATACAGATCTATATACTGATGCTTATCTACAGGTTTACACCGTGCAAATTGGCTTCATCAACTAACAAATACAGGATTTCTTAATGGCAGTGGAAGGTTGTGGAATTTTACAATGGCATTAAGGAAAGTCATAGAATTTAAGTGTGGGTCATTGAAGGTCATCTACATCTGCTACGTCCTTTCCACAGCTGCTGGACTGATCCATGATCCAGTTCTTGCTCTTCCTTGATCTGCAGCCTAACACAGCCATTGCTATTCCACATAATATGTCTCTTATCCTTTCACACTTCTTCTCTAATTCATTTTCATCAGCAGCCACGTTTTCATTGACGTTATCTTGTTCTTCCTCGTGTGTTCCACTTCCAGGAAAATGAACCGTCCTATTTCTCAACTCCAGTTGAAATTGCTTTCTTACATCAACATATTCAGCTTACTGATCTGGTACCTGTAAACTGTGTGATAGTGAACGAGTTTCTCGAATAGGTCTAGGATAGGGTAGGGTTTTTCGGTGTTTAGTCTAGAATAGGGTTGCAAAATGCAGCTAAAATGGTCTAGTATAGGTTAAGGGTCTCAGAGTCCCAGCAGAACACCCCCACCAAAAAAAAATTTGCAGAGTACCCCCCCTCCCCCCGGGCGTTTAGGGCATTATGCAGAAAAAATATGACATGTTTTGTTTTAGAATTGGTACCTCTTAGGCGCAAAAATTCATTTGAGCCATGGCAATCAAACGACATTCTAGTACCTTTTAGTGTGTTTATCGAAAATTTCCGACGAGCACCCCTCATCATTTTCATATGGGAGTGCCCCCCCCCCCCCCCCCCAGGCATCCACGCCCCCCAGGCATCCACGCCTCTGTATGATCTAATGTCCTGCAATGATCATTTGAACCTGGAACTCATGGCTATGTGATAAATCTGGTTATGATATTGGTCGTTTGGTGACAACCGTTGCGGTATATAATACTATGTACTTATTGACTGAGTGGGAGGGCCGGATGGGAAAAATAATATTTGGTTTGAGGTCATGGTTTACAGACCGAGCGCAGCGATGTCCATGCGCCATGACCGAGAGCCAAATATTTTCCTATCTGGCCCAACCTAACTAAGTCAATAAGTATTTTATCATATGACCAATTTGGAGAGAAAACTGTTTCAAATTTTAACATGCGAGGCCGTATGCTTTTGTAGTAGGGATGTATGGCTTTTTCCCACCCTGCTCGCGCAAATGCGTATGACCCTCACACGGGACTTTCATCAATGGTTTTGCAAAGAAAAAGCTCTTGAGACCATATGGGTCATATGATAATGTAAATTATTTTACATTGAGAGAGTAAATTTAGAAGGAAAAAAAAAACGTTTTGGATGATTGAAGACTTTACAACAACTCAAAATTACATCATCAAGTAGTTACATTAATAAATATTTGTTTTTCTTTTTTCTTTCTCTCTTTGTTTTTTTTTTTAATAGGCTTCCTCAACACATTATTCTCATATATTGCTTTGGCTAAAGCGCAGTATAAGCCTTGTACAGCATTTCATCAATCCAAACGAACAATCCATTGTAGAACCTCATGACAATCAGAAAGTGGTCAAAGCCTCCTTGGAATTTATTTCAAGTTTTGCTGAAGTTCAAAAGACAAAAGGTAAATAAGTTTATAGCTTGCAAGAGCAGACTTTTTATTGGCCCTTCAGTCTTGTTTCACTTGCTTCATGCTAAGGGAACCGGGTTAAGCTCCGGCCGAGTGGGTCACCTATCGCTTGTGTACAACTTTGCCTTACCTTGTGTCCTGTGCCATGAACTGACAAGATCTCACAGCCAAGAAGTTAAGTGTGTAAGTTTCTCTTCAGTTATATAGGCAAATGTGTGTAGATTTACTTGTCTGAAGAGTATAGAGTTTGACACAAATTGGTTTAACTCACAACGTTTTTGTCTTCCAGATATTTTGGAGGACACAGATTCTTGCACTGTAAATCAACTGTTTCATGGTGTAGTCGTAACATTACTTCAACTCATCGAGAGTTCCGAATCGAGTGCAACTGTAAGTATTTTCCATTTTATTTAATATTATTGTCGATTGAATGTGAACACGTATACGTTATGTTACGAGCAAACATTTTCATTAACCACACGTTGAAAGAACATGCCTCGACGTTTAGCCGTCTCTATCGACGAAATACATCGAAATGATTACCATGTACTCCAGTCACTAAGGTGCTGTTACTGCTGTTACATGTAACAATTTTTCGTGCCACTTGTTGCTTAAAAACATTGTTGCCGCAAGTTACACGCACGATTTTTACGTGTAACACCCCCTCATGCAACGGAATTAGTGTTTTTTTTAAGTTGCACGAAAAAATTGTCACTTGTAACAGCACTTTTAAATAAAGTCTGTCAGTCCTTCCTTCCTTTCTTAATTCATTTCAATCATTTTAACCCAAGATTTTCGGTAAGATGTTTGAACTCTAAGGTCTCTCATTGATTCGAATGAAAATGTAACCGTTTACAAGCCCTTCAAGTGCACGCAACACTAAATACAGTTGACAAGGCTGAGTTCAAACTGTCTCATGGCACTTGAGATGCAGCGTATGACAGTTAATAGCACTCAAACGTCGAGAGTTTAGGACTAGATCTCTAGTTTGAGTTCTAAGTTCAACAAAACTATGACATTGGGCCATAGAAACTGCCTCACCTTTTATATAAAGCACTTTTTATGCTTTTCATTTTCATTTATAAAGGTAATATCCAATTCCTTAAAGACGTTTGGAAAAGTACTTGAAGTCGCCAGACCAGAATTTCTCACCGAACTGTTTAGCTGTGAGACAAAAAGTGAAGAGGTTCCTAGAAAGCAAGCACGGCTTGACCACAGTCCCTCATGTGAAGATGTTCAACAGAAAGCGACTGTTAAAGCAGCAAACAGTGAGAAGTTGGCTTTTGTGCTTTATCGCAGATTACGGGACTCCAGATGGGAAGTGAAAGATTCGACTTTGGAGTTTGTTGCTTCTGTCTTGCAAGTTAATAATGGTTAGTCTTTTGGAAATTATTTTGTATTTACTTCCTTGTCATTATTTGAGTTACACACGCAAAACGAAACATTCCCTGGCTTTTGTAAACCATTAAAACAATTCTGCCATTCACCAAAGGATAATACTGTGCTGTTGCTGAGAATGTGTTGTGGAAGTGAGAGCGTTAAATGTGATGCTTACGAGTCTTTATTCAAGAGCAGGGACAGCTGTACAGTATGAAGCTCAAGAACTGAACTCTGGTATTTTCAAAGGGATTGTGTATCCGCTCGATCTACACGAAAAAAAAAACGCGAATTTATTAAATTTAATTTGCTCTTCTTTTTCTCTTTAGATTCAGTTCACGACTTTCTTTGTCGACACAGTGTCCATGTGGTTGTGTGGAATGCTATTGATGACACCAACAGCTTTGTCCGCGCCTCTGCTATCCACGTGATTGGTTCGCTTACCTGTCAATCACAGCTTTGGACATCTCTTCTTCAAACCGCTCATGTGACCGAGGTATTTGATTTTCCTATCTTCAAGTGGCTATATGAGGGCCCAGACACATGTTACAACATTGCAATTCGTGTCACGCAGTGGAACTCAGAGCTTTTCTTTTTTGCCAGTGTTCGTGACATGCTGGATACAGTTTTAAATTACCTTTTGCCTGCATCTAGCTCTTAAGGTAGAGCTGGGTTAACATTAACCACGGTTGTACTGAACTTAAGTTCGCTATGAAACAAGAGATACTTTGTGATGAGCGATAACTACACTTAAAAATTTAAACTAAATCCTGATACAATTTCTGAATGAGTGGTTGATATCATGACTAATAGTGCATGTTCGTGTTTTCACAGGAAAGCATTCTGGAGAAGTTCTCGTCCATCCTCGAGAACGATGATGAAGCGTTCCCACGAAGGAGATCTATGGAATGCCTTACACTGTGGTTAAAAACTCGGCATCCTATGGCTGCAAGAATTCTTCGCCCTGACAAGTCATGCCACCCAGATCTCACAGATACTGTCATGGATTCAAAGGGTTCACCGACGACAGGAATAAACGTAGAATTGTCAACGGTGGAAGACGCCGCCAATAAAACGCTACCCAAGGGAGTCGGGAGTCAGTCGGAGGAAGTCAGGAGTCAGTCGGAAGGTACGAAGACACCGTCGGGAGATGGAATGGCCCGAAGTGTGTGTCACGCTTGTCAGGATTTTGACTGGGAAGTCAAATTGCGGGGACTTAAATTTTGGGAAGCGGTTATAGATTTCTTCACCGAGTTTAAAAACAACAAGGAAAGCACTAGCCTAAGAGGCAAGGCTAAATTATTTTCTGGTGAAGCAAATAAACGTGCTGATGATGATGAAAGTATGAAAGCCGGAAATGTTGATGAGCTATTTCGGGTTCTTTTTAACATGGGAGCGTTAAATATCCTGAGCGAAGCAATAGACGATTGTGACCACATGGTCTGCGAAAAAGCTCTGCAAATATTAACTGCTTTACAAGGCATCGCGAATCCCGAAAAAATTGTCATCGAGCAAAATGTCAAAACACCATGGGAATTCCAAGAATTTCTAAGCAATGGGTTTGGTTTGGAAAAGTTTAAGGAAGTTTTACGAATGACTGACTTCCTTGCTATGATCCAGTCCACAGAAGCAGCAGATAGCGCGGTCAGATCGGACCCAATCTCTTTGATAGAAGATGTTCTAATGGCGGCTACACGTCAAGACGAAAACTTACTGGACTGCTACTGATTTCATGTATCTTGTTCACATGCTCTATCCTGGCTGAGATTTTATTTCTTCTGCACTCAGAATAGTTCGCAGCAAAGAGAAGCCTTAATAATATCCAGCCTTAACTTTAATGTTGCTCTTTGGAATGCAATCATTTTTGTCTCTGTGCATGTACCGCGAAATTTTTTGTTGTAGTTTTTTTGGGTTTCTTGAGATGCAATTCTCGAAGTTTGTTAATAATTGTGATTAAAGTAATTTGTCGGCATAAAGGGAGATTTCAAAGGTTTAAGCTGCTAAATAGTAAAATAATGACAGTTTCTTCAATCAAATGTGTTTAATAGTCAACTCAAAGTTGTTGTACAGGCCCCGGTTGTTCAAAAGGTGGATAGCGCTATCCACCGGATAAATCACTATCCAGTGGATAGGTATTAGCAAAAACAATTGTGTAATCCACTGGATAGTGATTTATCCGATGGATAACGCTATCCACCTTTTGAACAACCGGGGCCAGATGTTTAATATAGAGCAGTTTCCACTTCAGTGTCGTAAAACCAAAACCAAAGTTATTACTCTGACCAATCGCATCAGGCGCAGACAATCCAATGGACCAATCAGCACACACCAGTACCGGCACCAGGTGCGAGAAAACGCGCGCGGGTGAGTCACGACTCACGATTGGTTTTGGTTTTACTTCTGATTGGACGAGAAAGTGGCGCGAGGTTTTTTAGCCAATCACAAAAGGTAGCAATGCAAAACCAAAGCAATCGCAAAATTACTTTCTATACTCAATTGAAAACCGCTCTTATGCACAGTGTAGAAAGTGCGTAGATCAAATTGCTTTTGTGCTTTTTTGGCGCTTGGCGTCGCGCTTGGCTTAGTTATATCGCTCATGCGTACTGTCAATCGATGGCCTGAGATAAACGTTGCCACTCGCTATAGTACAGTGGCTGAAAGTAATTTGAAGACAAATTTCAGACCAAGTCTCGCTGTATCAACCAAAAAAAAAACACAAGAACAATTAAATCCTTACAAGGAACGTAGTTGATTATAAACCACACGCAACTAATTTAAATCAAACTATTAAAAATCAGAGTTTGCAATTCTAACTGTTGTTGCACAGACATTTTCCATGCCGTGTCCAAACGATGTCTGTGATTGGCGAACGATACAATTGATATATCACTTGAACAATGCCCCTATCCCTAATCCCTATCCCAGCGAGACAAATCTATTGTTTTCTTAGCGAATCACAGACATCGTTTGGACAAGTGCTGGACTACCCGCTTAAAGGGGCGAAGTGATGACATCCCAAAAACTAAATTTGAGAAATTATGGGATTTGATTAGATATTCGGAAAGGGCATGACGAAAAATGCCCGCTTGCCAAAAATCAGCATCCCAGTGAAATTTAGGGGTGAGATATTGGCACCATTATGCTCTGATGACTCCACACAAATCCTTCTAATTTTGCCTTGGTTTGTAGTTACAGGAAACCTAAAAATAATGATCCAGTTTTGTTAAGAATAACTATATAAATGCACTGAAACTTTAGTAAACAAATGTCTATGGTTGCTAATGGCCAGGATGAAAATGGATTGCAACTTGAAAACTTTAGGCTTAACTCTTCAAGTTCTTTCCGTGACTTTGAAAAATCGATAAACGTTGGCTGTAGTTTGCAATCCGCTCACAACATGGGTAAAGGTATCTTTTCCAATAATTTTATCACGGCTTTGAACAAAACCCGGAACGGCCAAATCGTTGAGATATAGCCCCTTTAATCCATTTGATTTAAAAGACTTAAAAATTAAATTCAAATGAGTGATCCTTTCCTAAAACATTTTAACTCTGACCTTAGTTATAATTTTAGCGGATTTATTTCTCAGACAATTCCCCCGAATTAAAATGAGGAAGTCCACAGCTCAAAGTGAAAAAAGACCCTTAATTTCTTCCCAGCGAAAGTCGAAATGGAAATGGAAACGCCAGACTACGAGTATAGTCCCACTTTCCCAGCTTAATGCATCGAGCGAGAAACAAAAAAACATCAGCGAGTGGAAAATGGCGCGCCTCGCCCCAGTTTTTGCGCGGCCATTATCTGCTCGCTAATGTTTTCTCGTTTCTCGCTCGATGGACTTAGCTGGGCCTAACGGCTGGGAAAGAGAGACTGCTCGTAGTCTAATCCCCACATAGTCGTAGACGAATAACAATTGTTCATTTTTGCTGTTCCTTTTTTTTAAAGATAAATGGCTAAGTTCAGCTTTTTTGGGGCCAAAAATGAAAAGAAAAATCAATGCGGGCCATATAATAAGGGTTACGCAGACAGACAATAAATAACCGTCGTGTTTTTTGATAATTTTATACATGGTTTGGCTTCTTTATTTGTCAAACACTCCGGGTCCAACACTCTTACTTAAAATTATTCAGGACGAAAGTGTTGCCTTTGCTGTGACATCTGCAAATGGTTAGAGCTTATCATAAGGTGAAATCATCAAAAAGAAAGGAAAAATGAAGGGAAAAAATTGATATCACCAGAACATCAGATAAAAAAATCATTCACGTTTGGATTCACTCTTTATTTATTTTTTTTTAAGTCAATACAGAATTTACATGAATCATGTGAGTTCTATGCACTGGTCTTCATTAGCTAAACTTATTCTGTTTCACACAATTCAGATACTGACTAATGTCAAATTAAAAATTACTTTAAACGGTTTTAAAGTTTTTTTCACACATGAGACATTTGAAAATAATATATGTTAAAGAAACACGATAAAAAATGACCACCGTAATTCACTTGCAAAATTAATGCAACTATTGATTTTAAGTCACACTCTTGAGAAACTGACGGTCAATTCACGACCGGTTTTTTTTCTGACGGAGAGATAAATAGCCTCCAAACGGGGGAATTTTAAGGAGATGCGAGTGGGCAATTTGACCCCAAAAGAATCTTCACAAAAGTCCAATCATCCACATTTTCACCGGTTCTAGCCCCCTGGCTTCCCTTTTCGGCTAAACTATTATAGGTTCATATCACTTCTCGTTTCGATTGGTTCATATCACACACACACAATGCACAAATCGACAGACCAAAGTGGCGGACATTTGAACTTACCGACCAATATCACGCTAGCATGGCACAAAAATATATTTGTTTTTTGGGGGAAAAGAGCCCAGCATCAAATTTAGCATATCGATATTAGTAAAACTACAAAGTTTTGTAAAGATTGCTAGAAAACTGACGAAGATATGAAATTTTGAAACTGAGCATTTTTACAAAGAAATGTATGGTAGACAGGCATAGAGTGCCCGTCCAGCCTCATTTTCGTGTTTTTCCCATACGTTTCTTTGTAAAAATTAGGCCAGAGTACTAAGTTTCTAAAGCTCATATCTCCGTCAGTATACGAGCAATCTTTACAAAACTTCACAGTTTTACTAATATTGATGTGCTGATTTTGATACTGGACTCTATTCCCCATTAAATTAAATATATTTTCATGCCATGCTAGCGTGATATTGGTGTACGTTAAATCATTGCTTTGTGTCTTCTGGGGGATCAAGAATGCTACTTTTGGAACAAAGAAAGTAAATTCCAACCAATTCCCAACCGAATGTAAGAAGTATCACACACATTACTCTGACCAATGTCGGACACACTAAATCATCGAAAATCAGTTGACATACATGTCAACTGCCACACATCATAAACGAGTCTAGCAAGAGTCTAGTAACTACGTCAAGCATAAATATTCGTTCACACGTTTGCTCAACGACTTGTCAAGTCAAGGTAAAAAAATATACCAAGAAATGTAAGTACAAATCATTGTTTCTTGATGTAAATTGTCAATTGGAATTTTTTTTCTGTTGTTTTTGTTTGGCCACTTTGCCAACTGGAAGCGACACTGATGCATCTAAAAAACAACTCTAATTAACTTTACTTACTAACAAGCGTGCACTTTAACATCAAGAACAGCCTTGCTAGAGCTACTCATGAAACCATTGTATTTCAACCCTAATTCCTTTTCCAAGTCTCCCTCATGCCAATCGTTACCTCCCTTGATCGCATTCTTAGAGTACAAAGTGTTGTACATTTTCTCGTCGGCTTTTTTCTTTCCACTGTAGATCTTGATATTCCAATAATTATTTTTCCAAACGTGATTATAAGGATTAGAGAACATAACAGCCAATGTTTTGTCGTCGTTTTTGATGTAGTACGCCAGGACTCCAGAGACACCATAAAAGGAAAAAGAGCTTTTGCGCACCGTATATACTTCACCTTCACCTGATGATAACAAGACAAGAACAGCACGCAGAAGTTATCAGTATATCGTACTTGTCTATTAACCCTTTAATTGTCAAATTTCTTTAGGTTCCTGAAACAGTTTTGAGGGGCTGGGCAGTCTGTAGAATTTCGTGACTGCATATAAATAGCTCACATAAAAATATATGCTGTTTCAAATCACCGTGGGCTCAAGTTTTTATTGTGACGTCAGTATTCAGCCGTTGCTCGCTCGAATCTGGTAAGAATTTGGTTTATAAGTGCCTTTTCGAGTCATTTTTCACTGCAGAAACCCCCAGGCTGGCCGTTATTAAGCTGGAATGGTGGGTAGAGGAAAACGTCTGAAAGAAACCAGAGGTGAGAGATGATTTGACGATGACTGGAGTGCCAAAAGTATTTGTAGCAAAACATGGCGGTCCGTGAGTGAAGTTGTCTCTCTGGCCCTTCTGTGGTTGGATTTCGAGACCTATCAAGGCAATTTGGACGACTTTTGACTTCTAAAGAATGCGATCGGTGCAATATTTTGCCAGTAGGTCTGGGTGGCTCGACACTTATAAAAACAAGAGGCTTCAAACAGCCTATACTCATGCGCATGCGTAATAAAGTTTTTTTTGAATGTTTTGTAAATGAAGGCTGTACCACAATAAAGCCAGTGATTCTTCTTAGTTTTATATATACCTAACGTGAACATCAGTAATGTAAGTAAGGTTGTAGGAGACGATGTCGTGACACTTAGCTAACGCTGTTCTTTATTTTCGCCCTGCTACAAGCAAAAAACGAATTCAGGCCGTCTCGGCCTTTTCCCGGCGTAGTCAATCGAACGTTCGGTAATCGAACTCAATCGCTCGATTGGGTTCGGTAATCGAAGTTAATCGAACACTTCAACAATCGGAAATAAACTAAACCAAACTAGTTTCATCTGGTCTGAAACAAAGCGTTGCGGTCAAATAAGTTATTTATTGGCTTCTATTTCAAACACGAGTACAATAGGCAAGATGTCGAACAGGGCAAAAGAGGTCAAACTTACCATTCTGGAAGCGGTGGTAAAGGGCTACCACGAGTGCTCTTTCGACGTCCGTGTCGGAGATAAATTTGTTGTCAAGCGGTGTTATTCCGAGCGATATAAAGTACTGAGCTGTTCATGTTATATTGTGAATTAATCAATTTCGAATCACCGTAACAATAAAGATTTTAGTTAATTGAAATGTGTTAATATCTCTCACAATTGCTCCTCTAGTAAAAAATCAGTTAAAGAGTGAAATCCTTCCAATTCTACTGAGACTGAATGCTTATCAATTTTTGATTACCGTTTTGTTTTTCCACCGAACAAAATCGAACCAGTCGCGTCGATTGAGTTCGATTGGGTTCGGTAATCGAACTTAATCGAACTCACCGAAAAGTTCCAGTTCGATTATGTTCGATTGCCGAACCAATCGAACTCCAATCGAACGATTGGGTTCGATTGGTTTCGATTGGTTTTTGGTTCGGATTCGTTCGATTGACTACGCCGGGCCTTTTCGACCGTGCTCGAAAGGCTGAAATTGATGGTTTTTGAGAGGCGCGCTACGTAGAAACAAATGCAGTTAAAGAAATTTTGTTTGGGTCAGGTTTCTAAGCTAAACTTGAGTAGTTCACAGGCAAAGTGTAAAAAAATTCAATAAAATGTTAAGCAAGCTGAGGCAACTTAAAGACAACCCACTCTGGAGCCTATATTCAGACACTGAAAATAGGGCAAGAACGAGGGAAATTGTTTAAAGACCTTTAAACGTTGCGGCCTAAGCTTGGTTTTAAAAACACGTCACAGTAAAGTTCTTACTTTATTTTATCGAGTTATAAGCTCAAACGTGTGGGCATCTCCCGGGATCGCAAGCGAGAAGAGATTATAATCAGCCATTGACGGTGTGTTTACATAATTTCTCTTTTGGATTTGTTAGTGACTTACTGTAGTATTACGTGTGTAACGGTTTCATTCAACAACTATATGCCCTGAAGAAGTGAAAAAAATTGATAAAGTTCGACGCTGTTCATATAATTGTTATACGGAAGTTTCGACTGCTGCCTTCGTCAGGGTAAAGAAGGCAGTATTGCCGAAACGTCGGTATAACAATTATATGAACAGCGTCGAAATTTATCATTTGTTTCATTTTAGCATTTAACGACTCCTAAAAGCTGAAGCGATGAAGACAAACTTCTAGCTGGGAGAGTGTTTTAAATGCTCTCCAAGATGGCAAAATTCAGCGGGTCAACCTGCATGTCATTCACACGCAATTTCTAGAAATTCCTGTCGCGGGATTGTCATGGCTCAAGGTTGGCAAGGGAAGACACCCTTACTACTAAATACCATCTGCTATCAGAAGAACTCTATCGATTCATAGCGTTTTGCTTATTTTGCCCAATGATCTGACGGATTCATGTGAATAGTACCTGACGGGACGGAAGAAGCCGGGGCTTCATCTGAGGTTCCAGAGTCGAAGTAGACATTTATTGCCGTCCATTTGTGGCCACTCTCGTTAGCAATGCCGATGGTGATCATTCGAAAAAAACCGCCACCACTAGCCAATGAATTCAGTAGATTTAAGGTAAGTTGACCAACAGGGATAAGGTTTGCCACTGCAACGAAACATTCACAGATTTACTCATGCACCCAATATCATAAAACTATATTTATTTATTTCAAGTATATTGTATTGCTGGTTTTCATGCGACTATACCAAAACTCTAAAACGTGAACTATTAAGACCCGGTTCAAACGTCGAATTTCACTCGTAATGCCTCTTCAGGACAACTATATATTCCCTTTTATAGAACAAACATTAGAAAGTTCTCTCCCACCATTATTCAGAGGCACCCAACGAACAATCTTTGGTAAAATGTATTATTTTTCTCAAATAAATTAAAATAAATGAAAGCATTCCCAGGTGTTCCTCTACGTTGCTAGGAAAAATATATCTGTTCCTTTTTCCAAGCATAATACATAGGGAAATTCCCAGCCAGCTGGATAAAAAAATGTCTTCTTCCCAGCCAGCAATTTAAAAAAAATGAATAAATAAAAAAAAAACAATAATAATAAGTTACCAAAAGGGGCTTGGGAACTAATGAAACATTAATGTAAAACTATTTGAAGCTTTTTCCTTTATTGTTTTGTACATTTACTGCCGTCTCGAACTTAACCTGTTCGGGTATCTCTTAATACTGCTTAAATTTGTTACTCGAAGCTGAACCCTTTTAAGCCCCAAAGTGTCCTCTGATTTTCTTCGATTCAGTCTCTTTTCGATCTGCTCAAGTTAGCCAGTACAGTTTGTTCTTGCGACTCCTTTCTCAAGTCAACCAGCGCAAAAAATGGTAATTAAAAAATATGTACAGAATATTTTGCCAGCCAGCAAGAATTCCGCTGGGGAACAGATAAAGTGAGGAACAGATTCGTTGGGTGCCCCTGATTATTGGACGATAGTTTTGGAACGATCTTCCCCTTTCCATCCGTTCTTAGCCTACTAAAAAACTATTTGAAAAATCTCTTTTCAGTCATTACTTATCCCAATACTAAATAAATGCTAGATTGACTTAGTTGCTTTATCTAATCGTACTTAATATACATATTGCTTTCATATGTGTGTGTGCGTGTGTGTGTGCGCGTGCGTATGTGTTTATTTGTTTAATGTATGTTATTAGCATTTTCTCCTTTATGTTCACTTAATGAAATATCCTTTATATTTTCCAACTATGAGGGCAAGGTATTAGTTTAAATGTATTTTTGCTCGTTGCGTTGGAATTTAGGCGTCGTAATGGAGATTATGCTATAATGCGTATCGCATTTTGGCGTGTTTATCACGCCTATTGTTTGGGTTTGTATAAATAGTTTTCACCACGTCCTGTGGTCTCACTTTAGGTCACGAGAATTTAGTTTTATCGACTGAGTCGATAAGGTAAATTGACCACCGTAAAAAGATTCAAATAGCTGACGTTTCGAGCGCTAGCCCTTCGTCGGAGCGAATCAAGGAATTGTGGGTAGTGTGTGGTTTTATATAGTAAGCGGTGGAGCTACGCTATTGGTGGAAATTTGGTGACGTGAAAAACAAATGTAGATTAGTTGAATGAAAAGCGTTCGTTGATTCCGTGGGGTTTGAGAGTGCCGATTTGAAAGATGATTTTTTGTTCTAGGTTTTTACGGCTTTCTGTGTTACCCTGGTGTAGGGAAAGGCCGCAGATTGTCATGTGTTGTTTAGAATGGTTAGTAAGATTAAAATGGCGCGCGACTGGTTTGGATGCGTCTTTGTCATTTTTTTCAACGTCTCGGAGATGTTCACGAAAACGGTCGCCCAGTCTCCTCCCTGTTTCGCCAATGTATATCTTTTTGCAAAAAGTACATGTAATGCAGTAGATAACATTTACGGAGGTGCATGTAAAACGATCAGTGATTTTAATAGATCGTTTGGGTCCTGTTATTTTGTCCGCGTTGTGAATGAAAGGACAAGTGTTACATCGTGTGCGTGTGCATTTGAAAGTTCCCGGTACATCGTCAGATTTCAGTGCGCTCGTAACTAGAAAGTTGCCTATGTTTTTGTCACGTTTGAATGAAATTAGTGGGGGTTGTGAAAAAATTCTGCCAGTTTCGGGGTCGTTTTGGAGTAATTTGAAATTTTTTAAAATGATGCTTTTGACTGTGTTGTTGTGTGGGTGGAAAGTGAGGGTGAATGGAATTCTCTCGTTCTCTTCCTTCTGTGGCGTTTGTAGTACTGACTGTCTGTCGATCTGTTGTGCACGTTGTTGGCCCGTATTAACAACAGAGTCAGGGTACCCACGTTTCTTGAAAAACTGGCACATTTCTTCTGATTTGTTGGAAAAATCAGAGTCATCACTACATAGACGTCGAAGTCTGAGAAATTGAGAATACGGAATGGCGTTTTTAACGTGCGATGGATGTGAGGATGAATGTAACAGATAACTGTGGGAATCTGTAGGTTTGTAGTGCACACTTGTGGATAAACTGTTACCGTTGATTGAAATATTAATGTCAAGAAAAGCGACTGAGGTTTCGGAAATTTCCCAGGTATATTTTAGAGCTGGATGAAAAGTACTTTTCATCCAGCTCTAAAATATACCTGGGAAATTTCCGAAACCTCAGTCGCTTTTCTTGACATTAATATTTCAATCAACGGTAACAGTTTATCCACAAGTGTGCACTACAAACCTACAGATTCCCACAGTTATCTGTTACATTCATCCTCACATCCATCGCACGTTAAAAACGCCATTCCGTATTCTCAATTTCTCAGACTTCGACGTCTATGTAGTGATGACTCTGATTTTTCCAACAAATCAGAAGAAATGTGCCAGTTTTTCAAGAAACGTGGGTACCCTGACTCTGTTGTTAATACGGGCCAACAACGTGCACAACAGATCGACAGACAGTCAGCACTACAAACGCCACAGAAGGAAGAGAACGAGAGAATTCCATTCACCCTCACTTTCCACCCACACAACAACACAGTCAAAAGCATCATTTTAAAAAATTTCAAATTACTCCAAAACGACCCCGAAACTGGCAGAATTTTTTCACAACCCCCACTAATTTCATTCAAACGTGACAAAAACATAGGCAACTTTCTAGTTACGAGCGCACTGAAATCTGACGATGTACCGGGAACTTTCAAATGCACACGCACACGATGTAACACTTGTCCTTTCATTCACAACGCGGACAAAATAACAGGACCCAAACGATCTATTAAAATCACTGATCGTTTTACATGCACCTCCGTAAATGTTATCTACTGCATTACATGTACTTTTTGCAAAAAGATATACATTGGCGAAACAGGGAGGAGACTGGGCGACCGTTTTCGTGAACATCTCCGAGACGTTGAAAAAAATGACAAAGACGCATCCAAACCAGTCGCGCGCCATTTTAATCTTACTAACCATTCTAAACAACACATGACAATCTGCGGCCTTTCCCTACACCAGGGTAACACAGAAAGCCGTAAAAACCTAGAACAAAAAATCATCTTTCAAATCGGCACTCTCAAACCCCACGGAATCAACGAACGCTTTTCATTCAACTAATCTACATTTGTTTTTCACGTCACCAAATTTCCACCAATAGCGTAGCTCCACCGCTTACTATATAAAACCACACACTACCCACAATTCCTTGATTCGCTCCGACGAAGGGCTAGCGCTCGAAACGTCAGCTATTTGAATCTTTTTACGGTGGTCAATTTACCTTATCGACTCAGTCGATAAAACTAAATTCTCGTGTTTCATCCCCCCACCGACGCAGCACCACAGTTTCTCTAGAAACTAACCCCATTCACTTTAGGTCATCTCAGTGCCTTTAATCAACCGTCACTTCTGCGTTTTGCTTGTATATCATGACTGATACAGAAGGCGTGGATGGTTCAAAAGTTGTCTCTGGCGGGTCCTTCGAAGACTTGAGGGATTATTTTGATCAGAAATTCTCGCATCTAAAGCGTGAGCTTTCGGACGATCAGCTCAAATCTTCTTCCTCACTCGTGAAGAAACTTAAGTCCGAAACAAACTTAACCTTCAAGTTTAGCGGAAACAAAAAACAATTCGAGTTCAATACAGAGACTTTGGAGCACATCACTCATAGTCTTTCCTTTGTCGATTCACTGAAGTCTCTAGTCGACCTTGAGAACCCCGAAAATCAGCAAGTTTCAGCGTTCATTCTGAAACTCGACGATTCCCTCAACTCTGCGTCGAAGGCGATAAAGCGAAGAAACAAGCTCATCAGAATTGCTGACAAGTCCGAAGCAGGTTGGGCTGCAGTTGATGAATATCTTTCTGACGAAGTCGCTTCTGGTTCCGAAGACGAAAAGAGGATCCGTGCCGCTGAGCAGAGAGCGTTGAGAAAGAAGAAGAATGCCCGCGTTGCGAAGTCCGGACAGAAGTTGAGTATTTTTTATTTTGTTTCCTTTATTTGCTTCCTCTGCCCGTTCTTTATTTGCTTTAGCGTGTGGCGGTTTGTATTTTGGCACCGCTCGACCTATTCCTCCTATACAACAATAAATTCATTATTGTGTATTTGCTAGTGTGTGATGTTTATTACAGAGTTTAGAGCATAAATAAGTTATTTTCGGTACGCAGTTTAGAAAATAAATGTATTTTTGCTCGTTGCGTTGGAATTTAGGCGTCGTAATGGAGATTATGCTATTTTGGCGTGTTTATCACGCCTATTGTTTGGGTTTGTATAAATAGTTTTCACCACGTCCTGTGGTCTCACTTTAGGTCATCTCAGTGCCTTTAATCAACCGTCACTTAGTTTTCTGTCTTTTCTTCCATTTCTACAGGTTGTTCAGCGTCCGGGTCCGTCAGCTGGTTTTTCTTCTACTGTTGCCTCTATTACTCCAAGGAATTTCAACAATTTTCGTCCTCAAACGTCAAAGGGCGCCTTCGGTAAATCCCGTTATGACATCTGTTTCTCCTGCGGCAAGACCGGCCATTGGCGTGCCAACTGCCCCAACGCTTACTTCACAGCCGGCGCCGAATCAACCTACAAACAGCGCCAAAGTTTCCCAAGCAAAGAGAGCGGCTCTTCTGGGCAGCAGTGATGCCATATCTGACCATAATGTGGTGAACGATACTATTGAAGGTATTTTAGACGACGGTTTAGTTATTGAAGAGTGTTATGAATTTGAGAATTCACCCAATAGTATTCAAGCAGTCAAGGGTAGGCTTAGAGCTCATTTTAGTTTTTGGTTTCATACTCTAGGCGCAAATGATTTCATTCTCCAGGTTATTGACAAGGGGTATACCATTCCTTTTATAACAGTTCCCCAGTATGCATTTTTTGATAATAACCATTCAGCCCTCGCGCACTCTGATTTTGTTTTAGAGGCAATTCAGGAGCTTCTTTTGTCAGGCTCAGTTGTTCAGGTGTCTAGCCCTCCTCATGTTGTGAATCCTTTGTCTGTTTCCATACAGAGTTGCGGTAAAAAGAGGTTAATTCTGGACCTCCGACATGTTAACAAACACATCTGGAAGGAGAAATTTAAGTTTGAGGACATCAGAAACGCCTGTGTTTATCTTCCCTTTGATCATTTTATGTTTAAATTCGACCTTAAATCTGGCTATCACCATATTGATATTTTACAAGAGCATCAAACATTTCTAGGGTTTTCTTGGGATGTGAACGGGGCAAGGAGGTTTTTTGTGTTTACAGTTCTCCCTTTTGGGTTATCTTCGGCTCCATATATTTTTACTAAGGTTGTTCGTGTTCTTGTCAGGTATTGGAGAAGTCATGCTATAAGAATAACAGTTTACCTTGACGATGGGCTCGGTTCTGCCCGCGATTTCGCTCGCTGTGAAGCTGCTTCAACATTTGTTAGGATTTCGCTTCAGCTCTCTGGTTTCCTTCCCAATGACAGTAAATCTATTTGGCAGCCAACTTCTTGTTTAGTGTGGTTGGGTTACTGTATTGATTTATCCATTCATACTATCTCCATCCCATCAGACAGAATTCTCAGTGTTGTTCTGGGGATTGATTCAATTCGTTCGCAGTATCCTTTTAGTACTGCTAGGAAATTGGCCCAGTTTGTTGGAAAGATTATCTCTATGGGGTTTGTCTTTGGTAATATTACTCGTATCATGACAAGGTATTCCCATTTTGATATTTTGAGAAGTCCTACGTGGGATGGCAAATTTTCCCTGTCGGGTTCGACTCTGGACGAACTTTGTTTTTGGAAAGAGAATATCCCTTTCCTTAACTGTAGGCGCCTGTTGTCTGTTAAGTCTCATTATACCCGTGTATGTTATTCAGATGCGAGTTCTATGGGTTGTGCCAGTTATATTTTAGAATTTCATAACACCATCTCTCACAAGATGTGGAGTGTCGAGGAGGCTCAGAAGAGCTCCTCCTACAGGGAACTAAAGGCCATTTCCCTCGGCCTGGAATCTTTTTTGCCCTTAGTCAAAGGGCACACTATTAAGTGGTATACGGATAATCAGAGCGTCTCTAGAATTGTTGAAGTGGGAAGCATGAAGGAAGATTTGCAACATTTAGCTTTGCGCATTTTTAGTATGTGCTTGCTCAATTGCGTCACATTGGAAGTTGAATGGATCCCGAGATCGGCTAATGACAGAGCTGATTTGAGTAGAGTTGTGGATTATGATGATTGGCGGGTCAAGAGGGACTATTTCCTTTTGGCTGAGGAGAAATGGGGTCCTCACTCTGTTGACCGTTTTGCGAATCATGAAAATACTCAGTTACCCCGTTTCAACAGCAGGTTTTGGTGCCCTGGAACAGAGGCGGTTGATGCCTTTTCTGTTTCTTGGGCGGGAGAGAATAATTGGCTCGTTCCACCTATTTTTCTCATTCCTAGGGTCATCAATCACATTGTTGCCTTTGGCGGTCGTGCTACTCTTGTTGTTCCACATTGGCCTTCCGCTCCATTTTGGCCACTGATTTTTACAGATGAGGGCATGTCTCCCATTTTCTGTGATTTTTTCGAGATCCCCATGGGTACTGATGTTTTCGTTTTGGGTAATTATAAAAATGCCCTTTTTGGATCACATAATTTCCGTTCAGGGGTTCTGTTCTTGAGGTTTTCTTAGAGAGGCCTTGTGGACTTTGCTACGCTCATACCACATGGTTTCCAAGTATTGTGGGATGCACTTGGATCCCCCCGTTTTCGGTGGACCACTTGGTTTTTTCCATTATCCAGGGACCACTTGGGCCCGTCGTTGGCAATGTTTTTTGCTCCTTTTGGGACCACTTGGACCAAATGTTATTTTCTGTTTTGCTATATGTTTTTAATATTCTCTGTTTAATATCTTGTTTTTTGGCTGGGTTTTACATTTTTTATTTTTCCTATTTTTGCTTCAGATGTTAGAGCAGCTGCCAGCCGGACGTTTGGCGTTCTACTGTGTGAGAAGCTTTGGCTCTCCGTCTTTAATTCTCGAGCTGATAACACAGTTATTAATTATTGTAGATCATTTTGTAAATTTAAGGCGTGGTGCTTGCGTAGTACCGGGGAGTTTTCTTTTCTCCCAGCTACTTCAGTCACAGTTTCGTTGTATCTGCATCATTTACTTGAAAGTTCAGTAGGTAGCTCTACCATTCAAAGTGTCTTCTACGCTATTAACTGGGTGCATAAGTTAGCAGGTTTCGAAAATCGTAATCCATGTGACACGTTCGTTGTCAAGTCTATTGTTGAGGCTTCCCGTCATGTTCCTTGTAAACCTGTTAGGAAGGCAGAGCCCATCACACCGGAGATCCTTGGCTTAATTTTCCGGCAATATGGGGAAAGTAGTAATTTACTTGATATCAGGTTTGTCTGTATGTGTTTACTCGCTTATGCTGGATTTTTCCGCATTTCCGAACTTTTAAGCATTAGGAGATCTAACATTGTAACTGAAGATCGTTATCATAAGATTTTTGTAGAAGTCACCAAGACTGATAAGTATAGAGAGGGTTCCTCGGTCTATATTGCTAAGACTGGGAATGTTACTTGTTCTTATTCATATCTTATCAAGTACTTAGAAGCTGCCAGGATTCCTTCGTTTTCCCAGGATTTCGTTTTCAGATGCTTACGGTACGACAAGAAATTGAAGAGCAATGTTTTGTCTTCCAAGCCCCTCACTGCCAGCAGAGTGGGAGAAATTCTGAAGGAGAAGCTGAAAACCATCGGTTTAGACCCCCATAAGTTTAGTAATCATAGTTTTAGGTCCGGAGGAGCTACTTCCGCGGCTAATCTGGATGTCCCCGATCGGCTTTTTAAAGTACATGGGAGGTGGAAGTCCGATTCAGCTAAAGACGGCTACGTTCGCGATAAAGTCGAGTCGCGTCTTTTTGTTCCATTGCATATTGGCGTGTAACTTATCCAGTCTTTGTTACAGCGAGTTAAGTTTCTTTTTGCATTTTACTATTTCTTGTGTCCTGTAGAGGGCGTGTGGCGGTTTGTATTTTGGCACCGCTCGACCTATTCCTCCTATGCAACAATAAATTCATTATTGTGTATTTGCTAGTGTGTGATGTTTATTACAGAGTTTAGAGCATAAATAAGTTATTTTCGGTACGCAGTTTAGAAAATAACTATTTTTTGCCCCTTTTCTCTTTATCTCTTAATTCTTCATTCCTTGTTAATCTTTGGAGAAATAATTAATAAATACTACTACTACTAAATTTCACATGTGCTGAATCTAATGCAAATGGCAGAACAATAGATTTTGCTCATTTGCATTAGATTCGGCACATGTGAAGTTCGACGTTTGAACCGGGCCTAACGCAACTGCAAAACTCTTCTATATACTTTACAAATCAGTTATAAATTGTTCTGGAAATTTTCATGTCAAAACAACACCTCCTTATAGAAATAAAGCATTTCAGTTGAAATTTGATGAAATTTGCCTTACGGCCCAAAACACCAGCATTTTTAAATGTCACAAAACAATTCTGATTATTACGCTACAAACTCGAACTAATTATGCCGTAAAAAAGACGTCTTGAAAGTTCTGAAGAGAAATTTAGAAATTTTTATTTCAAAAAGGGGCCTGGCCTATGGTTGGCGAAATGGTGCAAAATTCACAAAGTTTATATTCATTGTGTTACCCTCTGATGTCAAAAATGTTGCCCGCTTTCGCAACCCACTCATGGACGTTTGGCGGGAAACTGTTTGTTAGACGTCATGTGCCCATGAATCAACCAATGAACGCGCGCGTTGTATTGAGAAAACTTCAGCTATACAACAACGTTTATTGTTATATAGCTGGAGTTTTTCTGAAATTTTTCTTTTTTGAAACTTTGTTAAGAAAACCATAAGATTTTTGTCAAAACTGTTTAAAGCCTTCATTTTTGAATTTTCAACTGTTCATGGAAGCAAAACCAAAAACATCATGCGTCGTGAGCTCTTGCTCTTGACCGCTGACCGCTTTTGAGGAACAGAAGTAGGTCAATTGATAATTCGTCTAAGTCATCATCTTCGGCAATTATACAACCAAATCAAATCAAATCAGCCGACTAATTACTACATGTCATGCATTTTTTACCGTTAACGCGCTTGACTTTTTGGTCGTCTTGGTCACTCGAACTTGAAATCATGCCATTTTGCTCCTGCACGAAGAGAAGTATGTTAGACATGTTAGTGTCTAAAGTCTGGAACAGGATAAGTGGCACTCTAAAAACTCTAAAAACCCACTCGACGACAACTCTCTCATTCATATCAGCTGAGAGGTCTCATTATTAGACAACACTTAATGATGTTAGAGGGGAGATACTTAGCAACACTACATTTTCGCCGCAGATTTGGTGAATTTCTTGAACGGTTTGTCTACTGATAAATAAATGACATGCTCAGTTTGTTTTCTCGTTAATAAAAAACCGCGAGAAACTAGTGCATTCCTCATCATATAACTTTACTTCATAGAGTACCCTCCAAACTTTCAAGGACAAGCTTTTCAATTTTTTTTGTGAATAATAAGAAGGATAAAATTAAGCGTGAAGCCATACACCAAAATTATGGTGAACATAGCAAAGTCAGTTAGTGTCAGTGGATATCAAGATTGTTACAAATATCAGTAGCAACTGAAGGAGTTACTGTATAACTGCGATGACCACATTCTCTTTAATTCTTTTCGCCGCAGTTCATATGAATTTATTTTTATATACACATTATTATATTAATCATTTCACGATCACGGGTAAAATAGAACTCACAATTGACCAAGCTCCCATCTGGCCTTGTAGCTCAGTGGTAGAGCTTTTGTATATTACATTTGTATATTACACAAATAATACATATGTATAAAACGTACCAGTCTAAGATACGTTAAGTGAGTCTTAAGTTAAAAAGAGGTATGTTCAGTAGTTTGGAACTTCTTAATTGGTACCTGTCCGCTTACCTTACCTCTTGTACCTCTTGTTATAAACTTAAATAACCTGAAGTCTTGACTGTCATGCATTCAAAAGGGTCACGGATGGCATCGTGAATATACTGCATTATGTCTAGTTTTCGATGTAAAATTTCTGATGGATTTAATTGTATTACTACACAGCTATTTGGAATGGACATGACCGGACAAGATCAGAAGAAGGAAAGACAAATAATGGCTGAGGAGGAAGAAAATTTAAAAAAAAAACATCAGGAATGACTAAACAAATGCCTTACTCGGTTGATAATGTGACCCCAGCATAAAACAACAGGGGTGTGCAATAATTTCTCAGGATCCTTGAAAACTCGTACTTTATAGACAAACAAAAATGAAGTAAAACTAAAGATTCTATTCACGAGTGTATATTTTATTTTCACAAAGAGCAACTTTTGTTACCTTGAAGTTAGGAATCATTTCAGGGTAGTTGCCCAATTCCGGATCTGATTGCAGCACTGCCTCAAGTTCCTTTGTATACAAAGAGAGGAAAATATTCACAAAATATTAATGTCAATCAATTTTCTTTTTTACACAAACACCAATTGACAACTAAACATACTAAAATTAAATACTACAGTTACTGTTACCTTGTGATTGGAAGCCATTTCAGGGAAGTTGCCCATGTCCGCGGGATCTAAACGAAGTGTGTCTAGTTCCTGTGAAAATAGCGGCAAACGTGTAAGTAAGTATCGATTATCCACATTCATCTACCGTATTAACAACCCAATGTTTTTTTTTTTCTCAAAATATATTAAAAAACAGTTATAACATATTTTCTACTAAAGGCGACTGACTAGGGATGAGGGGGACCGACACGATTTGTTAAACTACAAACTGACTGATTTTACTAGTGCGAGAGGATTTTTTGTTTAGTGGTGTCGAATGGCGTCGAGATACCGCAACTGCAACAGACATCGCTGATCGAGAAATAAGATTTTTCAAACAGGCTTTACATTCTTAAAAAGCAACATCAACAGCAATTTTTCATATACCTCATTTGTCTTTTGCATACCTTGCCATTTGGAGACAATTCGGGATACTCTTCTTTGATCGGAGACCCCAATGTTGCAATGGTCCCCGAAACGATCAACAGAAAGATGACGAACGTATCGTGGTTCATTTTTTATCTAGAGAAGGATTAAAAACATAATATCTATTAGCAGTGAATGCAAAAACAGCCAGTGCTGCACGCCAAAAAACACCACCCCTTTCTTAAAAAGGTTCAGTTTAAAAGTTCTGAAAAGGCCACGTTTGCATAGATAGTTGTGC
The DNA here is from genome assembly GCA_024195265.1 of Dendrophyllia cribrosa. Classification (NCBI taxonomy): domain Eukaryota; kingdom Metazoa; phylum Cnidaria; class Anthozoa; order Scleractinia; family Dendrophylliidae; genus Dendrophyllia; species Dendrophyllia cribrosa. Next base: position 40,948,691 of record JAJLRJ010000009.1, read on the forward strand.
TGTTTTACAACAAAGAGTATTCCGTATAACTACTGTAACTACTTCGGCTTTACTGATCGCTATTTTCGTCCGGTCATGTCGGTTAGTTCCTGACAGGCCTGAAAACTTCCTGGTGCAAATGAAATTCCCGAAAACATTTTGATTTTATTTTACTGAAAACGTCTAGTAACAAACTAAGAAAGGCTGTGTAACAGTACTAATAACTGAAACAACTGGTTTAGGAACTCACATAAACACGGAATTTTGCGGGGTATTAATTTCTTTTCCAACGCATGCAATCAAATCTTCTGACAGTATTTCATAAACAAACAAACTTAAAAAGATCCAGCCAAAAGTTCTGGAAGCAGAAAACGTTTTCACTAACGTCGAAAATGATGGGTTTTTTAAATTTAATATTCCATTTACAAAAAAAAACTGTAGAGTATTACAAAGTACAGTTTGTAGTGAAATTATTCCTTTTTACTTAAAACGCTTGGTCACTTACCTCAGAGTTATCCTCAGTACCTCAATCCCTCAAGTTGCAGCAACTGCAAGAAGCTTCTCGAAACTACATTTAGCGGGGAAGAAAGCTTCTTTTTATAGGGTGAAATTCTATGAAAATATTCCATGCATGCAATCACTGAATTGGGCAAAACGGAAATGTTACTCACGTGTACAGTGCTTTTGTCTACTTCAATTTATTGTTCCGTGGAATTCAAATATTGCGGAAAGTTGTTTCAAACGGCAACCGCTAAAACGGAAGATTAACAAGGCCAGTTCCAAATCATCATTTCTTGTTAGAGTATAATCTATGATACTTATAGTGATAATGGTGTGATATCATGTAAGTTCCCCTGTAAGTTCTTATATTAAAAAAGCACTTTTAAACAAAAATGACCTCTTTTGAAGCTCAGACATAAACACAGGTTGTAGATAAAACGCTCTCTCTATGTACGCTTGAGTTAATACTTCCTGTTTACTCAGCACTTGCTTAGACAGCGATTTTGAAAACACTTATGTACAAAGTATTTTGCCTTTCCGTTCGATGCCGTCCTTCGTTCTCTAGACCGGAGACTTTATAATTTCACTTGTGAGTAACTATCAATGCCTGTTTTTTTTTTTTAGTGAACAAAAACAGTCACAACCTGTATGATATTTACTTGACTCAGTATTCAATGCATACAGGACACGATTCTTTATCCGGCAATTACAGTTTATTTTGCTTCACTTACTACAACAAATATCACTATACATCAAATATACAATGTATGAAATACGTAGAAATGTAGGAAACCTGACGAGCTGTTGCCGCAAATATTGTTCAATTGTCACCTCCAGATATGCCGTGAGTTGCACCGGATAACCTTTTCTCGCAAACCACTGCAACCCGAGGCTAACCGGATGTCAAAACAATGGATGTCAAATCAAACAATGTCATTAAATATATTTGCTGAGGTTTATTCGGCCCAGAAATAAACAGAATACTTGACTTAACCGTTTAGTTTTAATAATATTTAATACCACAAAACCGCAATTAACAGTGTGCGTCATTTTGTTAATTGTTTTGTTTTTTTTCCTCATTCGTGTTCAACGGAACAGAGTCGTGAAAATTTTGAACTGATTTTTAATCGTTTGGACCATTCAGTAAATTCTGTTATTATATGGCTGAACTGGTCCGTGATGAAAAGGAGCATTCTGATTGGTTCCCTGAGCGGTCCGAACTTTTGCATTCGGACCACTAAGATGGACCGCTCGCGAATTAATTTCGCAAAATCCCTTTATGAAATATTAAGCAAAGAAAACTATTTTATTAAGTAGAAACACTTTTTTTCTTCATGTTGGGCGGGTTAATTTCGGTTAAATTGTTACGAAGAGGGGCCTGAAAAATGCAAAATATATGCTTAACTTTGGCGCGCGCGTTTGCTGTGAACGGGATGCATTAATTTATCAGTAAAATTTTAAAAGAGCCATAATAATAAAAACTTTATTGAACTAGCTTGTTCGGTCCGTATTGGGAAATATTGGTCTCGTTCTTTTTTTGCAAGTTTACGGACCTCACGCTAGTTCAATAACATCTATTTTTAAAACAGCTATTGTCTATTGTACTGCTCTATCAGTGCAGAGTATAATAAAACGGTACTTTTCTCAGTGTTTTCTGTAGTACTCTTCACTATGCTGTATGAGGTATTTGAAATTTAAGCCGTAATTTTTAACTTGCATGAACCATTTACTGTGGTGTGGTCTCGACTGATCGTATTTTCATGATGATTATGGTCGTTATGATCAGGAGCTTGCTTAAGCTTGTTTTATTGTCTTGAAATACGAAGAAAAATTATACACCAAAGGCCATTTTGATTTCTTGATCGCCTGTCACGAAATCAAATTTGATGAACTGTAATTGACTTCCATCCTTGCAACCTATCAGTCCTATACACTTTATCTCCAAACTACTGCTTCTGTTTTGCTTTATGCAGTCCGCTTTTTATCCAACTAAGTTGTATATTTGGTGGCATTCGCTAAAGACATCAAGACATGTAAGGTTTAGCCTAAATGTTAATTGCTTTGTGCTTTTTTCCTCGTTCGTTTTCAAGAACGTTTAAGTGTAGTTAAATATTAAAAATCCCTTTCAATATTTTTTGTCCATTGAAATTATACTGATTTTTCAGAACAGTCGATTGTTCCTTTGCAGAAGATCGCGATGTTCTACTAACTTTGTTGGTCAGCAGAACCAGAATATTAAATTCGATATTTTTTGTGGAGAAAGCGTAAAAAATAGTGTCAATCCGTAATTAGAGGAACACGACTGATATAAAACTGAGAAGCATTGATTGATGAAAGATAAAATCTTCATACTATGGAGGGAAAGATATTTCTCCGTTCTTTTTCTCTCTAAGGGGGTGTTTACATGACACCGGGGCAACTTTCGCGCCCGGACGAGTTCACTCCGGTTCCCTCTTATGGCTCTACATTTGTTTACATTTCTATGTTTGTATAGTCAGTTAAAAGTGTATACATTTGTAATGTTTTTATATGATTGTAATTTATTATTTTAACAGGACTCTACTTAAACTAGCTCAGCTAAATAGATGTCCCTGTATAAATATTGATTAAAATAAATAAATAAAGATACAATATATCAGTTAAAGTATGATGTATGACAAGGCACACTGTCAGTGGACTTGCCCACAAGTCAGTCGAGCTCAGTAAACGCGGAGCGCGATCGAGCGTCAGATAGTACACTGTCTGACAATGTTTCTATGGTGCAGTGTTTTGATTATGCTGTATAATTCAGTCTAACTTTTAAGTCTTTTGGTTCTAACTTTTGAGTCTGTGGCCGGATGAAATCCTAAAGTGTGCTGAAACAATTCATATGACTGAAGCCATTGAGCAGTTCCTGTGGTACTGTTTATTATGCTGTACAAGGTGGTGCTAACTTTTGAGTCTGTGTATGAAATCCTAAAGTGTGACCATTGAAATGAAAGCTATTGAGCAGCACTTTCCTGTGGTGCTGTTTATTATGGTGTAGAATCAAGGTGGTTGTAACTTTCATGTTAAGTATGTGGATGCAATCCTTACTTTGGTGACAGTTTAAATTGAAGCTACTGAGCAGTGCTTTCCTGTGGTGCTGTTTATTATGCTGTACAAGGTGGTTCTAACTACTGGGTCTGCTGAACAGTAAATCCTAAAAGTGTGACCATTCAAATGAAAGCTATTGAGCAGTACTTTCCTGTGATACTGTTTATTTTGCTGTACAAGGTGATTGTAACTTTTGAGTCTTTGTGTGACCATTCAAATGAAAGCTATTGAACAGTACTTTCCTGTGGTACTGTCTATTTTGCTGTACAAGGTGGTTCTAACTTTTAAGTCTGTGGATGAAATCCTAAAGTGTGACCATTCAAATGAAAGCTATTGAGCAGTACTTTCCTGTGGTGCTGTTTATTATGCTGTACAAGGTGGTTCTAACTTTTGAGTCTGTGGATGAAATCCTAAAGTGTGACCATTCAAATGAAAGCAATTGAGCAGTACTTTCCTGTGGTGCTGTTTATTATGCTGTACAAGGTGATTCTAACTTTTGAGTCCGTGGATGAAATCCTAAAGTGTGACCATTCAAATGAAAGCTATTGAGCAGCACTTTCCTGTGGTGCTGTTGATGCTGTACAAGGTTGTTCAAACTTCTGAGTCTGTGGATGAAAGCCTAAAGTGTGACCATTCAAATGAAAGCTATTGAGCAGTACTTTCCTGTGGTGCTGTTTATTATGCTGTACAAGGTGGTTCTAACTTTTGAGTCTGTGGATGAAATCCTAAAGTGTGACCATTCAAATGAAAGCTACTGAGCAGTACTTTCCTGTGGTACTGTCCGATATATTTTGCTGTACAAGGTGGCTCTAACGTTTGAGTCTGTAGTCGTAAAATAAAGTCCTATAAAGGGTGACCATTAAAATAAAAGCTATTGAGCAGTTTTTTTTTTCCCGTGTTGCTGTTTGTTATGCTGTTTAAGGTTGGTCTAACTTTTGAGTCTGTGGTTGAGACCACATGAATAAGAGCTTTCTGGTTGACGGTATTTTCACGTGGTTTAAGGCGGTTTTTAAAAAATGTGAATGCAATACCAAAGCGTGGAGGATGAAAGCTGTTGAGCAGTACTCTCAGTTCTGTGGCACTGTCGATGTTAGAATACTTTTAAAATTTGTGCTTTGGCTACTTTGTAAGTTTAATTTTTCAAGTTCTCTCCGCTTGAATTAACACTTCCTGTTTGACTCACACTTGTTAGATATTTTATGTCTTCTCCTTTTGCAACGAACAATTCCGTTTCAGAAAATAAAGAAATGAGGGTGTGAGTTTGTAACATATCTAACTACATACTTAACATAACCGTGATTTGTTTATTTAAAAACAACTTGTTTTTATTTTCCACTTATCTTTTTCACCAAAATGCAGTCTTGTCTTCTCGGCGATAAACTAATTGGAAGAAACACATCAAACACAGCAAGCTCTCTCTCGCAGGCTATATAAAATATGAGTATCGAAATCTTAAGCTGTTATCTTTAAAGTTAATTTGTTCGATTTTCTTGATGTTTCAGTCGGAACTTCGCGTTGGGCAAATACGATTTTTTTTGCGAAATGCTCGACCGGGTGGAAGGATTGGTGAGTTTTCAAGTTGCAAGCCTCTTTGGGTGAAATTTTAACTGAGTTGCTGAGCAGCTTTTTTCCTGTGGTTCAATTTTTTTTGTTTATGTCTTCACTTTATCGCTACATGTTTGTCGTGATTTCATCCCACCGGATGACCATTCTTCGCATAGAAGGAACAAAACCATGACAAAGAACGCCGGAGTTATAATGTAACAATAGCTTTGTTTTAAGGCCGGATGATATCAATTATCAACAACAACAACAACTTTATTTAGTATTACCATTTCTATACATGGTGTTACCTAAAGTTAAATAATTGTAATAAACAATTATAAAGCTAATAATTAATGAAGAAGAAAAGCAAATAATAACATGATAATGATAATTTCTAGTTATGATTGTTTCTTCTTTCAGTTGCTTGAAATATAAAAGTAGCAGTTATCCTGCTAATAAATTGGTCAGTGTTGTTGAAAAGAAAAAACAGTTTTTCGTGTTTACTAAAATTTGTAAATAATTTGTTTCGTTCAATAGTCTTTATAAAAAGAGTGTTTCTAAGGTCATTATATAATTTACAATCAAATAAAAAATGCATTTCGTCTTCAACTGAATTTTGATCACAGTGATTACAAATTCTGAGGTTTTCAGGAGTTTTAGGGATTGTAAATCTTCCATTTTCAATTCTTAAGTTGTGATTTCCTATCCTGAATTTAGACGTTATTCTTCTATGTTCAGGATTCTTAATATGATTGATGAAATCGGAGTGTTTTGTTTCATTTTTGAAAGTGGAGTAAAATTTAAGTTTTTTATTTAAATTTATTTGATTGAGTTGATGATTTTTGAGTTTTACTAACAAATTGCTTTTTGCCTTTAATAAGAAAGTAGATGGGTTGATCAAATCTATTGATTTCTTGTCAATATTCAGTTGTGTACATAACAGATTAATCCTGTTGATCAAACCAGTTTTGTTTTCTTGAGCCATTTTGTCAGACATGTTTAAGCAAAGTTTAGCGATACTATCAAGAGGTTGATTTTCAAGATGAATCCAAAATTTAAGAATATTCATTGAAATTTGAAATTTTAAAGATAATCTTCCAAGTTCATTTCTAGATGCTACATTTGGTGAACGTTTGTTTACCCCTAAACACATCTTACAGAAATAAATATGTGTTTTCTCAATTATATTTAATGACAATTAAAATGTCATTAAATATATTTTCCATGCCATGCCATGCCATGGTTTGCTTTGCTCAAACATAAATGTAGAATGCTTGAATTTATTGAATCAAGCATTTTACCATAACTATTCAATGTGTGTGTCATCAAATTTCGTTTATTGCTTTGTTTTTTTCCTCTTTCAGATTTAACACGAACAAATGTTGAATACACTTCAATATTATCGGACTTGTCGCGCGTCCCGCCTTTGAAAGTCTGCTTTAAATCGATCTTCGCAAATAAAACCGTTATACGGTACTTCTGAAAGACATTAACAGTGCGTTAAAAGAATGGATGGCGAAAGCACGAAAACATCCCATCGGAGCACTGTCAGAACGTATTTAAGTTTTGAAGCTTCCGTGATCTGCTGTATACATGTAATATCTATTTTACAGTTCACATCAGTTCGCATCCTCAAGTATTTATAAGCATGTAAAGATAGCATTTCGATTGAACAAGGTCATAACTCATTCTCCAGTTTTGATTTCCCCATTTTCTCGCTGCACGGTTGCATTGAATAGTCACGGCCAATCAAGGCCTGCTTTTTGCATTTGGGACAACTGAGCTGTAGCTTCCATGCATGCATGCATGCTTACTACAAAAGTAGAGCTAAGAGCATTTCTCCCATTTCTTAAAATGTGATAAAACACATGTGAAAGGCAGATTCGACTGAATAACCATCGGCCGGAAAACACGTGAACGCAAGCGCTTGTAGTTTATTTATGTCCAAACCCGATCAAAGCCAAAAGACAAAAAAAATGCGGGCCATTATTCAATTGTCTGCATTTGAAGTGATTCTTTTTAACCAAATGGTTTTGTTTAAAAGACTCTTTGAAATGAACTGACGGCAAAGAATCAACTCATATTTTCCTTTTTTGATGTTTGTTTCTAGAAAACAGCAGCAAACGGCAAATGTCAGCTTGTTGTTTGCTGTTTACTGATGAGAATAAAACAGTAGAAAAAAGAAATTTTAAAAGCATCGCCGGCGCTTTCCGCTTTCCGTCTACCGTTTAATGATCGTTTGCGATCGAACAGTACATGAAAACCGGAGTGTTTACCATTTGTATGGAAAAACCGGTTGTTCCGGTGGAAAAACAAATGGAATAGTTCATCCCAACAGAAATTTTCCGGGGAAAAGGTAATACCTTTCAAGGTATTACCTTTTCCTCGCTTTCACCCGAGCGACCGGAATTTTCTGTACTATATTTGTTCGCATCACTAGTACCAGGCTTCTTCGCGAAATAAGTAAGCTCGAAGATTGCGGTCACTTTGAAGAAGGAAATTTATTTCGAGTTTATTCGTGTGAAAATTTCCATTTTTCATCGGCTGTGTTGACAGATTTCCTACATTTCCAAGTCTTGTAGTCTAGTCAGTCGACCAATCTTGCAGCCATATAACCACATTGATCAAGCTTGACGCTACGCGAGGAGACTCCTGGAACCACTTGTTTAGCAAGCGAGGCTTCATTACAAAAGTCTATAAATCGTTCGTTGCGTAATATCAGAGAACCATCACATACTAAGCTTACGCTGCCTGTGGATTACCCCACTACCTTAAGCCGACAGTTGCCTCTAATATTTTTCACTGCGAGATTTGCCGTGAGTTTATCCCTTCTGATGGCCATTTTTCGCAAATGAGGAACTTAAATTTACTAAGCCATTACAATAAAAAGACCTGCTTAAAAGGACGGAAAACTTTTTAAAGGCCGGATGTCTAATGAAGTCAAACGACATCATAAAATATGTTTGCTAGGGTTTGCTCGGCCAAAAGATAAATAGAATTTAGTCTTCAGTGACTTAATCGTTTAATTTTAAAAACAGTACTTTAAATGGTCATCACGACGAATAAAATTACTTCCAAAATTTTCTGGACTTTTTCCGCTGAACACAAATGAGAAAAAAACAGAGGACAATTAACAAAATGACGCACAACGTTTATTGAGTGTTTGTGGTTAAATGTTATTTTTAAAACTAAAGTATTCTATTTATCTTTGGGCAGAGCAAACTCTAGCAATATATTTAACGATGTTGTTTCATTGTTCAGCCACTCAGGCTTGTCATCAGACATCCGGCCTTAATTTAGGCGCAAACTAATGGCTTAGTAAAATGGCCATCCGGTGGAATAAACTCACGGCAAATATAGGGGTGAAAAATGTAAGAGTCATGTGGCATGCATGGAAGCTACATCTCCAATGCGGTTTCGGCCCGAATGCAAAAAGCAGGCCTTGATTGGCCGTGACTATTCAATGCAACCGTGTAGTGAGAAACTGGTGAAATCAAAACTGGACTAATGAGTTATGACCTCAGTGGTTCGGTTGAAATGGTATCATTACATCTGATTACAGGTTTATAGTCTTATAAATATTTGATTGGGATGTGAACTGTTGTGAACTTCAAAATAAATATGATACAGTAGATCATTTACTGAGAGCTTCAGAACTGGCTTGAATACGTTGTGACAGTACTCCGACAGAATGTTTTCTTGCTCTCGCCATCCATTAATTTACACTTTGAATTGTAATCACTGTCAATGTCTTTTAGAAGTATAACAAGTTGACTTTCTTGACCTTATCTTTAACTTGAAGATTTCATCTCTACAACATACTACACGTACACTAAATATCAACTTTAGTTCGAGGAGGAAAAATTCTATAAATTGAAGATATTTTCGTCGCACATAGCTAAGATGAACACGAAAAGCGCCTTACAATTCAAAAAAATAAAACTGTGGTTCATTGAAAATAGACGATCCAAGAATACACTTCTTAGATAAGAAAATGACGAGTGGGTGGATTTTATCTAAAAGTGAAACTGATCGTCACTAATAGAAGACTTGCACAAAAGCAAAGATTAAGCCTCTCATCTCCAGGTATCTGTTCATGAAAGTATCGTCCTGATTCGATAGGTAGTATGTGACAAGAAATCCGCATTTTGGTTAGACCCATCACCACTCCTGTGATTAACATTCATCAGTCATTATTCTTAGATAAGGTTCAAACCTAACTTCGTTTTTAATTTCGCTATAAAGACTTAAATTGTTTCCGATAGAAGGATCTAATTTAAGCTTATCTATATTCATTTATTTGCGATGATTGCTTTTCTGAAACAGACTTTTAATGTACCCTCGCGCCTCGACGATTGTAGCTTGCATTGCAGGCGTTTGATGATGGGGCGAAATTTCGAGAACGCGCGCGCCAGGCTACGACGATTGTAATGTATTCAACAATTCGAATAAGGAAAAAAAAAAACAAAGTAATTAACTAAATCAGATGCATAGTTATAATTCAATCATTCTTTTTAATGACATTTTAATGAAATTTTAAACAAAGTTATTGTTACAATATAACAATTTTTCGGCGTCCTTTGTCGTGGTTTTGTTCCTTCTATGCGAAGAATGGTCATCCGGTGGGATGAAATCACGACAAACATCTTGGGATGAAATTGAACCACAGGGAAAAAGCTGCTCAGTTTCTTAGGATTTCACCCAAAGAGACTTGGTAGATAATGATGATTTTCTTGATGCGACGTGAAGCTTACGGCACATCACGAAAATCGAACCAGTTAACTTTAAAGGTAATTAAGATTGCCGGATACTGATATTTTATATAGCCTGCGAGAGATCTTGTCCTGTCAGGTTTGGAGTGTTTCTTCCAATTAGTTTATCGCCGAGAAGACAAGTCTGTATTTGGTGAAAAGATAAGTGGAAAATAAAAACAAGTTGTTTTTAAATAAACAAAGCAAATCAGCTCAGTTCTTTATTTTCAAAAACGGTATTGTTCCGGTTTCAAAAGTCAGAAGATAGAAAATATCTAGCAAGTGTGAGTCAAACAGGAAGTGTTAACTCAAGCGGAAAGAACTTTAAAAATTAAACCGACCTTTAAACTGAGTGCCAAAGTAGAAAAATCTAAAATCTAAAAAAAAAAAACAGTTCCACAGACGAGTACTGCTCAATAGCTTTCATTTGAACATCCACACTTTAGCATTATTACATTCACATAAAAAGAACCCGCCCTAGTGCAGCATAATGAACTGCAGGACCACATGAAAATACTGCTCAACTAGAAAGCTCTCATTCAAGTGGTCGTAGTTAGAATCTCAAGCACAGACTCAAAAGTTAGAACAACCTAGAACAGTGGCATAACAAACAGTTTTCGGCTGAGGAAAGTACTGCTCGAAAGCTTTCATTTGAATGGCCATATAGGATATTTCCTGTTCCACAGACCCAAAGGTTGAACTGAAAGACCTCAAGTTCTACAGCATAGTAAACTGAGCAGCATTTAATACATAGACCTGCTGCTCAGTAGCTTCCATTTAAATTAGTCACCCTTTAAAATTTTATCCACAGACTTAAAAGTTAGAACCACCTTGAACAGCATAACAGCACAACAGAAAAGTACTTCCCAGCAGCTTTCGTTTAAATTGTCACACTCTTACGATTTCATCCACAGACTTAAAAGTTAGAACCACCTTGAACAGCATAATAAACAGTACCACAGGAAAGTACTCCTCAGTAGCTTTCATTTGAATGGTCACACTCTAAGATTTTATCCACAGGATTTCATCCACAGACTCAAAAGTTAGAACCACCTTGAACAGCATAATAAACAGTACCACAGGAAAGTACTGCTCAGTAGCTTTTATTTAAATGGTCACACTTTAGGATTTTATCCGCAGAATAAAAGTTAGAACCACCTTGAACAGTATAATAAATAGTACCACAGGAAAGTGCTGCATGTTTAGCACTGAGCTTTCATTTAAATCTTCTCACTTTAGAATTTCATCCACAGACTCAAAAGTTAGAACCACCTTGTACAGCATAATAAACACTGATTACTACAGGAAAGTACTGCTTAATAGCTTCATTTAGTGCTCACACTTTAGGATTTCATCCGGCACAGACTCAAAGCGGCTCGTACGAATATCTAACCATATCTCAGCTTCTCAGCTGACTTTGCTAATTTTCAGCTGAGTAATTTTCCTCGCCATAATTCAATGTTAGTCACCAAAGATGCTATAGAGTAAAACAGAAGCAGTAGGTTGCAGTTAAAATGCAGGATTACCAAAAAAGAGAGGATATATGCGGGATAACAGTTCATCAAATTTGATTTCGTGACAGGCGGTTAAGAAATCAAAATTGCCATTCTGGTGGAATTTTGACTTTTTAGGACATTTTTCTCTTAAAGTGCCTATCACCCCTAGAAAGTTATTTACAGAGTCAACTCTATGTACATTGAATAGTTGAATGGTAAAATATTTCTTGTTTTGAACGTCGCGTTTGTGAGTTATAGGGATTTGAATTTACAAAATGCTAATTAGATGATGTCAACCCGGGAATCATTTATTACACAATCTGATATACAACTACTTGTTTTCACCTCCAAGTAATTTTTTTTACGAATCAATTGACTACCCACAGTTTATTTTTAATATTTTTCAAATTAATTATCCTCAAGCTGTAAACTGCGCATTGTAAAGTTGGTATAGAAATAATGGCAAATTCCCGGGTTGACGTCATCTAATTAGCATTTTGTAAATTCAAATCTCTATAACTCACAAACGCGACATTCAAAACAAGAAATATTTTACCATTCAACTACAGTGAAACCTGTATTAAGCGGACCCCATATTAAGCGGAAACCCTCTATCAAGCGGACACCATCTGCTTGGGTCGCTAAATTTTCTTTCCATATTTACTGTAAAACGAACCTGTATTCGGCGGACCCCTCTATTAAGCGGACGCTAACGAGGGTCAATATGTACATAGTGTTGATTCTGAAAATAACTTTCTAGGGGTGATAGGCACTTTAAGTTAACGCTTTTGGCGATTTTTTCTTTCTATTTCAAGACTGAATAACTGAGCAAGTTTAAAGCAAACTCCTGGCCATAATCATGACGAAAACACATCGAATTGCTATCTGGCGAGACACTGTCCTCAGTGCCTAAACAACGAAATTTCCTTCGCCATATTTCAATGTTATATCGCTAATGATTCTATAGAGTAAAACAGAAGCAGTAGCTTGGAGGTAAAGTGCAGGATTGCAAGGATGGGAGTGGATTACAGTTCATCAAATTTGATTTCGTGACATGCGGCCAAGAAATAAACTTGCCATTCTTGTGGAATTTTAACGTTTTTAGTAAATTTGTCTCTTTAGTTAATATTTTTCTGCTGCTTTCATCGCTTTTGAGGATGTAAACTGTTCTGAACTGCAAAATAAATATTATACCAGCAGTAGATCTTACTGGTCATGACTGGTTTTATAACGTTTCGGCCTTCGGCCTTCTTCAGAAATTACTAAGAATTAAAAACTAAAAACTATGTACAATGACTAAGTTATACAAGTTGTGACTTATATACGTTAAGCTACAAAAACAAAGGAAAACGAGGTTACGTAACATAAAAAAAGAAGTGTATTCTGGAATGATCTAATTTGTTCGATAAGAATAAAGCTAATTTTTGAAATGTCATGTTCAGAACTATTAAAATGTACCGCCAATTCACAAGTTCTCCTATTATTTAAAGTCCGATTAAGAAACCACAAATTAGATCATTCCAGAATACACTTCACCTTGATCAATTGTTGCTCACTAGGGAGGTTTATTGGACAACCCAATCGTTTACGTTCAATTTAGATCAAAACACCGCATTATAAAAAAAACTATAACAATTAACGCACGTATCTTGCAAAAATAAATAGGATTGTCTTTTTCTTTTCCTTGTTTTATTCTTTGTATTGTTTGTAGTTGTTTTGTGTTCGAACGTTCTGTCGGGGGCACTTGGTAACACGTGCTGGTCCTGTCATTCCGACAGTGACCTATATGATTATTCGCGGGCTCTCGATAGGGAGTTTGTAATGTTAGATTCCTCACATATTTCGTACGTTTATTTGTTAATTATTCCTCTCGTGTTGTAATTGTTTTTGTTAGCGTTAGTCACTATTTCTCTGTTTCAATCTGTAATTATGATTTTTATCACATTATGTTTGTTATTTTTAGCGTTAAATTTTCCTTGTAATTTAGTTCTTTTGTTATGTTACGTAACCTCGTTTTCCTTTGTTTTTGTAGCTTAACGTATATAAGCCACAACTTGTATAATTTAATCATTGTACATAGTTTTTAGTTTTTAATTCTTAGTAATTTCTGAAGAAGGCCGAAACGTTATAAAACCAGTCAGGACCAGTAAGAAGTTCGCCCCATCGTCAGTTTCATTATACTTATCTACAAATTCACGTGGTGGCATCGTACCCTTGGATCCCTCTGCTGCAGAGTTCACCGTTTGTGTAAACCTTTTTATTCAGCCTATATATATATATAACTAGTAGAGGAAAAATTGAACTCTTCATCTGCTATAAAAGTGCTCAATGGATATAATCCAGAACTTTGTATAGAAAGAAAGAATATGGACTAGTTCAAACACATATATTTGCAACTCCGAGTTTCATGCTTCTCTCGAAGCAATCATCAGGCAACTGCCCAAAAATGAAGAATACATTCAAGATATACAAATTTGAAAATTAGGAACAATACCTTCTAGCGTGACGTGTCAAGATACAATTGGTGAACAGCTTAAACAAATACGGTGTTCAATAGAAATTTTTTAGAATGTCTACAGGACAACACCATTCTAGCTTGATAGAACGACACATATTAGCTTGATATGCCTTAAAGATTTTACTGTTAAACTTTGAGCAACATATCTGTTTATAACAATCTCTACGAACCGTCTAAACTTGTACAGACTTTACAGACGGACATGTCAGATGCATGGACGTTTACAGAATAAGTGACCTATCTTTGTGATTCTTCAGTGAAACCTCTAATTATTTTCGAAATCTAACGTAACTATACAAATTATGGAATCCACAACACACCCAACCTTTGGTAAACAACTATGAACATTTTATTAGTTAGTTACTTTGAACATATTTACAATTACAGTAAACAAACGTTGCGTGGAAACAAGGAATAAATACAACCTACGAAAAAACGAACGCTTGTAAATAAATTTATGGCGGATACTGAATGGCGGTATTTACAATGGTTTATACACTAAAACCAAAGCCGTTTTACCCATTAGAGTGATTCTACTTAACACGTGAAATAGAGATTATTACTTCTTAATTTTGTTGTCGTATTTTGCATGTTTGGTTCATAGAGCAATTTCCAATTGAATGGTGTCAAAGCAATTCGCATGCTGTTTTGTGACTGGTTAAAAACAAACCTCGCGGAACTTTCTCCGCTAATTTGAACTCAGCCTGTTAGGCGGGTAGCTTGGCATGCATTTGCTGTACCTATATTTGCTTCCCGTTTTGATTGGTTATTGGGTTGTCTGTAGCAGTTGTGATTGACCAGAGCAATTAATTTGGTTTTGGTTTGATGATACTCATTGAAAACCGCTTTGTAGGCACTGAGTCAATATTACACTCGTAAAATTTAATAAATACACTCTACTCTATTTCTGCGGCATAGTCGAACGAAATACCAAAAACGCACCCGTATGAAAACATCCACCTCGTGGAAACTCGACGTCCCAGCGAATCGAGTGTCCAGGTGACGGGCGTTTTCCGCGCACGAGTCTACCCTCGGTTTTCTCGAGAAAACGGCCCACCCCAAGTGCTCATTTACTAAAATCTCGAAAGGAAAATTTCTGCTCCCATCTTGCAGCCTAGAAATCGTTGTTTGGACACTGTTCATTTCATAGCAACCCAACCAAAGAGTGCAAAGAATTTCACGCAGTAAATAATCTATGAATTTTAAACTCGACTAAACATGACCCGAACCAAAGATCATCAGCAGCCATGCGCTGCCATATGAGTTTGTTATTCAGATACCTGGACTATCAACTCTCGTAAAGACTGATTGAAAAGGATTCTTGTTCTCGGAAAATGAAAAGGGCGTTAATTCGATGTGAATGCGTACGCTTTTGCGCTAACTTTCATTGCATGTACTGTACGATTAGAGTTTTTGAAACATCAATAACATATTTTACAATTTGAGTTCCAGCCTGTACCCTATCAGCGTCCAAAGCTGTAGTTCAACAGCAGCAAACGACTTCATTTTTTCCAACACTGGAACCATACCCAGCCTCTCGTAATGTTTTTTCTTTAAAGTTCAGTCCATCTTGCTAACAAAACCGCAAGTGAGCATAGAATCGGCATCCTCGCGCACATCCCTTACCTATCCACCGCAAATTCAACAGCTATAAACTCAAACTGGCTTTCACCACAAAACAAGCAAATCTGCTGTTCAACTCGCCAACGAAGTTATTTCTTTTGAAAGGTAATAACGAGAGGGAGCTATATAGCTACTTACGACGCTGTATTATCAGCGCGCCACTAGCCTTGCTATACGACATGCCGATTTATCCCTTCCTTATTCAAATATACTATCGCTTTCATGAATTCCATCTAACGGAAAAGATTGTGTGATAGTTTTCATTTTCCCAATAGATACCAGTACCTCCCCTCATCGTGCGGTACTGGTAACTAATAGTCAACATGTCCATTTTTTCGTTACTTCCCACTCCTCCTGGCTTTCCAGCTGACACCTTGTGCCCATTTGTATCTTGATTAGTATACAGTCTTTCCCATCCAACTCGTCTTGTCCTGGTAACTAATAATCATCATGCCGTATCCAGTCTCTCCCTTCTCACTCGCCTTGTCCTGGTAACTAATAATCATCATGTCCATTCATCATCTCTTCTTCCACCTCTTCCTCTACCTCTTCTCCTTCATCCTCGTCCAGTTCTCCTCGGATCTCCCGCTCGGCGCCCATGCCCCTCCCCAGGGGGGCTCCCACCGCCTTGTGCGTCGCCTCTATTGTCTTCATGTTCACATAGTAGGCCATGTTAACATTGGGAACTCGCCGCCTCATTTCCTCCATCACAGAGAAGGCCTGTAGAGTTCGAAAATACATTAGATTATGACAAAGATTGTATACTGCCTTTTTAAGGTAGATGATGAAAACTCCAATATTTTTCGATTCTGCGTCTTTAAATGCTTGACCTTGACAACATACGGAGACTGTCGAGAACGTGCGGATTATCGTACGCAACATTCAGACATCGACCTTGTCTCTTCCTTGCACTTCCTTTGGGACTGAGTTATTTTAGCCTGTGTACAACAGCCCCCTCCCCACAAGAAAAATTCTTCGTGTTGATGCGCTGTCCTATATTCTAGTAGTCCACGCGCGTATCAGTTCTATTTCCTGTTCCGAGTTTGTATCTATATTTATTACGTCATGGATTCATACTGTACTGTATTCCGCGAGTTGAGCGTTGTAAAAGAGAATAAAGGCCCTTACCGTGTTATGATTTTAAAATCGCACAGGAAGTGGCAGGTGTCATCCGTAGGGATTTTTGCAGTTTCAACTCGGGTGTTTTTTCAGCAGTGGAATGCAGGAAACGGTTGACTATCTATTACTTACTTTGGAATAATTTTGCTGTCTTGCATAGTGCTCTATGATGACTCCATAAACATCTCCAACGCGCACAGCTGTTTCAAGATCCGTCTCTTCCAGTAGAATGTGGCACTGATTAATTGCCTCTTCTGGGTTTTCTTCGTACGTCCTACAAAAACCACAAACACAGAGACAATCGTTTAATTGAAACACAACTGAAATGGAAAATGATCAGGACTCCCGCGCATCCTAAGGCAGATTATCATATCAAGAGTCACGAAAAATTGCGTGACAAGAAAAACGACCCTCCCCTCTCCTTGGCGTTTTGCTGCAGTGGTCCCCACCTCTTGCGTCCAACTCCCCACCCCCCCCTCTCCTTGGCGTTTTGCTTCAGTGGTCCCCACCTCTTGCGTCCAACTCCCCACCCTCCCCTCTCCTTGGCGTTTTGCTGCAGTGGTCCCCACCTCTTGCGTCCAACTCCCCACCCTCCCCTCTCCTTGGCGTTTTGCTTCAGTGGTACCCACCTCTGCATTCTTCATCTATAAGCAGA
This sequence comes from Dendrophyllia cribrosa, assembly GCA_024195265.1. NCBI lineage: Eukaryota > Metazoa > Cnidaria > Anthozoa > Scleractinia > Dendrophylliidae > Dendrophyllia > Dendrophyllia cribrosa. The sequence goes on from JAJLRJ010000009.1 coordinate 40,965,953, forward strand.
ACCAAAAAATTATGCCTGGCGCTACACAAAGAGAGTACCCAGGATTTTTACCCGCGATTCACGAGAAAGAGCGACTGTCCGAGCGCCTCTTGTTGTCCAAAATCGGCAGTGGCCAGTAAGTGTGGATACCCTGTGTATTTGGAGATGTTGATTTAAACCCAGAGTACCTACTGTATATCTGCTCTCACCTTCTCGCTTGAACAAATTTCTTTAAGAATCCTATTCTCTGTTTAAGGTAGGCCACTTTCTCCTCCTGGTCGGTCGGGTTCTTTGTCTTGGCTTTCGCCATGCACTTGTAAGCCTCCGTTAGCGCCCCAAGAGCTTTGTCATAGTTTTGATACTCGTCAATTTCCACCTAAAAACAAGTACAATACATGTTAGGCAGACTGAAGGAAAATTTGGATTGTGGAACAAGAGACAGAAATGGTAGTCATGTTGAGTCAGAGAGCGGGCTGGGGAGGGCAAGGGAGGGCATCTATTGTTGATCTCTCTTTCCCAGTGCTCCTCCGTTTTGGCCCAGATCCCGACAGGGGGACTAGTGGGGGTAGTTAAGGGCCCATATCCCTGCTCCAAAAGAATAGGGACGTAGAGCCAGGTGTTGTGGTCTGGCCTGTTCACATTCATTCATGGACTAAGTTTAGTGCGGTGAGAACATGAATGGACTGATAGCAGCAATAGGCCACTTCGAAAATACCATAATACTCTTTAAAGTGCAGGTTTGGGTGGTGCTTGATGTAAGCCTGATTTTTCCAATTTCTTTTGTTTTCAGCACGAACTGCACGTGCTATGCTTCAACTTCTTGGCAATTTGCATACGGTGGACATTTGTACAGTAGTGTAGCAGCTCTCAGAAACCTCTATTTTCATTGGCCTTGTAAAACACAGCTTCTATTGTTTTTAGGTCTAGGGTCCATTGTTGTGTTGTTTGTTCTATTGTTTAGGGTTAGGGTATCGAACCAATGGTGTGAGACCTTACGAGAGCTGCTACATCGCCCCATTTGTAGACGAACACACAATGCTACGTCCGAGCGTTCCTACATGTACTCTGAATGCCATTGTGCCATTCTAACACAGGAGACTTGAATAATTACACCCTGGTGAGGCTGAGCCTGCACATAAAAGATTATTATGGTTGTTTTCGAAATGGGCTATAGCGCCTGTTATAAGCAGGCGTGTGGGCTCACCTCTTAATTGAACATGCACATGGAAATTGCTCAGTATAGAGCGGGTTTCAAACGAACCAATCAGAACTGAAAGCAAATACATGTAGTCGATGCAAAGCGCGGGAAAACGCGTGCGAACAACTCACAAATAGTTTTGGTTTTACTCCTGATTGGTTGAGAAAGTGGCGCGAGAACCACCCTAACAAATGGTTCCCAATATACCTGTGCACAGGCATCATAGAAGCTGGCAAGGGAGCTTAACGCTTTTCCTTTGGTGTAGAAAGCGATGATATTCTTCATGATCTCAGGGTCCTTGCGCCAGTCAAGAGACTGAAGATAGTTGGCCGCCATTACGTAGATTTCCTTCTGCCTTGACACACCAGCAAAGAAGATTATCTTTTCCGTGTCACCAGATTTTAGCAGAGACTTCATGGCCTGTAAAGAGAGCAAAGAAAAGTATGTGTGGTTTATGTAGATCTTTGAACAAAAACAACTTTTTTTTAACTTAAGTTAATCATAGTAGGTGTCCCCTATTAGTAGAAAGAGTTTTCCTTCGGCTACAAAAGGCCAACTACAACGTCATCGAGAATTAACCAGAGTTTAAAACGTGGCTTTCGTTGCACCCAAACTTTAAATCGCTCTCAATGACTCTTGATCTTCTAATCCAATTTTAAACCTGCTCATTTCTTTCTTTTTTTTTTGCGGGGGGGGGGGAGGGGAGATTCGTCGAGAGATTATTATCGCAAACAAATAATGCGTCAATTACTGACGGGCTCTCTCGACGTCTCTGGTTTTCCTCCCTCCTCAAAAACAACATTTCAAAATTCCATTGTCGCAAGTGTAAACTAAGGACGATTTGTGCGCGATATTTGCTGTGATTTGCCAAACATCGCCGCCAAGTTGCATCAGGTTTCGATAATGTTCGAAACCTCTGCGATATCGCGGCAACAAATCACAGCCAAATCGCACTGAAATCGCCGCTAGTTTACACCTGTGATTTACGCGAGCTCGAGCGCGATTACAGTTGGATTTAAAAGTGCGACAAAACTTGCATAAAAAATCGTGTGTGTAAACTGGCCTTTAGGCAACATATCATCCATTCCTCCACTCCACCACCATAATCATAACACCTCGTGTGTATCATACCTTAATTTTGTTGCCAGCTTGCGTGTATTTCTTGGTAGCAAGATGATATGATCTCTGTTGGATACAGCAGTCCGCTATCCTCTCAAGTAGTTTGTTGCGTAGTTCTGCATCAGATCCTTTAGGGAGGGTCATCTTCTCTGCTAACTCCTCCGTGATGGTCACGTTATGACCCATGCACAGATCCAACGCTTCCGTGAACTATTCATAACAAAACAAAAGGTTAACCCTTTCACTCCCAGAGTCAATTATGAAGATATGTAGTGTAGTTCTAACTTTTGAGTCTGTGGACGAAAGCCTATGGTGTGACCATTCAAATGAAACCTCTTTAGCAGTACTTTTGCATGGTACCATTTGTTTTTCAATATTTTTCAAAATGAAATTTGGGATTTTTCTTGATTTTTGGCGCTCTTGGTTTAACAGTTTTGTTTGTGGTGAGATGGTGCGACCAGTGGCGAGGGGAGGGAAGGAAGAAAACTCCCTGCCCCAACTTCAGGGCGGGTCAGTCAGAAACAAGGTATTGCTTCATCCATGGATGCTGGTGGACGGATGTTGAAAGAAAATCCTCAGGATGAAAAAATATTGATGCAAAATGGACAATTATCAGTAAGACATTAGCCTGCGAGCAAGCTTTCGGGATCGGGGCCGGGGGTTGCTGAGGGGGAAGGGAAGGGGGGAAGGAGCGAAAAGCGAGAATCGATTTTCGCACTTCGCGGTCTCGCCACTCGCCACGCGTGCTCAACGCGCATCTGTCTTTTGCTTTTTAAAAAACACAGGCTTGATCAGGTTAATAAGTTACGCGTTACTTAGGAAAGTAAAGCTAATAGAATAATTTCAGCGATACTCGATGAAGCTTTTGAGCGATCCAATACGATACTCGCCATACTCTCCTTAAAGGGAACCTCCATTGTCAGAACAAATTGAGGTTAAATTGTTGGAAATAAAGTCGAAATTTAAATTTTTTAAAAAGCAGGTGCAAATATAATTTTAGTGTACAAATAAAATGGATATAAATATCGCCTATTTTCGCTTTCAAATTTCCCGCGCGCCGCCATTTTCAATATTTATGACGTGTTACGGTTGCCGCTATTGTTAAGAATCGAAGTTCTTTTGTATGCAACAATAAGACAACCGTAACACGTCATAAATATTCAAAATGGCGGCGCGCGGGAAATTTAAAAGCGAAAATAGGCGATATTTATATCCATTTTTTTGTACACTAAAATTATATTTGCACCTGCTTTTAAAAAATATTGAATTTAGACTTTATTTCCAACAATTTAACGTCAATTTGTTATAACAATGGAGGTTCCCTTTAAAAGTCATCCATTAACTGACACGGAGACACGGAGAAGATTTGCATGACTAATTGAGAGAGTACAGGTTCTGCCTCGTCCCCAGTCTAAATGATTTACCTTTTTGCCAACAACCAATAGTTCGACAGCTTTGTCGTATTGTTCATGTTCTAAAAAGAACTTGGAGCATTTATCCAGCATCTGCGGATCAGTATTCTCATCAAGATCCTCGGCTATGACTTGAAGAGCCGCAAACTGCTGCGTTGAAAAACACAGGTCCAATGCTTTGGTGATATCACCACCCTGAGGAATAACATAAAGAACCAAAAAAAGTGAGCGGCCGAGCAGAGGTAAGTAGCTTGCTAACAACGATTTTCGTATGACCTTGAAAAACAGTTTCCCTGAGTCCTTGCGATGTCTCATCCTTCAGTTGTTGAAACGATCAAAACAAGTTTTGCTCGTTTTCCCGCTGAAAACATCCCTTATATGGAAAGAGACTTGTCCAATTGACCAATCAGAATGCTGAAAAGCGAGTGACGTCAAGGAGAATAGCTACTTTTTAGCTCGCAACCCGTTCGCTTTGCTTTGCATGTTTGCTAAACCAACCAAAAGCCGCGCGTTTGCTTCAGTTCGCTTAACCAATAAGATTGCATCCTTGCAGTTCGTTTGTTGTTTCGGTTGTGTTTACACGCAATAATTTCATGGTCATGCGAAAATTGCTCTGTTAAGAAGCTCGTCTCCGATAATTCATTAAACCGGTGGTTTTGTCGGGAAGCCAGTTTCGCCACTTTTCAACACTATCTTCCATTGAAAACACGTGTCAATAGATTTCATCTGAATTATCACTCTTCCAATCCTAAGCTAGACTACGAGCAGTCTCTCTTTCCCAGCTTAGTCCGTCGAGCGAGAAACGAAAAAACATTAGCGAACGGATATTCGCGCGGCCATTATCCGCTCGCTAATGTTTTTTTCGTTCCTCGCTCGACGGACTAAGCTGGGAAAAAGAGACTGCTCGTAGTCTAATCCTAAGCTCAAAATCAAAATTCTCCCCACTAAATGCCACAGAGAAGGGCTGAGAATTCAGTACTCGATCCTTTCTTTATTCGCGTCACCTGAATCCTTTCACTGTTTATTTCAGGAGAGGTTACATTTTGGTTCAATACTGGCGGCAATATTAAACAATACCTTGTGATAAAGCATGACCGCCTTGTCTTGCATGTTGGGATGATCTTCGTAATACCTGTTAAAGTTTAAAGAAATAAATGCAACTCAACTCAGCTAACAGCTAATAGGCCATTTCCGAGTTACGTTACGCCTCGTTGTCAAAGCGAGGCTAGGTGCACAACCTTTCATATGAAAATGAGTTTTCATTCACATGCAAATGAAAACTCATTTTCATATGAAAGGTTTCGCACCTAGCCTCGCTTTGATAGAGAGGCTAAGGCAACTCGGAAACGGCCTATTTCATTGTGCGGATTGTCGATTATTTTTTCTGGGGTGGGGGGTGGTATTCATATTGCGCAGATTGTAGATTTGTTTTCCTTTTTTTAGTGGGGGGGGGGGGGGGGGGGAAGAGGGGTGATTCATATTGTGTGTATTATATATTTTTAGGGGGAATTTAACTGTGCGAATTGTCAATTTTTTAAAGGGTCTACGGAATCTTTGCATTTTAGAAGACCGTCATTTCCAGTGGAAATTATATTTTTGCAACCGCAGTGAGTCATCGGCATCTTATCTGATATAAACGTGTAGATTAATAGGAAAGAAGAAATAAGAACGGATCTACAAAAATAAACACATAAACAGAACCGAGCAAACTCAATTTACGCACCAAAAGTTTTAAAACATTGAAACAACATATATTTTTGCTTTGCGGGATTTTATTTTGTTCAATCAAGAGATTATAATTATTTTCTCTTGGTTCAATATTGAACATCGGTAATAAAAACGTGGAAAAGATCACGTACTTAAAAAAAAAATTCTCATAATAATTAAAATAATAAAATTATTCCTTCCCAACCAGATGAAGTTATCTCAAACAAATTGATCTTTATGTAAGTTTTTGTCTTCACTGTCAATATTTACAAGACAATAAAGCGAAAGCATTTAATTTATGCAAACAAAAGTATTCACGCGTGGATGATGCAATCGCTGACTTTCTTGCATCACAACGCAGTTTTAAATATCAATTGTTAACAACAATTTCTCATGGTAGCAGAGTGGCGCAGTGGAAGCGTGCTGGGCCCATAACCCAGAGGTCCGAGGATCAAAACCTCGCTCTGCTAGAACTTTTTTTCTTTTTCCTTTTTTGGTTAAGACAAACAGATAACAATTTATCAGCATTTTTGGTACAGCGGTTTTTTTTTGTCATTCAGACATAAACTTTCAGTTTACCATAACGTTAAGACTGTGATTTGCCCAATTGTTTTGTTGAGTTAACGAGAAATCCGAGTTATCTGGGACTACTAGACTACTGACTAAATCAAAAATTTAAAGAGAACAAAAATTTTCATTTCAATTGTTCGAAGCAGGAGTTCGAGATAGCGAGTCAGCACAGGAAACGTATTTTGCCGTAAACTATGTTACTATCTCACCTGGCAACATCCAACATGTCTTGTGGAGAGCTAAGTAACGCAAGATTCATTAGCTCATTGTCAAGTCCGTGTTCCTACATAATCAAAAGGAAAGTACACTCATTTGTTTGAGTTAACAGCCGGTTTTCCGGTCTTCAAATGAAACTGATCGGCACACCGTTTTCCAAAATTCCAAAACCTTTCGCTGGTAAGCGATGTTTCGAAAGCAAGAGATTAAAGCTGTATTTTCACTGTCGTGTCATTTTCATGTGCGTTTAATTTTAGGTCCCTAAATAAAATTAGAGACGATGGATGAACAGCTTGCGTAAAAGTAGAAAGTTCAAGAGCACGGTTCAACTTTTTACGTTTACGCAAGCTGTTCATACATCGTCTCAAATTTATACTTACGCACGTAAAACTTACGCGACAGTGGAAATCCAACTCAAGGCACAAATGTTTAGTCAAGCATAAAAACATAAAAGGACGTAGCTGTAGTCCCCTTAGCACATTCCTACTTTTACCGTTCGCATAAGGCTTTTGCGCGAAACCCAAGAAAAGCGGCTCTAAATGATAACCCCGGGTGATAACCATGTAAATGATGGAGCCGTACCTTAGCAAGACGTATAGCGTTACTGTAACACTGCGCTCGGGTGTAGAAGTGAATGGCTTCTCTAATTTTCTCCTAAAAAGGAAAGACATCATAAAGGAAATGATTTCCTAAATTTAGGTACTCGTTACCTTGCGTGCAAAGCGCAGTACACTCACTGGCTACTCTGAGTAAAAAGACTGATAATTCCTATTCTTAAGTACTTAGAAACTGAGCGATGTTGAAAAACACAGCTTTACCATGTTTTACACAATTTTGTTAAGCAGTCATATTTGGATACGATAGAAAGTCAACAGGTCTCACACAAACGAAAGACAAATATTACACACTGACCTGGTTTTCAAATTGTCGCGCTAGGTGATATGAAGCTGCTCTGTCGCCCGTTTCGTTACAGATTTCTGCCGCCTGCAATCGCAAAAATTTAGACATTACGTGAAGCTTTACCAATCAACACAGTTTTTCCAAACCAAAAAAACTTCTGACAAAACTTTTCTCTCAGGGAAAGTCATGCGAGAAGCCAAACGCGCGCGAGACAATCTACGCACGATTTACAACGCGGAAAACGGCTAAGCGAGCGTGTTCGCTTCTCACCGACTGAAACAAAAGAGAGTGGTTGTAAAATATGAAGGACAGACGAGAGGTAGTGCCACAGGAAAATAGAACTTACCTTTTCTAAGTTGCCACAGTAACAGTAGACTCGGACAAGTGACAGATTATCACGAGCCGCTTCATAAAACTGCAGGGCTGTTTCCATTTCACTTGTGCTCTCCATGTACTGTGCCCACCATTTACGTAATTCTCTAACAAAAAAAAGTGAAATATTGTTGCAGCACTTTATCCCTTTTTTCTGTGATTGGCTCAGTTCCAATAAGTGAATGCCATTTTGTTTATAAGATTGTAGACTGCGGCGCAACCGGTTTGCCATCTCCAAAGGGCCTTCGAGCTAACGCCTATGGAAGTCAGGAGCGATGAGAAGCAGCATTATTAGCCTTTTGTTTAAAATTCTGGGAAACAACAGAGGAAGAAAAGAAAAAAAAAAAGAAAAAAAAAAACGGATGCTGTAGGAGGCTGACCAGACCGAAAGACAAGCAAACATGTTTTTCACTTTCACAGAGCAAGCCAGCTGTTGCGCATAAGGTGAGAAAATCTAACGTTGACCGAAATATAGCTCATGAATATGACAAATGTCTGAACCAACAGTTAAAACAAGAAACTGAAAATTAATGCCAAAGCAAGTTGAAACCATCGCTACAAGACCTTCAGCCATTGCGAATCAACATACTTGTCTTTTGTTTTGAGAATGTAAGCTTCCAGTTGTTGAGGCTCTTCCAGCAGCATTCTAGGAACTTCAAAACGATGCGTGTCCGCCTTTTCAAAACTGAAAACAAACACAATTGGCATTTTGTATGTACTTCCCTTTCCACCGAAAGCTCTAAAAAAAACTCTCAGCAGTGTATAACTCCTTTTAACTTGCGGTGTATAACTCCTTTTAACATGCGGTGTATAACTCCTTTTAACTTGTGAATACGCGAATGTTAAACGAGTTATAACGATGGGGGAAAATTTCACTCGATCGGCTGTTAACAATGAGCCCACCATACGTACCCATGGGAACGGCGTTGCAGGAAAGGGGAGTATGGAGGGTTGGACGCAGGGGTTGGGGGTCGGTGAAACAAAACTTCTAGGAGAGGAGAGGGTGCAAACGTTTTGTTTTTACGAGTTGGCTCATAGGAGCCTTTGACTTACTTGACAATGGCTGCGGATATGTTTCCAGTTGACTCCAGATGTTTGGCATAATTGTAGTACGTTGTTCTTAAGTGGATGCGATCTTGGAGTTCCGCCACTTCAATAGCCTGAGTGATAAAAACAACAGAATGTAACTTTAAGTACAAGACGACCAGAATGTTTACTTTGAAGCCAGTTACTACAAAGAGGAAATACGAGAATGAATGGTTGCAAGAAGAGAAAAAAATCGGTTATAATTGTCAAAAGCACTTATAAGTAATCAAAAGATGCACATAAAATGCGCATAAATCTGTGTAGCGCTTTATCGTGAATGTGGACTTAATTTTTTAAAATTTATAGCGCTAAAATTGAGTTTCTCAGACGTTTCGAGGCTGCTGCCTCTTCATCAGTCAAAAGCACTTATAGCCGAGCCAAACGGGCAGGAAAGAAGAGGAGGTCGCTTATGACAGGATTGATGATTTGACTGAAAAAAAAAACACGTTTACCCGCGCTTGACACCGGTCACGTGCGTTTTCGCGTTTCACTTCCCGCGAACAGCACCGGTTACATGTTTTATCGCGTATAGCACCGATTATAGGTTTTGTTCTGAAGAAACACTGATACACTACTGAGCACTAAAGTATTTTAAGATGAAATGCGAATGTTTCACAAAGTTCTCCGACCTTAGTCCACTGATTGGAAGCTTGGTAAAACTTGTTTAACATATCAAAACGTCCAGAGTTCTTCAGTAGCTTCTCTGCTTCTTCCTGTCATAAGAAAAGGACAGAAAATACCCTAAGCAATGTTCACCGAAGTAGTAATCCCTTTGTTATCAATGGAAACCTACAAATAATGGTCCAGTTTTGTTAACAAATACTCTACCAGTGCACAGAAACTAGTATTTGTTATCTTTGGCTGCGGATGACCAGGATGGAAATGGATTGCAACTTGAAAAAATTGGCCAATTTTTTCAAGTTCCTCCCAAGAGTCGTGGAAAAATCGCAGAAAAACTTATCATGATTTGTTCTTCCTTGAAGAAATCACTTGATATTATCTTCTTGGTGTTCTAAAAGCAATTTTACGTTTGAGCAAAGGTACTTTGTCATATATTTAGTGTATTTTGACCAAAACACAGAAAAATCTGCGTGACAATGCCCCTTTAAGTTGAGAGCACAATGCGAGGATCACAAATTTCACTCATGTTTATCCGCAGTTCAACTGATATATGATTTTCATATATTCACATTCATATATATTCACTATCATCGGGTATATAACGAACTCGTAATTGACCATCTATCCATGTGGCTTGATAGCTCAGCGGTAGAGCATTGCACCGGTATCGCAAGGTCATGGGTTCGAATCCCGTCAAGCCTGAATTTTTTTCAGGTTGCTTTTTCAACTGCTTAAGTTGAGAGCACACTGCGAGGATTGATTGGTAAGGAGAATTGCTACTACGGTCACAACCCCAGAGGGGTTTGTTCTCTGTAGCCGCCGTAAATATGGCTACGGAATTAAGAGGCCAGTATATCCCCACCCCCAGGGTAAGGGAAGAAGAGGGGGCGAGATTGGGTCAAAGAGGAAAGCTCCTGTTGTACTTACATTCATTCCAAGTTGTATCGCTAAACACGCCACTTTAGCGTCCAGTTCAGCCTCTTTTTGTACTTCTCTAAGTGCTTTAGCAGCTCGTGCATTTCCCATGTTCCCTAAACACACAGTCGCTACATCCAGTCTCTTGGTCTTGACGCACATGCGCGCCATGTTCTCCCACACTGACTCGCTGCCACGAGAAGCTCAGTTAGCAGAAATATATAACGGTATCAAGGCCAACTAGGAGTATTACACTAAAATTTAGTATGGAATTATTTGTCTACGGTCAACAACATGCTTACAGCATGAACCGGTTTGTGTAAAACTACATCAGTCTTAGGACATACAATGCACACACGCACAAAATGTTGTAATAAATGTGTTTTAAAAACTCAAAAATCGCAACTAAGAAAAATATTTAAAGGCCGGACACACCAAATAGACACAAACCTTTTGATTAACTTGATCGCTTTGAATGCTTCGTCCATATTCCCGATAGCTGATAGATAACTGAAGTTCATCATAGCTTTCCTTGCCTCCTGATCAGCATTCTCCAGTCCTATGAAGTCCCTCATGGTGTGTTTACTGACCATCTGATGTTTATCAATGAGAGGAATGTTGGTAGCTCCGTATGATGGCGGATCAGGGGGAGGTGTGCCTTCCAACTCGCTACTCTGTGGATTTCAAATACAACTGTTTGGTTATGGCTATGGACGCTGTGATAACTAAACATCAGCGCACGTAAATATGCTACTCAGATTACTCGGCGAGCTAGAGATCGAAATGGAATTAAAATTAAAATAATTAAAATAAAGATAAGAACTCTCTACGTTTCTATAATGTTTGCCACTTCAATAAGCGACAGCGATCTGCATAGTTCATTTCTCGCCATTTTTGCTTTAAGGCTAGCCTTGAGGCTCTTCTTTGGTCTCTTCCCAATGCTTTGATGTCCTTGGTCTGGTACGGGCTCCAGACTGGGGCAGCGTATTTGAGTATAGGTCTGACCAGGTCCAACTAGAGACTTGAAAATACGCCGTGTTTTCAAGTCTCTAGTTGGACCTGGTTATTATTAGGGTATTATTAGGGTATTAAGCTAGAAAAATAAGCTGACAGGCCCAACGTTTCAGGAAGAATTGGTTAAAAATTTTCGTGAGCCACACCCACAACATGGGTTTCGGGTACCACTCAGGCCCCGTCCACACGTATACGTTTACGTTCGTAAACGCATATTTTTTTATTTGTTTAGGCCTCCCGTCCACACGTAAACGATAAAAATGGTCACCCTAAACGGATATTTTCGAAAACGCTCTCCAAAGTGGATATTTTCGAAAATGCCGTTTACCCGTTAACGTGTGGACAGCGTAAACGGATATTTTCGTAAACGCTGATGTCACAGCTATTTACATCTGCGGTGCAAGACGTGTTTTTATCTAGTTGAGGTAAGTTGTCTTATTTATAGTGTTATCATTCCCCCCTTTATCTGCTTTCTCCGGTTTTTACGGTTATTTCACGGTTTTCTTGCGATTTATTTTGCTTTTAACCAAATTGGTATTTATTTCATTTTCAAACGCGTTCGTTCGGTGCCACGTGTGTTTCGGTTCTGGTTTTGTTTCAGACTTATTGTTTAGGCAAATGGCTCTTTCACCTCCCAAGGTCCTTATTCTAGGTCATTCGTTTGTTCGGAGATTGAGGGATGACCTTAGGTCGAACTTCGACTCGCGGGCGGACGAGAATTTCCATCTCTCGAGTGACGCCATTGTTTATTTGAGCGGCGTGGGCGGTCGTACGGTGAGAAAATTACGCCAGCATGACCTTGGCGTTGTTTCTTCGCGTAATCCCACAGTCATTATTTTGGACATCGGTACCAACGACCTGGTTGATATTAGGCCTGAAGTGGTGGGGTCAAAAATCGAAGAGTTAATTCGTTTGTTGTTGGATTCTTTTTCTGTGAGTGTTATTGGTGTCTGCGAAGTGTTACCTCGTGTTCAAGCGCCGTTTTTCAATGCGGCGGCATCGATACTAAACCAGTATCTTAACGGCGTTTTAGAACCCATTCCAAATGTTTTCTGTTGGAAACACAGAGGTTTTCGTGAACCCGCAGTTCACCCCTATTTACCTGATGGAGTTCACGTTAACGCGTTTGGTCAATACTGTTTATACCGCAGTTATCGGGGCGCCATTTTGAAGGCCTTAAGCATGCTTTGATTTTCACAATGTTGCTTTCATGAATCTCGACTTTCTACAGGCCATTGTTTGTGCTTTACCTCTCGATCTCGCCGAGATAGTTTGCATGGGCGGCTATCTCACGAATCCCTGTTGCTTATTGCCTTCAAATTTATTTTATTTATCCCCCAATTTTCGCCCAGGTTGATTTGATACTATCGATGTTGGATTCATATTATATTTAACAATGGTCCCTTGTTGCTCATGTTTGCATTGATATTATTGAGCCAGTTGCTCATACTGTTTTTGTAATAATGAACCTTTGTTTATCATATTGCACTTACCTTATGGAGCCAGTTGCTCATATTGTTTTTGAAATAGCGAATTTTGTTTTCTTTGTTATGTTTAATTTATATTATTGAGCCAGTTGCTCATTTGGTTTTTGAATTAGTGAGCTCTTGTGGCTCATGTTGAATTTATAGTATTGAGCCAGTTGCTCATCTTGAATTATTGAGCCAGTTGCTCATCTTAAATTTCTATTATTGAGCCAGTTGCTCATGCTGATTTTATATTATTGAGCCAGTTGCTCATATTGTTTTGATTGATTGTTGTTTTGAGGCCTTTTCGGAACTTGCTACTGCGGCGACTAATTTTTCGCCATGCTTGCTCCCGCCTCTTATATAGATTTTATCTATGTTATATAGATTTTATTATTTGCAGACTTTGTGTGTCCAGATACTGGCTTTTATCCTTTGTTACTTTAGATGCCTCCAAGACGCTCTCAGCGCCAGAAGCGCCCCTCGGCAGAGGCCTTAGAGGCTATAGTTGCAGCTCCCCAACGGCAGGCACGGAGGGTCGCTCAGGACGGTGCAGAACAAGGGCCTTCTGGTAGTGGGGCAGTAGTACCACCTGTTGTACCTCCTGGTTCAGGCAGTGACAGTGCACTTGGGAACGTCTCTCCAGCATTCCTGGACCAACTGGTTACACGTGTGACAGCAGAGGTGACCAAACAGTTACAGCCCCTTATGGCAACAGCAGGATCCCAACACTCCATACAGACCAGGGTGACCCAGGAAAATGGCACATCAAATTCAGGGAGCGGCCCAGTTGAGGTACCCGTTGTGGAAGATGCTGTCCGTGCTGTCGGTTCAACCTTGGCAGGTGAGGGGGGTATGTTGTCAGGGGCAGCAAAGCCAAAAGAGGTCTTCACCTCAGTGAATTTGCCAGTCGACGCCCGCGTCCCCGCCAAAATTAAGACAAAAATATGGCAGGAGGAGTTTATTGACTTTGGGTCGCTGCTGGTCCAACCGCACTTGGATGAAAAATTCCAAATTACCATACATAATTCTAAGGAGGGCTCATCTCCATCCTTGGCCCTGGAACCGTTAAATAAGGCTAAGCGAATAACGTCCATTGAGACATGGATCCAGGCCTTCCATGTCTTTGTGGGGGTTTATACGGGGCGTTATCCCCAAGAGGCCCCCGGCCTGATGAAATATGGGGCCACTATTCAGGATTTGGCTGCTAGGGGGCATAACTGGCGTTTTTACGATGATAATTTTCGGTTTTTAAGGCAATCCCAGGCCACAGCCCTCCCCTGGGGTAATATTCACTGGGAATTGTGGCTTCGGTCCCAGAACAGTCCTACGAGATCCCCACCCCTCATTGGGAAATCAGTTTCTAATGGCCAAGTTCCTAGGGGTTATTGTTATAAGTTCCACAGGGGTGGTGATTGTTCTGGGTGTTCCTTCAAACACTCGTGCTGGAAATGTGAGGGCCTCCATAGGGGTTTACAATGTAATTTTCGTACCTTCAGCGGAAATGGAGTCAATTCTTCTCAATTTCGGGGACCCAGGAAACCCCCCAGCAGCCAAAGCCTCCCCCAGCCATCCCCAGCAAAAATTGCTGCCAACACCCGTAAACCTTGATAATTTGATGTTCTTTCTTTCGGGGTATAACCCATCAATTGTTGAATTTTTATTCCATGGCTTTCAAGGGGGCTTTCCCTTGCATTATGAAGGGCCCCGTTCTTCATGTCAGGCTCCAAATCTACTTTCTGCTATTCAAAACCCTGGGGCGGTTGATGCTAAACTTGCTAAAGAGCTTGAAGCCCATCGGCTTGCAGGTCCTTTTTCCTCCCCACCTTTTTCCTTGTTTCGGGTATCCCCACTGGGTTTAGTGCCTAAGAAAACTGAGGGCGAATTCCGACTTATCCATCACCTTTCATTTCCCAGAGGTTCATCTTTGAACGATGGAATTCCTATCGAGCATACTAGCGTTTCCTATGCCACAGTGGAGGATGCAATTCGAGCTATCAAAGCTGTTGGCTCCAATTGTTACTTGGCAAAAACTGATATAAAAAATGCATTTCGGATAATTCCCATTCGCCCTCAGGATTATAATCTGTTAGGGATATGTTGGCGAGGATTGTATTACTTTGACCGGTGCATGCCGATGGGCTGTTCAAGTTCATGTAAAACTTTTGAAACCTTTTCTACCGCCATCGAATGGATTGCCCAGAATAAGTTGCATATTCCTTATATTTTGCACTTGCTGGATGATTTCCTGATCATTGGCCCCACACAAGTTATATGTAAGAAACAATTAGAGTTGTTTTTAATGCTTTGTCGCTGGCTGGGCATTCCCATGGCACCAGAGAAAACCGCCGGTCCGTCAACAACTATGGCATTTGCAGGCATTGAGTTAGACTCAGTCCTGATGGAAGCTCGGCTCCCCCAGGAAAAAATTGTTAAGTGTCAGGATTTAATTTCGGCCTTTCTTAGACGTCAAAAAGTTACTCTCAAGGAAATCCAATCTTTAACAGGTTTACTGAATTTTGCTTGCACAGTAGTTGTTCCCGGCCGGGCATTTTTACGCCGGTTAATTGATCTTACCCTTGGTGTTAAAAAACCTCATTTTATGATTAAACTCTCTAGGGAAGTGAAGGAGGATTTGTTGGTTTGGCAGAATTTTCTTTCGGGTTTTAATGGCCGTTCTCTTTTCCTTCCTGATCATTGGGGTAGCTCTCACCAACTTAAATTGTACACTGATGCCTCTGGTGCCCTTGGTTTCGGTGCCATTTTTGGCAAGTTCTGGTGTTATGGGGAGTGGCCTGATAGCTGGCGGCATCGCAACATTGCATTTTTAGAGTTCTATCCCATTGTGCTCAGTTTATACCTCTGGGGGCATGAAATGCAAAATAGCCGCATACTGTTTTTTACAGACAATGAGGCTTTGGTGCACGTCATCAATAAGCAATCTTGTCGAGATCGGGATTTGATGTTTTTTGTTCGTAAGCTGGTGCTGGTGTGTCTTCGTCACAATGTTTGTTTCAAAGCTAAGCATATTCCAGGCCTGCACAACAAATTGGCTGATGCTCTATCTCGGTTACAATTGCAGACCTTCCGACAGCTGGCTCCAGCTTACATGCACCACCTGCCCACAGAGATACCTGGTCATCTGCAACCGATCAATTGGCATCGATAGCGTCATTTTTGTTGCGTTCAAGCCTGCAGCCCTCGTCCATTCCAACCTATCAGCGTGCTTGGAAGCTTTTTCAAAAATTTTATCACTTAGTATTTCAACAACCCTTTTCTGCGCTTCCAATTTCACCGTCCGTTTTGGCCTTGTTTATAGCATATTTGTTTAATTCTCAATATGCCCCATCCACTGTAACCACATACATTTCAGCCATTGGTTATTGTCATAAGCTCATGGGTTTTTCAGATCCCGCAAAAGTGTTTTATGTCTCCCAAATGCTCAAAGGCTACAATAAGGTGGGTTTTCGTCTCGACAGCCGTCTTCCCATCACACTGCCAATTTTGGATAAATTGATCTCTGTAGCTACCTCTTTAGAAGGTTCTGCTTACCAAATATGTCAGTTTCGGGCCATGTGTTCCCTGGCCTTTTATGCCTTCTTACGTATAGGTGAAATGACATCAGTCCCCGGGTGTGATGCTAATCCTCCCCTTAACCTTTTCCAGCTTACTAAATTACTAAATTCAGCAGGGGACTTAATAGCCTTCAAGTTGACTTTTGGAAATTTCAAGCATAACTACAATGAACGCCCCTTTTCAGTTGAGGTTTCACGGCAGCCTACTTCTTGTCCTGTTGACTTGTTATCCAAATATTTGGATATGCGAGGCACTAGACCAGGTCCCATATTTGCTACAGTGGATGGGTCACCAGTGTCTCGATCAA
This sequence comes from Dendrophyllia cribrosa, assembly GCA_024195265.1. NCBI lineage: Eukaryota > Metazoa > Cnidaria > Anthozoa > Scleractinia > Dendrophylliidae > Dendrophyllia > Dendrophyllia cribrosa. The sequence continues at coordinate 40,982,411 of JAJLRJ010000009.1, forward strand.
GTTTTTCAAACCGGCTTTCAATGGCCATTCAGTTATGTGGTCTGGCCCCCTCGCGCTACAAGGGGCATAGTTTCCGTATCGGCGCTGCATCGCATGCTGCAGACAAAGGGTTCTCTGACGCACAAATTCGCTTGCTAGGTCGTTGGAAATCTAACGCCTTCCAAAGATACATAAGAGTACCCAGTCTTTGTTCTTAATCAGCTGTAGATAATTTTCATCCGGCAAGTGCAAACACCTTTAGGGAGTGGTTGGCCCAGGAGATTCAGTTTGCAAGGGCGGCTGTTTTTCGCCCTGGGTTAATCATTTGCTTACTTTCTTATATTCTTGGGGTTTTTGCCACTGCGGCCTTTAGGGCTACCTTCTAATGTTGGATATGGTTTCCCCAGTAGATACAGTTTGCAAGGGCGACTCTTTTTTACTTGGGGTTACCATTTGTCTCGTTTGTCTCGTATTCAGGGATTTTTGCACAGGGGGTTTTATGGTTAATTTTAATGTAGCAAGTACAGCTGTTAGGAAGTGGTTGACCCAATAGTTTCAGTTTGCAAGGGCGGTTGTTTTTCTTTGGGTTATCCATTTCCATAAACAGTTTTGTCACCATGGAAATTCTTGCTAGCCATAATTTTGAATACACATTTAAGGGTTGCTTATCGGGTGGATTCAGTTTGCAAGGGCGGCTGTTCCATATGGTTTGCTTCCATATATATTTTCATTTTTCTTATCATGTGGGTGACACTCCTAGTTTGTGCTGCGTTTGCCTGGGGTGGGGCGGCTTATGTGCTCAGAGCACATATGCTTTGGCGTTTTCAGTGCCCGCACCTTTACTGGGCCAAACTATGTATCAGAGATTTTAATGATGATACTTGGTATTTAAATAAAAGCGGCTATGGGTCTTTGCCCATAGCCATATTAGCCAATTCTTTGGTTTTGTTCATTGCCCAGTAAACAGAGCTCAGGCAAGGCAGCACCAGGGGGGTGTGTCATTTGAAGGGGTTAGGGGAAAAGGCATAAATGAAATATTTGCTCGCAAATAGAATTTTTATGTCTTTTCCCCGTTGTTAGTGTTTATTTATCCGAGTAGTCCTAGGACCTGGGGAGGAGTTATTGGGGATTGAATTTATCCCCCTCTAGGCTTGAGGGTGGGTCACATGACCTACAAGCCATGTGAGCGTCATTCGTCCTGAATCATCTGCGGTGCAAGACGTGTTTTTATCTAGCCCCCCTCCTCCCCATGTCCTGTCCACTTTGGTTTTACTTACTGCTTAGTTTCGTTTTCAGTGCCCGCACCTTTACTGGGCCAAACTATGTATCAGAGATTTTAATGATGATACTTGGTATTTAAATAAAAGCGGCTATGGGTCTTTGCCCATAGCCATATTAGCCAATTCTTTGGTTTTGTTCATTGCCCAGTAAACAGAGCTCAGGCAAGGCAGCACCAGGGGGGTGTGTCATTTGAAGGGGTTAGGGGAAAAGGCATAATTTTATTTTATTTTATTTTATTTTTTTTATTTTCCCAGACGCAAGCTTTTAGCCAGCAGGGTGTCCAGGCGTCCTATGGACGCCCACTTTTTGAAGAAATTCATGAAAATTGCACCTAATCCTTTAAAAATTTATGATGAGAAATACCTTCAGGACGCCCACTTTTCAATTTCTGGCTAAAAGCCTGCCCAGACGGATATTTTCGTAAACGCTGATGTCACAGCTGTTTATAGCGCATGCTCAAGTTATCTAGCGCATGCTCAATGCAGATTTTTAGCGTTTACGTATCGTTTTAGTGTTTACGTGTGGACAGGTGAAAACGAATCGTAAACGATGGCTGGCTTCGTGTGGACGGGAGCGTTTTAGATTAAAAAAAAATATGCGTTTATGAACGTAAACGTATACGTGTGGACGGGGCCTCAGTGTTTCCGTTCAAAATTTTGGATGATCAACCCCATCAATTGTATACGGGACTCCCCCCCCCCCCCCCCCCCCCCCCCCCCCCCCCTGGCCACCTCATTATTCAATTAAAGGCCCTGTATCACCCATTCGCCTTTGCGGTCGTTTGTTTTTGTTTTCAAATGCTCGTGATTGGCTCTTTCGGGAATTTTCGACTGCGTTAAATTTAATCGTCGAGGCATTGGGTGCGCAATGCATTTTGGGTGATACTGGGCCTTTAAGTTCATTTGTTTTTGCCATAAAAAAAACATAATTTGACCCTGTCCTTTACTAACACCACCTCGTTAATATGAGCACATTTTTATGGCCTATCGGTGGTTCTGTTAACGAGGTTCCAGTCATTGTTTCTGTACTAACCTTTTTAACGAGGTAAAAGTATGGAACCTGGACTCCAAGCAAACCTAGAGAATAACGAAAAAACATCAGAAAACAATACAGACAAGCACAATGACAGCGAAAATGCAAAATCACACCAAGTAGAGTACAGGACATGTCTGTTGGGATAACAGAGATCAAGGAGGACTTTTTCATTTGTATGGAAAAACCATTTGATAAATAAATATATGAAAGGCTAAAATGTCATATAAAACTTTATTGAGTGGCACCCAGGGAGGTTAAATCAATTTTCGCAACCTCTCACAAAATAGACTGTTCAAAGTCCCCTATTTTTCGTTTCTTCATCGAGATTGATCCTTGAAAGTCACGGCGCGCAAAAAACTGTAGAGACTACAAAAACTAATAAAACTACTCCTCCCCCCACCCCCCCCCACTGCACCCTTTCACCTACCTCCTGAGGAGTTTTTGTAGTCTCCGTAGTTTTAAGTGCACCGTGACATTCAAGATGGCAACTAACTGACAACGAGCATGATGAACACACTGGAAAATAGGGGACTGTGAACAGTCCACTCACTCACAGTCCACATTTCCTGGCATTTGGGGTGGTTGTTTATCAGAGGTAGGACTGAAGATGTGTTTTTCTCATCATAAAATCGCAAAACTTACTGAAATATGAAGAGTCTATTGGAAAGTAGTCTTGTAACAGGATGCCATTCTCTGGAGTACTAAACAGTGATATTACCATCACATCACTCTGTTGACAAGCATAGGTAATAAATATGTCACAACACAAAATGTATAAAACACAATTTGTAGTATAATTTTATGATAACATTGAGCACTAAAATGTTCATAAAATCCATAAGAAAAACTATGTTTTGATGCTGCTTCATGTCATTATCAAGTCAAAAAGGTAACATGAAAACTAATATAGATAGTGAAACAACATATAATAGTCCTATGGGTATAGTTCCTAAAGGTGAAAAGAATATTTAATAGCTAGGAAAAATCATAATCAAAATAATGAAATGTATATTTTGCGTGAGTTTAAAAAAACTTGACTTGACTTGACTTGACTTGGTACTGGAAAACAGTTTGTCATGAATACAGGCAGCTTGAGGATTAAGGTTGAGGTTTAATGTCTGTACACAAAAGGAATGCTTTAACATAGTGCCGAAGCTAAATCCATTAAAGGCTTTAAGAATGGGGGAAGGAAATTAGAGAAGGAGGCATAACAGAGAGGGGGTGTTTATTCTAGCAAGTTGGTTTTGGAGAAAACTCAAGAAACGCAAAGGAGTACATGAATGGTTTATACTGGACAAAAGAACATCACACAAATTAATAAATTTAGAGTGTGGTGTACATTTGTACAATGAGGATTTTTTTATTATCCTAATTATTTCATTAAAGGCCCAGAATTGCCCGTTATGCTTCACACACCTCTGTTATTGTTTTGGTTTTCACAGGAGCAAGGCTTCTATTGTTCAGAGGCGTGAAGCATAATGGGCAATACTGGACCTTTAAACAGTTATGTAATGATCAATCCATAAAAAACTAATAGCAACAGAAAAAGATGCAAAAGGCCAGTGAGTAAAAGGAACCAACAACATTGCTAGTATAAAGGGGCAAGGATCATGGATGACACTAAAGGCTAACAACATTCATAGCCTGACCTCTCTAGCGTCATCCACTGTGGTCGTTGTATTCTCAGGCTTCCATCCTGGGATGTGTACAGCATCACAGACTAACAGCTTGGGTTCAGTAGGATCCCAGTACTGCAATAGAGGTCTCCTGCCAGCGATTTCTGCAGCTTGCTGTGCTCTGTTCATGATATCAATGTTTTCTTTGTCATCCTCCTCAGCCCCAGTGCCGTGACCGGTTGAAAAGTCAAATGACTGAAAACTGTCAAGTTCCATGTCCCACACATAAATTCTGGAATCTGGAGAGTTGTTTACCTAGAATGAACAATTGAAACCAATTACCATAAAATCCCAGTTTTAAGCCCTGGTCTTATACAACTTCGTAACTGGGAGGGCTCATAGACCTTTCGCATAAATGGTGGCCGATTTATTACTCTTTCATATGTATGTTAATCAGCCTGTCTAGCCTCATTTAAGTAACAATTCTTTTGAATTTTGCACATCCTTAAGAGGCTATAGTCAGGCTGATAAGCATGAATATAAAAGGATAATAATTTAACCACCATTTATGCAAAGGGTTTATAAGCGGTATTAAAAAAAACCCTTTCAGAATAAACTGATAGAAACAAAGTTAAATTAACTTTTCTCGCAGCATTATTGAGGCATGCTTGAAGACACATGCTGTGTGTGGGGCTTTTAGTAACTGTTGTTCACCTATATTAATATGTAGCTGGTGCAGTGATCACATTGAAGTCAACTGTACTTATTACTCTATGCAACCACACATGATGTTGACAATCATCCACAAAGGTCACAGCTGATGATCACAAACACTGAATGACAAAATTAACACACAGCAATCACACCCAACAACCACCCTCAATGCCCTATAATAGAAATGCTTTGATAAATGCACTGCAATCAACTAACATGCCAGACAATCACACTTTAAAAAATGACTGATTTTTCATACTGTACTTTTAAAATCCTTTGCCTTACCTTATCACACATAATGCTAACTTTCGTTCCATTACAGTTGCACTTGACAGATTTGAGTTTCCCAATCCCTGCAATACTTTCCTCCAGGGACTTAGGATTACAGTGCTGTTTAGCTTCCCTAAGTACAAAACATGTCAATGTCAAAGAGGAGATCTTTGAAACCCAAGAAATTATTTTTGAGATACAAGTATGGTGACAAAAAGCTTTGAATAGTTAAACCTGCACCCTTAGCTTACAGAGAGTATTTATTGTGACAAAAATTATTGTATTTATTATGACAAAAACACCTCCTTGTTTTGGTAATGAGAACAAGCTACATGTATAAGGTTGTAAATGTGAAATATTTCTTACCTTCTTGATAAATCCCAGACTTTGACATAAGCAAGTGAGGTACCAGCGACAAGAAAGTTTCCACATACATCTAACAGAATTGGGTCACCCTCCGTCTCAGAGAACTGCAGGATCTGCTTGACTGTTCCCTGTATGTGCAAAACAGAACATGAAAGTATACCTAAGTAAGGCTGATTATATGGACCTGTTCTGCAGCGTCAAACGGTAGGTTGTATTGTATTTTAGGATGCTCAGTCTCAAATGCCCATCATAAATTAATAGAATGTTTTAATGTTAGGAAGTTCAGTAATAATACTGTAAGGGGTTAAAAATAAATATAAGCTACCGGTACATCCACTAGAGTATCATCATTAAAATCTTAAAAGACAACAGGTGCATGCATGTGTTTTACATGTAGTTCAATTTTACCCTTGGTTCAATTTTTATTTTCTATTGTTCTATTGTTAATATATGATAATGAATATTATAATGAATATAATGAAATAAAAATTGAACCAAGGATAAAATTGAACAACAACATATAAAACTTGACAGAGTACCTGAAATGTTCTGACGTGGATCTTTCCTGGTTCTACAGTGTAAACACTTTGTTCATGAACAACAACAGCTGGAGAATCAGAATTAAAAGAACCTGGAAAGAAAAACAAGACATTTTAGTGTTATTGCCAGCTTGACACTCAAATGCTGGTATTAAAGGTAGAAAGTACGGAAGCCACTAACTAATGCGATTGCAAATGTAAACTCAGAAAAGACAACTCAGTGGACGAATACTTTATAATAAGGCTTTTCTAAATACAGGGTTGTTCATTTTGTTTGCAGATTAGATGCTGACTTACCCTCAGCTCGAACCATGCTTTTGTCACTTGCCACCTCATATACAACCACCTTTTTGCCATTCCATATTGCTGTGTGAGTCTAAATTGTTGAAAAAATATGGTACGATGTGATGTTAGCTTTATAAAAAACATGATAGCGATGATGATGATGATGATGATGATGATGATGATGATGATGATGATGATGATGATGACGATGATGATGAGACAACAGTGGTGATATTGATGGTAATAGTGATGGTGGTAATGGTGGAGTTAAAAACTGACCTTTGTCACGTAAACTCCCTTGATGTGAATATCTGTCTTAAGGTCTTGATGATAATTTGTTGCGAAATTTTCAATGGCCAACTGACTTGGTGAAACTTGAACTGCAGCAATCTGAAACAAGGCAAAGAAAAAACTTGTTTAAAACGGAAGTTCTACTTTGTGACTTGATGTTAAGCCAATTGGAGCTTGAAATAAAGACAATATTTAGACAATTAAACAAATGAAATGTTTATACCCTTTTTTAGTCAACTCCTAAAATCATTTCCAGTACTGCCCTGACGGCAATCCTCCGTTACATTTACGTGCAGACTAGGCAAATCATGCTTATTTTCACGCCAAAATGGCTCAAAATTAGCAGAATATAACTAAATAGTTTCTATGGGGGAAGGGAAGAGGTCCTCCTTTCCTTCCTCTGAAGAGTCCCTGATCACTTACCTCATGATTGTAGTGTGCATTCATTACTTGTTCATTCAGAATAATGACAGTCTCTCCACTATTCACTGCAAGAAGACTTTTGTTTCCACCCCACTGTATCTGAGTCAGCTGTGTTTGTCCCTCCAGTACAGCAGGTGATTGGAGTTCCCATCTGCCTTGTCCTTCAGATTTCTTCTTTTGTGGTTTGGACACTGTATGTTTCCACATAGCCACTTTTCCTTTGTTTGTTCCTCCAGCTAGGATCCCTTCAAAATTATACAAAAAATATTATGTCTTAAAGGGACACTGTTCTGGCTGATATACTGTAGTTCCGAAAGTAATGGCTACCCGAAGGTAACATTCATTTTTGGACCCTCCTAGTTATTCCCGAAAGTAACGCCCCACCTGAAAGTAACGCCCCACTCAAAAGAAACGCCCCACCCGAAAGTAACGGTCCAATCGAAAATACCATATTGAGGTCTAACGTCTCCTGCAGATGGAACAGCTTAGTATTTTACTGTACAAAAATGCTGAGGAATGCCGAAGAATCAACGAGAAAGAGAGAATTAAAGTTATGCCTATTCCACGGTTGTGTTTATCATCATTCTCTTTTTCAATTACTCGCGTATTTTAGGTGCCCGAAAGTAATGGCTACCCAAAAGAGGCGGCCACCCGAAAGTTGCGGCCCCTTGTGCCTGCTAATTCTGCAAGTAACGGGGATCGCTACTTTCGGAACTCTACTGTATTGCGTTTTCGTGATGCCAGGAGTTTGCCTTAAGCTTGCTTTATTGTCTTGAAATACAAAGAAAAACATCTTCAAAAGTGATGAAAACAAAGACATGTTAACTAAAGAGACAATAATGGCTAAAAAGGTAAAACTTGTTTTGTTTCTACATATTTTTATCCAATTAAGGACGTTCGCGCTAATTGTTTATGCGCATCCTTACTGCGCATGCAATTCATGTTGCAATGCCATGCTACGTCATGCACGAGCGCGCGCGCAAGAGAAGAAATCTAAGCACATAAAGGGCTGATAGCCGTTGCATTAACTTTGCTTAGATTTAACTCGCTTGGATGGTCGGTGACCCCCAATTTTTTTCATAGATAATTTTCTTTGCCAATTCTCGACTGATTTTGAAAAAATGAACAAAAAATCAATGTAGGAAGTTTAACTTTTTTCCGTTTTTCTACCCGCGCGCCATTGAATCCTGCCAACTTGCGGCTGTCAGAGTTTGCAAATGCTGTCGTTTAAAGATGAAATTTACTTCAAGGAACGTTACCAGTTGAATGAATTGGCTGAACAGACCTACTCGCATAAAATTGGGGAAAGAAAGTTGCATTTTAGAGATTCATTTGCAATATTTTTAGACTAACAGACATTGGGATCACATCCCGTAAGGAAGACCAATTTTTCAAAATTAGAGAAACGAAGTCGGTGACCCCCTCATTTTTTTGCATTTCTGACACGAGTAACTCATAACCTAGCTGTAGCAAAAGTTTTATAAAAAAATCAATGTTAGAAGATTTTCGCGCGAACGTCCTTAAACGGGGGGTGACAACTCTAACAAACGCTGTTTGAGCAATACTGTGTGGAAATGGTTTTCTTGCTGGCTGAGCTTGCAAAAGAGGCAAGAAATTAAGTTCTCACACACTGAATGGGGGTCTGGTACGAGTCGGGATATCAGGTGTCACGCTTTGACACGTTTCTTGCAATAAAGTGCAGACAAATGGCATTCAGTGTGTGAGAACTGAAAGTTGTCCCGAAAACTTGGAATATCTTCCCGATTTTTTCGGTGACATTCTCGCAAAAATCTCAAACTTCCCGAAATTTTAACAACATTATCTCATGTTTCCCCGAAAATTTTTCGAGTCTCCCGATTCCCGGCAAAATCTTCAGATTCCCGGAAGAATTTTGTTTTTCTCCCAAAACAGGCCTTCTTAGAGTTGTCACCCCCCGTAATTAAGTTGTAAATTTGGTGGCATTTGGCGATATAACATAGAAATAAGGTTAGTAAAATTTTGTCATTTCAGTGGGACAGTACATTTGGCAGAAGTGAGCTGTTCTTTACTTTTACCATTTTGAGAGCGCTCACCAACCAGATGAGGAGTGACTTCTAGAGTTCACTTGCCCAGATTTTTTTTTATTTGCACAGAAACAATTTATAATATTCCTTCTGTCTCCGCCGATTTAAATATTTAAATATTTTTTTTGTAATCACCCAAGAAGATTTATATTCGGAGTGGTGAGTGATATATTCCAAAATGTCAAATTAACAGTATTGTGACAACAGCCTTACCTTTTACTTTATTGTATGATATACAGTTAACCACTTCACCAGATTCAAAGCCACTGCCATCAACTGAAAGTACATAGTTATCATTTTGCTCAAGATTCCACATCCTGGTTGAAAAAAAAAATGTATATAGCAGGTTTGTTAATCAACAGATTTCAAAATCGTTTTCAGTTTTGAAATCCTTGTGGTAAGTTCTTTAAGAATGACAAGTTCCATGTTGTTACAAACTTTCAGGTTACCAGTAACTGTATTAAAATGTAAAATAATGAATTTTACATTCTATAGTGCTTTGGCTGTCACAGGCTCACTATGAATGGCCAATGCATGGGCCCATCCATCTCTAATGCCTTCTGATCTGTTAAAGGTTAATTACCAAATGAATAGGTATTTGTCATAGTTCACAAAGTACATTTAATAATCTAGGATTACCTGACAACATTTTCCCCTGATGCTGTTGCCAACACTTGTCTTCCAGCCCAAATTATTTGGCTTTTATCAGGCTGCCCACTAAGCTTCACCTGAAGAAGAAATTAATGTTGTCAGTAGGCTTTTTGTTACTAAAACTGTCATACACCATCTGCAAGAAATGATCTTAACCCGCAAACAAAATATTAGAAGTTTAGAACATATCAAAATAATAGAAGACCAAGCTCTGGGAGAGGGACTGAAAACTAGACCGTTTCGGGGGTTTTGTTCTCAAAATCTAGTGATAAATGACCTCACTTGAAAAACAATATTATTCAGGATTTGGAAAGTGGCAATAAATAAACAAATTTTACACAAAATAAATATGTATGCCACTAGTACAAATTTATCCTGAAATTTTCACCATGGGTATAATCCCATCAGTTTTAAAGTGTTATTCCAGAAAATATCTACATCTCCCCACGGAAGGTTTCTTGGTTAAATCCCCACCCTCAGGAAATTCCAGTTTAACTTCATACTTTACTTGCCTTAGAAACCACCCCCCCCCCCCCCCCCCCTCCTCAATTACCAAGGACCTTCCTTTGGGGGGGGGGGGGGGAATTGGGATATATTTTCTGGAACGACACATTGGGGCCAAAAACAGACATGTCAACATTTTTTTGCAACCTGCTTCATGAGCAGGCACACTTCTAGAGTGCACCCTGATGTGAAACTATGTGGCTGTTCAATCAACACTGAATTTTACAACTTTGTGAGTTTTCTTGTTCAAGTTGTGCAATCATTTGTACCAGTAAAGACTCACAAACTACATTTCCTTTCATAATAAACAAAGTCAACAGAAGACCATATTCAAGCAATTCCTACATTGTAAAAGCCATATCTTGGAAATGTTTTTTAGCCTTTTCTCCATGAGTGCATAACTATTGCATGTGCAACAAAAATTGGCATCAAAGAGAAAATCCAAGTCCATTAGTGAGAGCATGCAGTTGTATGTCTCAGAAAAACTGTAGTAAGTAAGATGTTCCTAACAATCATCCGGCTATTTGTTTCAGTCTAAGGGCATTTACCATTTGTCAGAACTGGCTGGCCAGACTGGCCAATTCGTATGCGTTATGTCAATATTTATCAGAAATAACGAACCAGATCAGTCAATCTGTAAATAGGAAGCACCATTTTGATGGATTTGTAGGAACAAATCTTCAAAAGGATGCATTCTGTTGACTGACCTGTTCTACCAAAATGGTATTAGCGTTCTAATGACTGCTTTTGCCAATGATACAAAAATGACGAATTCTTGTCAAGTTTCTGCTCACCTTGGCAACTTCAGATGTTGTACCATCATGAGCCACTCTGTGTTGTGAAAGAATCAAACCTTCTGTAACTACAACAATCATGTCCTTCCCTTCACTGTATAACAAGAACTTAACAGCACCTTCGGCTACAAAACACTGTGTGGCACGTCCTTTATCATCAATGAAGTACACGGTACCTATGGTGAAGATGAAATAAAAATTGGGGTATTTTCTTGGTGTATTTCTTAGCTATTGTATTGTGGTGTAGTTATTGTCCAGTGTCTTTTGAATCTTGTAATATATTACGTCAATAAGAATTTGGTGATCGCAACATTCGCAACATCAAGAAAAAGCCAAAAATTGACATTGGCAGACATTTTGTCAATAGGGTAATTTTCTAATGGCTGAGTCAAAGGAAACAGGTCGGAAATGGCCTGAAAGGTGGGTAGTGTCCTTTGTTGCATCCTCCATTATTGACCTTCCCACCCACCCACCCTGGAATTTCATGTTAGGATGCTGAGGAAATATAATGTGCAACTTTGTAATTTTGTTAGTATCCCCATTATTGAGCTTTATGATACATGTATGTGTACAATAAAGGTCAGACTGCAGCAGTCAGCTTGGGATGGCGTGTAAGAAATGTTGTCACTCTGTTGTCATGAAGTCCTACACACTTACCATCTGCTGCTCCAAAAAAGAATGAATAATCAGAAGACGGAGCACTTGATTTATTGCTTTTCCGCCAACTTAACATATCCAGTGCAGCCTCATCCCCAGCAACAGCAGCTTTTGCCATGCTTGATATATCACTGTAATAAGATTTAAAACTTAACCCATGAGCTCCAAAGAGTGCCAAAAAAAATTGTTCAAGAAAAATCTTATTTTATTTTTATAAATATTTTATTTTGTAAAATAATGAAAATCAATTGGTACCATGCAAAAGTACTGCCAAAGAGGTTTCATTTGAATGGTCACACCATAGGAGGGGGGTGGATAGGTTTGTGGATCGGTGGATTTGGACTTGAAAAACACACAGATTGCGGATTTTAGCGATAAATGAAGCAGATTCATGGATTTTAAAAATCATTGCGGATCACAGATCAACCGAAAATTTTGGCCCGGATTGTTGGTGTTTTGTCGACTACTTTTTCCAGTTTCACCAACAAAAGCAGAAAACTTTGAGTAAAATCTAAATATTGCACAAGAAAAACAAAAATTACCTGCAACATGCGTGCCGTATATTTATACTGCGGAAAGTTTTAAAGTAATGCGGATCCGGATTTGAATGAAAATAACGTGGATCGACGGATTGGCAGATTTGCATACCCCTATTCACCCCCCTCCCATAGGATTTTGTCAACATACTCAGAAGTTAGAACTACACAACACATCTCCATAATTGACTCTGGGAGTGAAAAGGTTAATACTTAGTCTTCTCAAACTTGTTAATAATTCATCAAGTTTAAACACAGAAGATCATAAGCATGACTGTGGTTTGGAAACCCGATCTTAACCTTTTCACTCCCAGAGTTAGTTATGGAGACATGTAACATAGTTCTAACTTTTGAGTTTGTTGATAAAATCCTATGGTGTGACCATTCAAATGAAACCTCTTCAGCAGTACTTTTGCATGGTACCATTTGTTCTAACTTTTGAGTTTGTTGATAAAATCCTATGGTGTGACCATCCAAATAAAACCTCTTCAGCAGTACTTTTGCATGGTACCATTTGTTCTAACTTTTGAGTCTGTGGACAAAATCCTATGGTGTGACCATTCAAATGAAACCTCTTTAGCAGCACATTTGCATGGTACCATTTGTTATTCAATACTTTACAAAATGAAATTTGGGAATTTTCTTGAATTTTGATATTTGGCCCTCTTGGGAGTGAAAGGGTTAATAAGCACAGATTTTGGTGACCAGTTTGAAAAGCTATATCAAACAACCAAAAGTCTGTGTTACAGAGTTTCATCAGGTAACCAAACACCTCAAAGTTGGTTAAAAAAAACCTCGGCTTTTTCAACCTTCTTCTCAATGTTTGGAGATCCTGATGAAACACTTTTCCTCATGTTTAATATATTACCTATGGTAACCATATTAATAACAGTCGCATGTATAGTTTAATAGTTTTAAAGAGCTGTGGCATTTTGCAACTAGAAAATTGTTCCTACTTTGAAGGGTAGAAAATAATGCATATGAAATGCATGTGAAATATACTGTCCTGGTCCACAAAGTAATTGGATTACAACTTTGGCCAAGGCAAAATATAGCTTATAAGCTCACAGATGAAGCTTGTTTGAATTTGTCGTTCACCAGACCATGAATGTATACTTACTATTCAGGAGTTGATGGTGGTTTGAAAACACAAGCTGTTATTGGCGACGAGGCATCATGTTGGTACAATGGTGACTGCTGAAGACGACCCTTCTGATCTGCTTTCCAAATAGCAAGGATCCCAGTCTACATAGAAGAGCATGTTAGAATAGGACCAAATTTTCCAGGGAGAACATTGAAATGTATGCTTGACTGAATGTATTGAGTGTGTAAAATTAAGAAAAGGCTGGCAGTTGATTTTTTTGAAAACAAAATACATGTAATAATAATAACATGGAAAACCAGAGACAAACCTTAGAGTAAGTTAATCCAAGAACCATGTATGGTATTAACCCTTTCATGGCCAAGTTTCCTCAAATTTCATTCTCTTCGTGGCCAAATATTTTATTTCCCAAATGGCGTCAGGTGACTATGGTCCCCTTTGGCCACATATGGGTGCGAAAGGGTTAACAAGTAAATATTCTATTATAAAATGCACTGCCTTGAACAAGGTTCAGTAAAACAAGGATAAGCTTACAATGCTTAGCAAATGACATATTATAAATAAAGCACTTTTAAGTACTAAATACTTTGCTTTCCAAAATGTAGATCACTTAACACGTACACCTACATGAACAAAAAAACATACATAATAGTTATTGTTAAAAATTTAATGCACTCTCATGTACATTTAAACCTTGCTGTGTGTACAATTCTTGCAAAGTGACTTATAGATCTGTAATGACAAATTAAATCTCTTTTTCAGTCACATCAATATCCTGAGACCACTTCTAAGGAACCATCTATCCTGATTGACCACATTTATTAGCAGTTTGGCTGGTCACTTGCAAGAGCTTTGCCCAAAGTAGCATACCGTAAAATACTGCTTATGAGCCGATCTGGTTATAGGCCAACCAGTTTACTGTAAATGCATAATAAAACATTTTTCTGGCTATTAACCCCCGTCTATAAATATGCACACCACAAATTCTTAACAGCAATTCTTTAAAAAATGACACCAAATTTATTAAAACAGCAATTCTTTATCACAATATTTTTTGCTTGTCAGCCAGAAAAATCTTGTTACAGTATTGTATAAGTCCAGGGCTTATAAGTGGCTTTTAAGGGTATTACAGTTACTGGGTGAACTGACCTCATCACATGTCACTAGTCTGTTTCCATTGTTACTCCACTGAATAACCTTGACAGGGGACTGATGAAAGGATGAAGCCTCATGTAACTCATGGTCATGCTCATTCCAAATCAACACATCACCACTCTGCCAACCAATCGCAAGGATTTTTCTCACAGGGTGCCATGTGATAGCTGTTACCAAGCTAGAACGCTGGATCGAGGAATCTTCGACTATCTCACCCTGTAACACATAAAATATGAGAATGTTAAATGCAATTCTGGCAAGGTTTACTGAGGTAGAGTAGGCCGGGAAGCATTTTATAAACAAATAAAGAATTTCAAGTCCAGAGGTTTCTGAAACCTATAACATACAGTTAAACCACTTCCCATAAGTGACCACAATTCCTGATCCTAAGAGCTGTCAATTGCAAGAGAGTCAACTACACTAAAAGTAATAACCATCGAGCCTTCACAAACATCCAGCTTTATACGACAACTAATTCCAGGACAAAAGATACCAACTACACTGTACATGTACATGATTTATCCTTCTTAAGGGAAACAATAACTTGTTTGACAAAGTGGGAGTTGGTACATTCAAATCACTGCTTAACAGTATCCAAGGGAATGAAGAAGCAATTCCCAGATCAACACGTGGAACCCTTTTCAAAATGGTGTTATGGATAACCACCATCATATATTGTACATATATGACCGAGGGAAAACAGGATACAACGTAGTGTACTGGTATGTTTTCTGAGAGCTTTTGTATATAAAGTACTTGTACATTCAAGGCTTTGGCTAAATACTTATGTGAATAGCCACAAAATCTTCACACTAGACCCTCCCCCTCCCCCCCCTCTGGGATAAACAAAAATGAGAATCATCAAGACTTGACTCTCTACTGATCATTGTTGTATACACTTGAACCTCCTTAACCCTTTCGCTGCCAAGTTTCCTCAAATTTCATTCTCTTCATGGTTAAATATTTTAACACCCAAATAGCGTCAGGTGACTATAGTCGCCTTTGGCCACAAAAGGGTTAATATGGACCCCGGAGGAGCATGAGGTGTCTGTATTATAGAGGTAGGGATTGTATGAATTTGGTATCTTCTGGGCCAAATTAACCGTCTGTAATAGAGAAGTGTCCATAAGAAGAGGTTCAACTGTACTTTTATTGTATTTAGTCAGTTATAATTTTCATGAGAATCAGAGAGAGTTCAAACTATTACACTTGCTTGACTGCCAACTCTGGTGCACTTTTATCACGTTTCAACTCTTTTTAACTCTCATTCTCATTTGATTGTACAGCAATGTTTAATAGTATGACATAAAAAAAATATTACCTCGTCAAGGTAGAATTCAACAGAACCTCCCACGTCTGGTTCATTTTTTGAAGCAACTGCTAAAAGAGGATAATTGCTGTGCCAGGTTATATCAGTTTGTATTGCTACAGAAGGAGACTGAATCTTATGGTCAAAGTAAACTGCCATACTTGTAGACGAACAAGTGGATACAACTCAATTAACACCAAGCCACGACAGGTGATGTGCTCTCATAAAATCATGTATGAGATCCACAATTTCTGTTTACTAAACAATGAAGATATGGCTTGTACGTTCAGAGAAACCAGTGAGAGAGAAATCTCGACCTCGATAAGATTGACGTTCTTTCGTGAGGATTGATCGCTCGTAAAAATACTTATTTTCTTCCAAGGCGAACAAAAACAGCTATACGTTTTGAAGACAAGAAGAATGTGCTATTCTTCTTCTTCTTTTATCCACAGGATAACGGAAATTAAGGCAAACCAATATGGACCACTCACGACAATATAGCAACAGGCCACTGTTGCCACGCAAGATTATCGTCCGTTCTCGGGAGGAAACCTTCAAAGAACAAATGTTATTTATAAACCGTTGAATAGGAGAATTCCAAAATAATGATTTTCTCTGGTTAAAATATCCAACGAGCTAAAAAGACGCGAATTTCAAGCCATTTTTTCACCATCATTCGCTAAAACAAGCGCTGGTAAAATTTATAAAAGCCCGGATATGCTATTTTTGTTTGTATTGCCGCTGACTAGTGCCTAGCAACGACCACCTGCGCAAAATTCAAAATGGCTGGAGGCGGGCTTCATAGTTCTGTATTTCTTGTCATGGTCTCTGGACAGATAGAGTCCGCAAGGGTGAGATGAAACTTGCTTCAAACTCAAAGTTCTATTGGATGTTTTAAAACTGTGTTTTTATTTATTTATTTATGGCTTTTAGTTTCCCGAGTTTGACGATTTGTACTGCAAATACAGTTTTGTTTATGGTCAGGATTGGGTCGTTACGTCTGTAAGTACTTTTATTTCTTGCAGTTAGACGATTCTTGATATCGTTTCTCTGCTACCATCCTTCATTCCCTTTACAGTAGCTTTTAATTTAGTGATCAAGTAGTCTTCTTTGTTGTGTTTTCGATCATAACGACAATATATTATGCTCAAGTGGTAAATTATCAATGACGTCATGGCAATGTAATTATTGTACAAAATCTAAGGATAATGGTCGATTTACTGATTTATTGCTCTTTTTAACAGGGTTGGGAAGAAGGGCTTTCCCAGACCACGAAAAAGAGTTTAGACAGACGACAAGTCTTTGTGTTCAATTTCCCATTGGATATTACTTTCAAAAGTACAAGTCCCTTTGGTTGTAAGTAAAAATTGCTTGAAGTAACAGCTCTCGGTAGTTTTCAGTTAAACAAGGATGCTGTTTGTTTTGGAGAATGACCTACTGATGACTTCCTGTACAAGGACACCCTAATGGGATAATGGAACATGTTATCTTTTACTCTGCACCTGTTCTGTGCTGCGACATATCAAGACCCCAGAATGAAAATTTTAGAGACAGAAAAAATTTGCAAGATGAAGAGGGACCCATGACCCTTGGGTTCCTCCCCTCACGACTGCCTACCACCTCCAGGAAGAAGCAAGCCTCCAAAAGTTGCAATACCCTAAAGTAATGAACTCAAATCCAACTCAACTTTCTGTTCAACATCAATGAGGAAAGAAGGAATACACTTTTGCTGATGATGATACATACATACATACATACATACATACATACATACATACATACATACATACATACATACATACATACATACATACATACATACATACATACATACATACATACATACATACATACATACATACATACATACATACATACATACATACATACATACATACATACATACATACATACATACATACATACATACATACATACATACATACATACATACATACATACATACATACATACATACATACATACATACATACATACATACATACATACATACATACATACATACATACATACTTACATAAACTTTATTTCACCTAGTATTTACAAGTAGCCAAAATTGATTGTCAGTGAAAATCACAAGTGTAGTTTGCCAATATTAATTTTGACGTGTCAGATATCAGCAACTTTGATCACTGGCAAAAAAATCACTTTTCAGTAAATGGTACCTTTTTAGCAAGAATTGAGTGTGTTCATATTTGCACAATTCTAAGGTGTTAAGTAAATTATCCTTGAAATATTGTTTAAATAATGATGTTTGTTTAGGGCCTCAACTAGTGATCAGTTGCTATGGCTTGGATTTTTACGGTCATGATGTTGTGCGAGGATATGGTGCGGTACATGTTCCAATCTCACCAGGAAGGTAACAATCCTTTGGTTCTGATGAGAGATTGTATGTTCTTGAGAATCATTTTATCCTGTCGAACCTCCCTAATACGGACACCAAACGGACTGACCCATGCCAGGTGTTCGCATTGTAGAGGTGTCCATATTAGAGGGTAAGAGTTAGGGATGATATGAACTTTGGAATGTTTGGGACCAAGAGAACTGCCCATAATAGGGTTGTGTGTATTATATATATGGTGGCGTCCGTAAGGAGGGGTTCGACCGGCTGTATTATTCTTGACAAGTTATCTATAACTTAGAATATTTATTGCTTGATTTTATTTCTTCTCAGTCCTACTTCATGAAATTAATTTTGAGGCTCCAAATTGAAGGGCTTCCGGCAAGAAGTCCTAAGTATGTTTTTGGTAACTTTCACTAAAAATGTATGTTTTTGGCCTTTAAAAGCACAGTTTTGTCAAATTAATGATTTATTATTGTTAGGGTACTTAAAACAGATCCAAAATGGGGAAGAAAATCCACATCTTTGAGAAAATGTTTTGGGCCCCTACGACACCCTATGGCCCCCAGGACACCCTTCATGTATGTATGTTTTCAAAAAAAAATTTATTCTGTTCGAAGATAGAAGCTTTGTTGACCTGGTTTAAATCTTTTCAGTCATATTTACATGATCCAGTCATAATTTTGGCAAGCGGGTCCCTTTGACGCTAAAAATCCAAGATTTCAGTGAAAATTTTCCAAAAACGTACTTAGGACGTTATTGCCAGGAGCCCTTCAATTGTATTTAATTCAGTCCTCTTGTTTGCCTTTTTTTCAGCCACACACGAGAGATTCCAATGTTTGTTCCTGAGTCATCTTCAAAATTTCAGAAATTTATAAGGTGAAGTTTTGTATTTTTTTTTTTTGCATTTTCTTTTTAAAAGTTAAAATACTATCAACAAACCTAGTATGTTTTTGTCACTATTAAACTATTTTTTTTTTATCTTCTCAGTTGGTTCTTTGGCAGGAGACCAGAGTTTGTGGACCCAAAACTTGTCGCACAAGGAGAAGGAAGAGAAGTGACTAGAGTGAGATCGCAGGGTAGTGTGAAAGTAACATTCAGCGTTGTGACACGGGACATGAAAAAACTTGGTTACGACACGGAACCTGCAAGTGTAGCTATTCCACATTTCGCTCCTGGCCATGCTGGACTCACAACAATAAGACCAGAATCTCAAATGCATGGAGCTGAAAGCCACTCATAGCAAACAAAGATTGCAGCAGGAATTTGAAGAAGTACTAATCACAAGATCCACTTTATGACTGGTCCTTGTGTCACTGAGACATATATTGTCAACTTTCTCAAGGCGAAAGGAACTTCAGTGGCTGGCTGGTTCAAGAAAAATTTTAATTATCTGTAACTGGAATAAGCTGGTCCCAAAAGTGTTAGGCTTGGACAGATTTCACCGTGTGCAGCACTAGTCAAGTAACCATAAAAGCTGCTGGTAGTCCAGTTCATGCTCATATTTTTTGGGCATGGCTCCAGCCTCCAATAACATTGAATTATTTCCATTTTATCCCTATGGCCAAGTTGCCATTAGTGCGATAATCGCAAGCATAAGCAGCATGCCCATGAAGTACTGTTTAGTTTTTGTGGGTGTTTCTTGGTGTTGCAGAAGCCATTGTTGGTTGGCTTGTGTTGTGGTGTGGGTATTGTTCAATGTCTTTTCTTTTACGTCATTTGGTGATCACACCATCTGCAACACCAAGAAACTACGTTTTTGTGCTTATGCTGGTGCTTTTTTTGCTAGTATTAAGAATGCTGTTTCAAAGATATTTTGAATTCAATTTCTGGCGAGTTCACATTATTGAATTAAGCATGCCTTTGAAAGTAGGTATGGGTTCCAGCCGATGATGGGAAGTACCAAGCGGTGTTTCTTACTTTATGTTTGTAGTTCCCATTTAGTGAAATAGGCACAAGCAAATGGATAAGCTTCTTTTCTTTACTTAACTTACTCTTGTTCATGCACAAGTGAGAACCAGGTTTAATAGTCAGAAACCAAAACATAAACTACCATGTGAAACTGTATGTATGTATGTGTACCAGTCACACTTTACAATGGTCTACATGTACTTGAAAAAGTTTTAGTTTGTTATTAATCTCCACCTTATTCATACATAGGTCTGATTTGCGCCGCTCACTTAGGTCTTGTTTTACTCCCCAAGAAGAGAGGGGGTTAGTGTCGGCTCATTTTTCCCACAAAAAATATTGCTAATTGAGCCTTATTTATATCCCAAAGTTTTTAATAGTAAAAACAATGGACATGTTGTAGTCGATTCATTTTCTTGCACAAGTGACATATCAAAGAAATTTTATGCTTTGCTTCTATGTTCTTTGCTATGTATCTGTAAACTTTAAAGTTGTATATAAAAAATGTAAGAAATGATGTAAACATAAATTTTTAATATTGTAATAAAGAAATAATTTATCTTGTTGTGAATGGACCTTTCCCATAATAAAATTTTCAAAGCTTGACTGCATTTTCCATGAATTTCTCCCAACATATTGAGATGCTGTTTTGACTAATACGTTTGACCAGAAAGTTCAAGTGAGCCACTGTTAGGAAAACCCTTTCGCCTAAAGTTGAGCAAGTGTATCACCAGTAATGTGATTCTAACTTTTGATTCTGTGATGAAAGTATGACCAACTGAGCGGTACTTTCCTGAGTTATGTTAAACAAGGTGGTTCTAACTGTCGAGTCTGCAGATGAAATCCTAAAAATAGCTGACCTTTCTAATGAAAGCTATTGAGCAGATTTTTCACTATGGTGCTGTTTATTACAATGTATATGTTGTGGTTCAAATTTTTTATCTGGTCTGAAAATGTTCAAACAAACCAAGTTAAGGTAATGAATCCAAGACAAAGGAAAATAAAAATTAAACTGGTTTGAAAAGAAAAATTTGAACTACAACATACTCTACATGGTGATCTCAATGTTAGATGCTATGAATGAAATCCTTTTGAATGATCACATAAAGCAGTGTAAAACCAAAGTTACAAGAAGCACTTTACCGCAGTGCTATTCATCTTTTCCCAAATATTTTAGATTTGTATCTTTGCACTTTTAGAGACAAATGTTTCAGTTCAGATAAACTACAAGCTGGCACCAAATTGTTGTAGGTAAGTTTTTATTAATTAGTATAAAACATAAGGAGAACTGTACAGTTTATATAAGCAGTTTTTCAATGGACTGCTGAAGTGATTGGATCTGTGGCTTCAACTGGGATCCCTCGTTGATAGTAACAGCTGTGGCAATGACTGGGCGTGAAACACCACATGCACGACCAAGAGCCTGCTTGGAACGAACAAATACATATGGTACATTCTTAAAGAAAAAAAGAAAAGGATTGTTAAGTTGTGATTGGGCAAAAAAAAACAACAAGTACAATCTATACTCAACCCTTTTAGCTGCTAATAAATTCTTTAACAACTAAAAAATGACAGGTTCAGTGAACAAGGCATGAATGACATTAAGCTGATTTTTTCCTTCTGTTAAGCACTGCATCATTTCTGGTTACATTAGGGACTTGTTTTCACACAACCAACGATGTTGTGTATTTGTTTGCTAATTTCTAGAATTTGGCCATGGTTATGACCAGATTTACCTACTTGTAGGAATGTAGCAACTCAAGCAAAGCAATGGTAGGATGGTTTGTCTTTTTCAAAGGAAACTAAAAAGATGCTTTTCTTGACTTTCTAGGCAAAATAGTAGCTGTATCTATGAGAAAATTCTTTGAAATTATAGGCTTTGGTGAGGAAGCAAATGTTCAAAGGTTTTGTTGATGGAAACTTGCTCATCAAATTATATTGACCAGATGTCCATCTGCCTATAATATTATTATTAAACATCTTGTAGACTGACCAAAATATATATCTTATTGACCAAGCGCGAGGGCTGTACTGGGAAAATATCGGCCCGAGGTCTTGACAGTAAGGGCCGAGTGCAGCGAGGTCCGTACAGAAAAGACCTTGGGCCGATATTCTCCCAGTACAGTCCCGAGCAAGCTAGGCTAATAAGGGATTTATTACACGACTCCTGCCAGCGGGAGGATCGCTCGGGATCATTCGGGACAATGTCCGGTCCAATACACTTTATTCATAAATGGCGGCGGATTTATTATTCTTTTGTATTTTTTTAAATTAGCCTCACAAGCCTCGTTAGCATGTGCAAAATTCAAAAGAATTTACACGCTAAAATGAGGCAAATTAACATAGATATAAAAGAATCACGAATCGGTCGCCATTTATGAATAAGGTGTATACTTAGAGAATATTGGACCGGCAATCGAGCATTCTGATTGGTTGATTTTAGTTATTGGCCCTCTGACTGTCTTAGTTGTGTAAAAAAAATTACTTATATCAATCTTGCAGTAAGCTATTCAGCTATTACAAAACCCTATTTCAGAACTACCAAAATTTTGTCTTACCTTGTCTTCACACAGTAATGGTAGATGCAGCAGGATTTCTAGTGGCTCTGTATCTGCTGCCATGACAATAAATTCTGCAATGCCACGGTTCAGGCATTTGGTGGCTTCATTAGCCCCCTTTCTGAGCTGTTTGTAATTTGTTGCTTGCTGAATCAGATCAAGAATTGTCACCGTCAACTGTGTATCTGCCAGAGGAAAGGCCTTTGGGTTCACATCATCATTTGCCTAGAAACAAGTCATAAAATAATGTCAAAATACAACCACTAAGCACACATCTTCCCACAACTTGACCTATAAAGGACAACCGGTTGAAAATAAATGAGATGAGAAGTCTACAGACACAAAGCAAGTAACAGCAGCTTTCTAAAGACATTGAGCCTGTACTATTATAATAATAGACCCTGTGCCATATTGTTGTAGACTTTCACGCATTTGTTTTTTTTGGGTGGGGGGGGGGGGGGGGGGGGGGGGGGGGGGGGGGGGGGGGGGGGGGGGGGGGGGGGGGGGGGGGGGGGGGGGGGGGGGGGGGGGGGGGGGGGGGGGGGGGGGGGGGGGGGGGGGGGGGGGGGGGGGGGGGGGGGGGGGGGGGGGGGGGGGGGGGGGGAGGGGGATTCTCAGGTATAAAAATTATGGGGTAGTGTGAATGAGGCCAAACTTTTAGACACCAGAAAAATTCCATTTAGGATAAAATTACCCCGATTTTTAAGGAAGATCAAAGGAGACTATGCTGGCAGGTTAATTGTTACATTTCCATAAATTCAATTATTTACATCTTCTGTATGCCAGAAGAAATAAAGTTGAGTTCAAGTCACCCTTCACAGACATCCCAGCATTAATTTGTATGTTGCTGTACCCTACATTCTATATCAAAATTCTAACAAGGCTTTGAGACTTGAGTTTAGTTTTATTAGTTTGGCCAGACTTGGCAGAGATCCCCCAACAGCCTGCATCAATTACTGTGGGACCATAACTGCATTCCCCTCCCACAAGGAAAACTTGTCAGAAGTTCACTACTCTTTTCAAACAAATGAATTATTTTTTAATGTTGCCTATTATTATAGTAAACGTCACTGCCCAGTGATGCAGTCATCTGAACTGAGAGTTAAGCACAGTCAGAGTCACAGTCTTGTTTTCTTTGTATCCAAGTCTTTTATGCATGAGAATAAAAGACGAACAATCTTCAAAAACATTAAATTTTTGGCATGAAGCCTCGAGAGTCGTGCTAGAATTTCGACATGTCGGACATCGGCTATTATGGCAGCAGCATACGAGAACCAGATTTAACCATGAAGTCCACATGTACATTTGTCTCATACTCGTATCATTAGGGGGTTGTATGACCTTCCAATGACTTCAACCATGTTTACACCATGGCCACTTTGGGGTAAGGTAAAAAAGCTTCTGCTGAAGTTAAAATTTCAAGTCAGTGGCTGCCCAAGTAAATAATAATTAAATTTATACGAACACTTTATTTAAAGCAAGAGACATGCATCTGAAATAACGGTATGAGAGTTATCTGCTCGTTTTCACGTGCTTTTTTATCGAACAGAGCTAAGTATAAAGTATGGCTGTTTTTCGCATTCAAATAAACAAAATGCATCAAAGGTATTAAGTTTGTCATCTTACCATCTTATTTCTCTGGTTTTAGGTCCTCTCGGCACAATGAAGCTTCACTGAGGACAGAAATCACCAACTTCTTGGACAAAACTCTACGTCCCTTGATCGTTTTGCTTCACACGTGTGTGAAGTCGCTGGAGTACGCGACCATGGAATCATGGGAAGTAAACGAGCACATTTGCTACTGACCCCTCCCTGATAAGGCACTGGTCTGGGCATCCAACGAGGAATGTTAACTGTGGCGTTGTACTGTTTTTTCATATCATTTTTGTGCTTTTAAAGGAAACTATCTGAAAGCTAATACAATTTGAGCTTTTCGGTTCTTTTAGCCAAATATTTCAGCGGCAGAAAATTTTAGGGAAAAGGAATCTTATCTTACGAATATCCAAGAGCGCCCATCCTGAATATGCTCATCACATCCGGAATCATTCACCTTACGCCATATTAAAACATGCAGGGCTGATCTGACCACTTAAAAAAGTAATCTTTGCGAGACACCATCACGACAGAAACCGATAAAGTAGGATCGCAACCGTGGACAACTGTTTCGTTATATCTCTAAACCGTGCTGAAGAGTTGCAATAACAACGAAACAGCTGTCCACGGCGTGTAGCGATATAACGAAACCGCCGTCCACGGTTGCGATCCTACTTTATCCTACTTTATCGGTTTCTGTCGTGATGGTGTCTCGCAAAGATTAATTTTTTACGTAGTCAGATCAGCCCTGCAGTTCATTGTCAGTGTTTGTTCATTTTTTGGTTGGTTAGGTCTCAGCTCTCTTGCAGATCCTACCGCATTATCGTTTGCGGTCCTTTGCAGATTTTACTTTTATCAGTTCTATATATTTTGGGACCGTAGGTCTTTACAGATCCGATATGCTGTGTTTTCTTAATTTAAGCATGGTTTTCCCATGCGTTTAAATGTTCAGATCGGCTTTGTCCGTCTACATTTTTCTTTGCGTGACATCTTTGCGACTGGGCTTCTTGTTCCCCGAAACACGTGATGTGGCAACGCGCGATTCGGGTCGAGTACATAGTACGGAACCTGATATGGTGAACGGGTCATTGTGTAATCTATTTGCGCTGGCATTCTTGCTAGTGTCAATTAGTTCATCGCTACACCGTGCTGAAGAGTTGCAATAACAACAAAACAGCTGTCCACGGTTGCGATCCTACTTTATCGGTTTCTTTCGTGGTGTCTCGCAAAGATTACCTTTTTACGTAGTCAGATCAGCCCTGCAGTTCATTTTATGTTATTTCAAATTAGGCTGAAATACAGCTCATCTCAGCCAATCAGATTTCAGAAATTTCTAAGCCAGTAGTAAAAAGATAGCTGAAAATGTTGTGCGGTGCCTCCAAATCTAGAAATGTGCCTTGTTATCGTAATTGGAACTGATGTCTAACGAAATCTCAAAGATGCCTTGTCACAGGTTTGCTACAATTAAAAATACCTTCCTTACTTTCTTGAACGCTGTAACATTTTCTCAGAGGATAGTCGTGCAGTCAAAAAACTAGAGTAAGCGCATAAAAAATCACCTGTCTCGGGGAGAAATGGCAAACAATTAATGGACACTTGCTAATACCAATAATATAAGAATCTCTCTTGCTCATCTTGTCACTGGAAAGTCGAAACAGTTTTTGTAAAACTAAAAAATAGGAGCAACAAATTTGTTTGGATGTTTAAAAACGTCCAATAGCAAGCTATAATCTTGGACATTTCAAATGAAAAATAAATTACTACACTAGCAGTAATCACAAATTATGGAGACGCGTTCGAAGGAATTTTCGGAGGAAATGAGCCCCCGAAAAAAAAAACAATAGGGGCGGCCATTTGGAAGACCGACCACCAAGAAATCTCAAATTTTACTGCACAAAAACCACAGGACAACCAACACGAAATTAGGATTGCGTTCTTCGAGCGCGACTAAACAACAATAATACAGCGTCGGACTCCTGGGCATGCGTACTGGCCTTTTTACCGCGCAGATATCTGTGGTTATTCCGGAAAACTCCGAGATTTGATGACATCGATTTTCGTTTCGGCTGAACAATCAAGGGATATAAAAAAACACCAATTCTTCAACAAAATTTATTTTTAATCACCACATATTGGCAGCTTATAAAATAGAAATTACCAGTAACTTTATGACGTTTATCTCAGAGATCACAAAAGCCTATTCTACAATAGCTAGACCTTTTTTTGGATTAGCTCAAATTCTTTTGAGGTACCTAACTGACCAATAAGTTTGTCACAGATACAAATGCTCGCATTTAAAAGTTACGTCTTACTTCTCACTACAGTTGAAGGTTCCCTTACTTCCGTTATTTTAGTCGTCACGCAACGACTCTTGGACAAAACACGTCACGCCAGAATATAAAACGTGACAGCTCTCAAACGTTGACGCGACCCCTCACGACAAAAATAGTCAGACAAGGTCTCTGTCACGCAACTCTCTCACAATATTCGTTCCACGGTAGAAGAAACAACGGCAATAAAGGAAACTAATCTGCTAACGGGACTGTACATATCAAAACTCCGTACACAACCTTCTGATGAAAAACTAACTATACTCTATTACATTACCACCTTTGAGGGTTTGATTTCCCACAAAAACCTTATACGAATCCCATGAATTACGTTAATATAGATTATTCCCCAGCTTTCTCAGTGCGTTTCTTTTCACTCAAACCTTCTGCAAAGTGTCTTCTCGCATCTAACCAGGCACATATCTATTTAATATATTTCCACTGAAAATAGATCTTAGGGAGTTTCATTCCCTTGTTTTTGACTAAATTAAAAATTACCTGTTATGAAAATAAGTTGACGATTAGTTAAGAAAGAGAAGAGAGGAAGAATAACTATTCCATAGCTGAGTTGACTAAATTACAGAGTAGTTGGTAATTTAGATGTTCGGAAAAGTTTTAATTCAGTTAACCATAATTCTGAAACATTGATATTTCAAAACATCATTTGTTACAATCGTAACGTCGACTTTATCAAGTAAAACTAGCTAATATCGGACTCCAGGACAATTTCATTATAAAAAGCTAACTATACCTTAAAGCAACAAGAAAATTTTCTTTGATCAAAGAAAGACACACGAAAGACACCACATCAGAAAAGCGAAGGAAACTCAAAGTACACAGAGGTGATTTTAAGTGTTGCCGGGTGAGTTTTCTCGCGAATCTAAGAATCTGCATTGGCTTCTCCCGTAGCGTCGCCGTCCCCGGGATCTGCCGATCTTTCTGCTCGGGGTTTTCTCCTGGGTTCGGGAGGGGTGGTGAATCCGCTGCGGCCGGTTGTTGTTCCGCCGCCACGGCCCCTGAAAACAAACGCACAAAATTACAAACTTTCACGCTACAAAAGATAAGAGTAAAACGCATTTACTATGAAATACATTTATGATAATTTTATATAGCAGTATCGCGCATTTTCTCTACCAGCGCAGTCGTCGCTCGCGACAATCCATTCTAGTTCAAAACAATATTTTACAATAACTGAAATTATTCTCGCATGCTGATTGGTCAATTTTTATCATCAATAAGAGTACGGAACATAAAATTTTAATTTATGCAAGATGTTATCCTGTCAATTTTTTAGCCAATGAAATTTCTTTATTGTTATCAGTTAGCCAATGAGAAAGCGAAAAAACTTATTGACAATAATTGCGTCAGTTTGAAAAAAAAACTCGGCAATTTGTCATGTTTACCTTGCGTTCACTCTTCATTTCATTTCATTTTATGATTTTGGCGTTTTTGTTATTGTAAAAAAACAAATTGACGTCAGTTTTTTATGCGTCTGTCCTCTTATTGATGATAAAATTCGTCATAAAATTGTCAAAATTTGCTGTGGATCCACTCACCGGATCCACAGCACTTTGACAATGTTATGACGAATAGACCAATTCCGATATATTAAAATTCATACTTGGCTCCGAGGCTTAGGGGAATAAAACAAAAGAAATCACATCGAGGTTCAGGTATGAATAATTTATTTCTTTTGTTTTATTCCCCTAAGCCTCGGAACCGAGTATGAATTTTAATATATCGGAATTGGTCTATTTTATCATCAATAAGAGGACAGACGCATAAAAAACTGACGTCAATTTGTCAAGTCAATAGGTTTCAGCAATTCCTTTCAAATTCTTGAACATTGTAAATCAATACTCCACGTTTCAGTTTCGTCATGACGCCATTATAAACTACGCATTGGTTGTTGACAATAGAGGGCTTAGCTTCTTTCACCTTGAGATCTCCATAGACCAATTCGGCTAACGCATTGTTGTACCCAATTCAAACCTTCTGGGAATAAGATTCTTTGTTCACAATATTTCCATATAATTTCCATATCAATGCTTCATTGATATGGAAATATGACGAACAAAGAGTTCTAATCCCAAAAGGTTTGAATTGGGTACAACAATGCGTTAGCCGAATTTGTCTATTGAGCTTCCGACTTACAAATATAGGTTGGATGGCGGTTCTTACTTTTAAACTTAGATTACTAAGTTGCTGTTTCACAACCAATGCGTGGTTTATAAGTTCCAATGTAACCTGTGTGATGCAGGATATGTGGGCTATACGCGTGGGCACCTACACGAGCGCGTGGACGGGCACAAAAGAAAGTCGTCCTCCATTTACAAACACTACCAGAAAGAACACAATAGTCAAATACCACGGCGTCTTTTACAACAGCTTCATGTGCTTGCTAAATGCACCAGTAAATTTGATTGCCTCGTTAAAGAGATGCTATTCATATGCAAACTCAAACCAGAACTGAACGTGCAAACTGACTCAGTTCGCGCTAATTGTTTGTTCAGCCATCTGTGTAAATTTAGCTCTAGCCTACTTAAATATTCGCTCTGTAAAATTTTCATTACTCTTGATAATGGCGTCATGACGACACCGAAACGTCGAGTATTAAATCTTTCTTTATTTTTTGCATGTCTTTGCTTGAGCAAATCTCTTTTGATCAAGAATTGTATATCTAGCTTGCTTTTTTTATTCTGCCTTACATGTGCATAGAGCGCTTCGCGATTGCTTTGGTTTTGTATTGCTACGCTTTGTGATTGGCTTAAAAATATCGCGCCACTTTCTCAACCAATCAGAAGTAAAACCAAAACTAATCGTGACTTGCTCGCACGAGTTTTCCCGAGTTTGGCGCCGGCTACTTTTCTCTGATTGGTTCATTGGATTGTCTGTGTCTACTGTGATTGGCCAGAGTTATTACTTTGGTTTTGGTTTTACGACACTCAACTGAACTGAAACCGCTCTGTCACAAGAATATTAACTAATTACCTAAGCCGGTTTCTGAGACTTTGCACTTCGCGGTTCAGTTCCTCATTCGCTTCGATGTAGTCATCCAGCTCTCGCTGTATTTTGCGTTTTGAGGAGTTTAGTCGAGTGTTCTCTTCTTCTGCTTCGTCTACAGAGCGCTTCAGGGTCTTAACACGGACGTTCATCTTCTCCATCTAAAAGGACAGAGACCAATGTCAGGGAACTACAACCAAAACCGCGTTTTGCGAAATGCGAAATACTCAAAAACAGACAGCACCACAGGAAAGCACTGCTCAATTTGAATTGTCACACTTTAGGATTTCATTCACAGACTCAAAAGTTAGAACCACCTTGTACAACATAATAAACAGTACCATAGGAAAGTACTGCTCAGTAGCTTTCATTTGAATGGTCACACTTTAGGATTTCATCCACAGCTGAAACACGTGCCTTATGTCCTCGATGCTCTTCTGAAGCAAGATGACTGTTAGTGTAAAGTAAAATAATGTGAGGATACCTGTTCTTTGTACTGGTCGGCATGGCGTCTTTCCTCTTCTACTTGCAAGTTTGCCTCTTTGTATTTCTTGTCTAACTTGCGGTTATTCTTGGCCAACATAGCGCGTTCCCTAAAACAAATCGTGCGGTTTTGGTGTTAGTACAAGTATGTTAGTGTATTTACAAATTTTATGGTCCTAACTAATTTGTACAGCAAATTCTAAGAAAAACGTTGAAAGAAGTGCATGGTATGACAGTCAGTACGGCCGGGAATAATACTTCAATATTGTTAATTGATACAAGGCGAATATAATATCTGACGTGCAGTACGTTTTCCCTTGACACATTCTTTCCATCATCACCCGCGCCCCAACCTTTTGAACCACCTCACTTTCACTTCCTAGCCTCTTTTCCATGAGGAGGAGGAGGGCTGTGATTGGTTCAACTTTCACTCCCTAGCCTCTTTTCCATGGGGAGGAGGGGGACTGTGACTGGTTCAATATTCACTTACTTGGCCTCGGCATCCAGCTGTTCTTGCAGGGTGGTAAGTTTGTTTTCCAGTGCTTGTACAGTCATTCTATTACGCGCCCGCGTTTGGCTCTCAAGCTCCTGCAGTTTGACCTTCATGTCTTTGTTCTATTGAAGTAAAATACGCGTTAGTGTTAAAACCGTAAAGAAACAAAGTTTTAGGGACAGGAAATGGCGGTGAGACATGAAAAACTTAGCGCCAAAATGTGAAGGGAAAGCGACGCGGTCCTCACCGCATAACTGAAAATATCGAAACCGCAAAAAGGAGTAAGGATAATTTGATGAGGGGAGCTTTCGTACCTGTTTCTCTAGCGTAAGCTTTGCGCTCTCCATCTTCTGAGCTGCTGCCCGTTCGTTGTTCAGATCAGTCTGCGTTTGCTCCAACTGTTCAAATTAACAAAAAGCAAAAGTGTCAAATGACCAACTAAGAACACTCACTTGGAAAAATATATCAACGTTCGGACCCTCCCCTCCCTTAGGCATTTTTCTCCATTGATCCCCAAGCCCCCAGAGTCCAACTCCCCACCCTCCCCTCCCTCCAACGCTGTCCCCATGGGTAAAGCAGGTGACCATTGCATATCGCGGGCTCACTGCCCATTGACCGACCGATCCAGTGAATTTGTACCAAACTGCTAAAACTCGTTCAACGCTTCGCGTATTCACGAGTTAAAAATGGTGAAGGAATCGTCTAAAGTACCTGCATGTTAGCCCTCTTGTATTTCTCCAACAGTAGCTCATTCTGGGTTCTTTCTTCCTCGAGTTCTTCCTCCATTTGAGCCAGGCGAGCATCCATCTTACGCTTCTCATCCGCAGCTGAACCCCTATAAAAAAAACAATACGTATTTGTACAGGAATCGTCTACATTGAAACTGTTGTAAATAATACTCGCTCATACCAATCAGCAAATGAACTAAACCTCGCAATGGTCCCAAAAGGGTCAACTATGATTTACGATACTGGATTTTCTGAAAGATATGCATGAATTTTGTGAGCAAAAAACCTTGACAGAACAAACATCACTGTCAATAGAGGGGAATCTTTGCTGGCGTCATTGTTTACATTTTGCTGCATTAACATACGAATCTACATAGAGAAGGCATCATGCTGAATACGAATTGACTTCAACAGTTAAAAGGGCTTGTTAAACTTGGTAATCTATGCAATTTTCAGCTTTTTTCATGCAATATTTAAGGAAATAACTGCTATCAAAAACTGCAAAATTGTTGGGTGGCAAAAGCGCTAATGAGCCATAAATTCTTTGTAAAATTTTGAGTTTTTAATACAGCATTGTATGAAGTGTATCTAGTATATTGGGTTCAAATTTTCAGAGAAAGCTAATTGTGTTATGTCCTTTCAATATTCAGAGTTGATTTTTTTGTAGGTAGGTTAGAGAACGAGGCGCATATGCTAATGAGGCAAAAATGGTAAACAAAGATTCCCCTACAACAGGAGCATCCAACAAATCGTTTGGGTGGGAAAGCTGCTCGGAAGGCCTCAAGTTCTCTTAAAAATTCGTTATTGATTAGATTTTTTTTAGTACAATGTCGCCCCACCCAGGGTGGGGTGAGAAAGCAGTTGACACTTACACAGAAGTACTAATAGTCCTTTTTACAGTTGTGTGCTTGGTGACCTTGCCTTTGAGTGGAAGCGAGGCTGGAGGTGACCTTGCTTTGATACAAACCTTGGAGCTTTTCAGATGTAAATTAAGCTAGTTAGCATGAGAAAAGCATTATTAACATATGAAAGGCAGAAAGGTTTGTATCAAAGCAAGGTCACCTCCAGCCTCGCTTCCACTCAAAGGCAAGGTCACCAAGCACACAACTGTAAAAAGGACTATTGACGACACTGTTTTTACGTCCCCTGCCTACTGGAGACGGGGCCGTCTAAAATCGTAACAGAAAAGGCTACCTTAAATGAGTTGAACTTGCTAGTTCCTCTGCTAGTTCGTCTCTCTCAGCCTCCATACTCTTCCTGGCCCGTTCAGCGGCAGCGAGGTCCTAAAATGCCAAAGTTATTTGAGTTATTTACGAACAAGGACAGGAACGATATTAAAGAAAGTACAAAGCCAACAAAGAAAACAAATTTCTTGAATTTTCAAAACAGCTATCGTTTCGTAAAATTTTCAGAAAAAAAAACATTTGATTTTTGTTATCTAGTCAAACAACGTGAGCACACGCGTCAGCTCGGCAGCATGTTGCCTAGCAACCTCTCCAAAGAATCCCGTTGACATTGCAGTCACTTTGAGAAAAGCATGCAATTTCTTCATTCTCAGTCAGCTGGACACAAGAATTTCCCAGAAATACGTCCGGGAAAGATGAGGTTTTACTCTGAGAACTCAAAGCTCAAAAACGTTTTCACTTAAAGGCACTGTCCCGGCTGAAATATCGTGTTTTTATGATTATGGCCAGGAGCTTGCTTTAAGCTTAATTTATTATCTTGAAACTGGTAGAAACCATCGCCAAAAGTGATAGAAGCAAAGAAATATGAACTAAACAGACAAAATAACGGATAGAAAAGTCAAAATTGGCGGCAAGATTGATTTCTTGACCGCCTGTCAATAAATCAAATTTCATGAACTCCAATCCACTTCAATCCTTGCAACCATGCACTTTGTCTCCAAACTACTGCTTTTGTTTTCTTCTGTGGAATCTTTTATCCAACTAAGTTGTATATTTGGCGGCATTTGGTGATATTACGTGAAAATAAGCTAAGCGAAAATTTGCTATTCTTTTGTGTCTACTCGAAAGCCACATGACCCTATCCTCTAGACCCCAGTCTCTCAAGCTCTTCGCTCACCTCCTGCATTTGTAAGTAGTCAGCCTCCAATTGCTTAGCTTTCCTCTCGTTCTCCTTCGCTTGCTCGGATATCTCGTCTCGCGCGTGCCGTGCCTCGTCCAAGTCTCGCTGGATGTCCTTAACCTGCTGCTGGTATTTCTTCAACTGTCGGAGACCGTCCTCCTTCACGCGGTTGGCTGCCTCAAGCTGTTCTTCCATATCAGCCATGTCCATTTCGATCTTCTTTTTGGAGTTGGCAGCGTTAACACGGGCTTTGCGCTCTTCGTCCAACTCGCTCTCAAGCTCACGAAGCTGAGGAATGAAAAATTCGCCTGTTTAACACTAATCTTCCTAGAGTCAACTTCTGGTTTATTTTAAGCAGCTTTAATATTCAAATTAAAGCTACTGATCAGTACTTTCCTGTAGTGTTGTTTATTATCCTGGTGGTGCTAGCTTTTCACTCTGTGCACAGTCCGTTAATGAAATCCTAAAGTGTGACCATTCAAATGAAAGCTATTGAGCAGTACTTTCCTGTGGTGCTGTTTATTATGCTGTACAAGGTGGTTCTAACTTTTGAGTCTGTGGATGAAATCCTAAAGTGTCACCATTCCAAAGGAAGGCTACTGAGCAGTACTTTCCTGTGAAACTGTATACTATGCGGTAGAAGGTGGTTCTAACTTTTGAGTTCGTGGATGAAATACTATGGTGTGACCATTCAAATGAAAGCTATTGAACAGTACTTTCCTGTGGTGCTGTTTATTATGCTGTACCAGGTGGTTTTAACTTTTGAGTCTGTGAATGAAATCCTGAAGTGTGACCATTCAAATGAATGCTATTGAACAGTACTTTCCTGTGGTGCTGTTTATTATGCTGTACAAGGTGGTTCTAACTTTTGAGTCTGTGGATGAAATCCTAAAGTGTGACCATTCAAATGAATGCTATTGAACAGTACGTTTCTGTGGTGGTAGTGTCGAAAACGAAGACCGAAGCACGAAGCACCCTGACAGTCGAAAATGAAGCACCCAAAACTCGAAAACGAAGCATCCGAAGTCGAAAACGAAGCACCCAAACTCGAAAACGAAACACCCGAAGTCGAAAACGAAGCACCCAAACTCGAAAACGAAGCATCCGAAGTCGAAAACGAAGCACCCAAACTCGAAAACGAAACACCCGAAGTCGAAAACGAAGCTCCCTTTTAATAT
The DNA here is from genome assembly GCA_024195265.1 of Dendrophyllia cribrosa. NCBI lineage: Eukaryota > Metazoa > Cnidaria > Anthozoa > Scleractinia > Dendrophylliidae > Dendrophyllia > Dendrophyllia cribrosa. The sequence goes on from JAJLRJ010000009.1 coordinate 41,016,702, forward strand.
ACGTTTTCGATTTTCGATCCGAAAAAATAACCACACTTGTGATCCGGTTTCGATTGCAAAACAGTCACACAAGTACAAATTACACTGCTTTCCGGGGTGTCTCGAAAACTCAGACCTCGGATCCGTAAAACGTAGACCCTCTGGGTGTTTCGACAGCTCAGAACCAAAAACCTTTCAAAACAAATAACAAAGTTCATGAACAATGTCGCGTTGTGGTGGTTTCGCAATGCCTCACGTTACAGGACCGGATATTACCGGTACCCCCAACCGGATATAAAGTTGTCTTGAATAAGAAATAAAATACTTCAGGAAAGCAATTCTTGTTGCATGGGAAATCTTTCTTGCTTTCCTCGATGACAATAATTTTGCAAATAAACCAAAAAAATTCTTCTTTTCATTCGTTAACGATTACATTTTTGCTGACGTTCTTTCGCGCCAAATTTTTAACTCCGCTTAAATATCACGTCCACATGGCGGTCCGATGTTTTTAGAAAATGACTGTGAATCGGGGGGGGGGGGGGGGGGAGGGGGGGTGTACTCCCTTATATAAGCTATATAGGTATGTACGGCGCTAAAGGGTATGGTTTTCAAGCCGTTTTGGTGTGAAATAGGGTATTAGATTTTGACCATTTTGACCTGAAATAGGGTATGGTTTGCGCACTCTGGTCTAGAATTGGGTATGGTTTTAAGAAGAAGCTACGTTTTTCATCCCATGAGAAATGCGGTTTGATTAACATCGGGAATTAGAAGCCCTTCTCAAATGTTTACGCAAACAGAAGCAATTCCTGGTCTGAAATAGGGTATCGAATTTTGGGTCAGGTCTGAAATGGGTTAGGGAAAATTGCATATTTTGGTGTGCAATAGGTATTTCAATTCAATTCAAATCGAAAAAGTATAGCGGGTTTTATGAGGTCATCAAAAAGTTCGGATGTTTCGTTTTAGAGTTTAGGTGCTTTGTTTTCGACTTCGGGTGCTTCGTTTTCGAGTTTTGTGTGCTTCGTTTTCGACTGTCAGGGTGCTTCGTGCTTCGGTCTTCGTTTTCGAGTGCTTCGTTGTCGATACTGCCTTTCTGTGGTACTACTTATTATACTGTACAACGTGGTTTTAACTTTATTAATACAATTTCATAGACACGCACATATAAAAAGCTAAAAATATAATATTAATATGTAAGAATAAAAAATAAAAATAAATATAAATAAAATAAATTGGTTTTAACTTTTGAGTCTGTGGATGAAATCCTGAAGAGTGAAAATTAAAATAAAAGAAAGCTACAGAGCAGTACTTTCCTGTGGTAGAAAATGAAAGTGGTACTGTTTGTTTAAAAACAAAATTTGCAATGCAATTCGATATTTTTTAAATTTAAACCTAAGTATTCTGGCAATGACTCGTTTCTCCTCTTACCTGTTTGAGCAGAGCTTTCCTCTTCTCTTCATTCTGTTCATCTCTGGCAGCAAGCTCTCGATCAAACTGAGTCTTGGCTGCCTGCATGTTGACCTCCATCCTGAGTTTAGCATCTTCTGTGATCTGTACTTCATCCTCTAGTTCCTCTATCTGCTGTTTCTTTTCCTCTAGCTGTGCCTCCAGGGATCGCTTGGCCTTCTCTAACTCGTGCACGTTCTTTCCGAAGTCATCCTTGCTCTCCATCATGGCTTCCAATTCGTTTTGGGCGGCTTTACGGAGCCGTTCAGACTCGGCAAGTTTGTCTTGCAACTCTTCCAGTTCATGGCTAAGAGAGATGACCTAGAAAGGTAAAAATACCGAATTTACTAACTGCCTGCTCGCGGATTTGTACCTTGACGCAGCCAACCAAAATATTTTTCCATTCTGTTTCAGTTTTTTTTTCCAAGACTCAATCGACAGTCTGAAGTTTCTAGCACACCTTGCTCCACGAAGGATGGTCTGTAAAACGTCTGACTACCAAAATTTCACGCTTATAAGGACAATTTCCTACAGGAAATTACTGTAGTTCCTTTATTCCCAATGGCATAACTTGCATGAATAACTTTGTATTTATGCTGTGAGGAGAAATTAGATTCTGGTCAAGCAAAGAAACCAACCTTTGTTTCATTCTGTCTGGCATCACGTTCAGCATTGTCCCTTTCCTGGGCGTTCTTCTCAGAAATGGCTTTTTCTTCGTTTAACAACTGCAGCACACAAACACAATGACAATCATGATTAATAAATGAATCAGTTACAGACAGGAAAACCGTTCACACCACAACAAGGAGTGAACAAGTGACGTGACGCAGCCGTTATTCGGGACGTCACGCAACACTTCTTGGAATAAAATCAAAATGGCTGCAAACGAAATAAGGGATGGACAAACCTGGTCGAACTTCCTCTGTTTCTTCTCCAGTGCACTAATATTTGCTCTCTCCTTCTCCAAGTTAAGTTGCACATCGTCGACCTGTTTAAGAGTAGAAAAAGATGTTATTTTGACTTAAAGGAGCTATGTCAAGGGGATTTTGAGATTTTGGTGTCAAAGCTGCCCCAAATTAATAAAAACAAGTACATTATTTTTTCATACACGAAATACTTATAGAACACTACGAGGAAGATAACAAGTGAATTTTCGAAGAGATAATCAACCATAATAAGAGTTTAGACAGGTTTCAATGACACAAGGCGATCAACTTGAAACAAATTGGGTTGCAATCCTTTTCCCTCCCAAAACACTTATTTTTACTCTAAGAGCGCTCGTAGAATAATTTCAAACAAAACTGGACAATTATTGTTGGGTTTCCACTGATAAAAATGTATTTTTTTTTAAAGTTACACTAAAATGGTTCAAGCTGTCTAGTCAAATAGATGCATAGCCTGCGAGCAAGCTCCCGGGCTCGGGGTTTGGGGGAGCGGACCCTTAAACAACCCCCCCACCTCCCCCAAACCCCGAACCCGAGCCCGAGCGCTTGCTCGCAGGCTAAGAGATGCACTATAAGTAATAGTTCATGATGAGAAAAGCAATGTAAATGTGCAAATCAAGATTGCTTAGAGCAAAATTTGCTCTAAGCAATCTTGATTTGCACACTGGTGTTGTCCTTGACAGTCAAAAGAACACCTTCGCTCTGATTGTTGTGAGAGTATTGGAAAAATCCTGTGTTGTTAGATGAAACCAATTGAAAAGCCCAGCACATTCATAACAAAACCATGATAACAAACTCATTCAACTGTACAACTAATCGCACTTAAAGTGGACATTTAAGTGTACCTCATCTTGAAGCCTTTTCCTGGTCTTCTCCAGTTTGCTGTTGTTGGCGCTTAGTTCATCCACTCGTCCTTGCAGCGTTTCAATATCTCGCGACATCTTCTTCTTGTTCTGCTCAGCCTCTTCAAGTAGAGCGGAGCGATCATCTGCCAGCTTCTTGAGATCAGCCATCTGTAAAGTGACAAAGAGTAAATGAAGTCTCTCCTCAACTTACAACTCTGTATGGCATACACCTCTATAACAGGTAAAAATTCAGGGATACACCTCTATAAGTGGTAAACTTCTCAAAGGGGGCACCTAACTTTGAGAGACAATTCTCTAAGTCGGACACCTCTCTGAAGCACATCTCTCCGCAGTGGACCTTTTGCCAAAGGCAGACACCTCTCTAAAGGTGGACACCTCTCAAAGCAAACACCTTTCTGAAATAGACATCTGTCTAAGGAAGGAACATGGAGTTGGTCCCAAACATATTCGTCCTTTATTTCGACCCTCTCAAATATGGACAGTTCTCCAATGTGGAAAGTGGGAGGAGTTCCCTTGCATATCCAATTGTAGAGGGATACCTAGCTTCTTGTAAGGTGAGTAAGGAACAAGCAACCACGCAGAGTAAAAATGCATGGTCGTGAAGGAAGAGAATTGACATTTTTACCCACCTGACCCTGGACGGAGGAAAGGTTCTTCTGAAGTGCTATTTTTGCATCCTCTTCATCATCGAGTTGATCTTGCAGGCGGCTAATTTCAGACTCGCTTTCTTTGAGTTTGTTGCTCAGGGACAGTTTCTGACGAGTCTCATCTGATAGAGATTCCTAACAAATAATACTCAAAATCAATAAAAACTCACTGCGCTGAGTGTCTTGTCTAACTAACAATAGACAATAAACAATACCAACACCACAACACAGTAGCTAACTAACAGTGGTTTCCGCAACACCAAGAAATCAAACTGAGATGCCATCAAAATATCTCATATTTCAATACAGTTAGAAAACGGCAAATTGAAAATTGACATTTGAAAATACAGTTGAACCTCTCTACAACGGCCACCTTCGGACAGACCTTTCTGGCCATTGTGGAGAGGTGGCCATTATGGGGAGGTTATCAATTAGAGCATTCGAGTGAGTGAATAAGGCGGGACAAGAAAACATGGCCGTTGAGGTGGCCATTATGGGGAGGTTTTCAATAATAATTAGAGCATTCGAGTGAGTGAATAAGGCGGGACAAGAAAACATGGCCGTTGAGGTGGCCATTATGGGGAGGTTATCAATTAGAGCATTTGAGTGAGTGAATGAGAAGTCGCGCGGGACAAGAAAAACTGGCTGTTGTGGTGAGGTGGCTGTTAGTAGAGGTTCTGTTTGATTCTCAACTCCATGTTGGCTTGACCAGCTGCACTGCACTGGGAGGGCTCTTGTTTTTTCTATCTTTTTTATTACCTGTGTTTCTGCCAGCTGAGACTCCAGTGCAGCCTTTGATCTTTCAGCAGCCGAACACCGGGATTCAATTTCCTCCAGCTGAACAACAGCTGCCTCAAACTCTTTCTGCAGTTTGGTTTTTGCACTCGACAGTTCTGCGACCTGATGTTCATCATCTGTGAGCCGGGAATTTGCTTCTGCCATTTGATTTTCCAACACTTTCACTTTGCGTTCTGCCTCAGTCTTGCGGTTGGTCATCTCTTGAACCTCTGATTTTAGTTCTGCATTGCTCTCCTCCAGATGTGATTTGGCTTTTTCGAGTTGGGCTTTACCCTAAAGCAAAGGAAGGAGAGAAAAAGAAAAAAAAACAACAAGCTGCAACACTTTATCAGTGGCCAAAGTTTACAAAATAGAAGTAGTGTGGAAAGGCCAATGTAATTAAAAGTTAAAGAAACCCATTTTGAGGCATTAAAATAAGTCTCCCTGTAGTTCAAATGCAATTTAACTGAGTTAACTACGAGGAGCAAGCGTTTGTTATAAGCCTCATTTACCCGGCCCTGGGACTGGCTTTGGGGGTGCCTGTTTTCTAGCGCAGAATCTGGCAGCGGTTAGTGTTTGCGTTAGTGTTTGTGTTAGCGGTTCTGGCGGGCTAGCGGTTAGCATCTCCTACGTGGCTCACCCCGGCAGTTAGCGGTTTGCGTTTATGGCAACTTGTGGCCGTGTTCCCCACATCAACAGCATTAGCGGTCACGGGCTTCGGATGCGGGGTTCCTGGGCTTAGCTAAGTCAGCGGTCTTCTCATCAGCGTAGGCCACCATGTGCTCTGAGCCCGTTTTATCGTCTGGTTTGTTGTTGGCGTTTAGCTTGCGCTCTCCCACCCCTCCCTTCCCTTGTATTTTGTATTAGCTATTAATTTATTAAATTATTAAATTATTTATTCATTTAGTTATTTATTATTTATTTTTGTCTTTCCACTGAATCTCGTGTTCAGTGTGACGGGGGCCCGGGTCTGTAGGGGGTTGTACACTGTGTGGGGGCTCGTGGCTGGGTTACGGGCAGTGCCGGCAACGTAGGCAGTCTTCCTTTATGTGGCTGGGGGGCTGCATTGCTGCTCCCCTGGCATCCCCAGGGCACCCAACCTCCACTTGCAACGAAGATTGTTAAACTAAACCGAGAGGCTCATTGAACATAGCATTGTTATCATAAAAATTAAACAAAGAAAATGGTTTCAATCCAGGAGTCTCTTTCCTTGATGTTACTGGCTGTATAGTCTTCAGTCAGCAATTGCTCAGTTAAAGCTGTTTTCAATTGTGTCCAAAGTAATTTAGCGATTGCTTTGGTTTTGCATGGCTACGCTTTGTGATTGGCTTAAAAAATCTCACGCAACTTTCACAACCAATCAGAAGCGAAACCAAAACCAATCGTGACTTACTCCACACAGTATCTCATGCTTGGCTCTGGTGACATGTATTTGTATAGCGGTCTTTTTTGTTCATTGGATTGTCTGACTGTTATGATTGGTCAGAGTAAGTACTTTGATTTAGGTTTTATGACACTCAATTGATCATCTCTGATGTAGTCTCATTTCTGTACCTTCTTGGTCGTTTCCAGTTGTACGTTCAGTTCCTCCACCAACTGAGCATGCTTCTGTCGGAGCTGGCCCATGGCAGCCTCATGAGAAACTGTTTCCTCTTCAACACTCTTTTTCAGTGCCACTAGTTCAGACTCTCGCTTATTCCTCATATCCTGAGCAGCGGTTGTTGTATCGATCGATTCTTCAAGTTCTGTTTTCAGGGACTCCAGTTCCTAAAAGAATAATAATAAAAGTTAGACCAATGCTTTGGTGCCAGCAACTATAAAAATCACAATATTTTAGAGAGGTAAGCCACATCAAATGCATATCCTCTATGATTTATCAAAATAAAATTGGAATTTGGGAATGTTGGTTTTTGCGAAGGGAGCAGAATGGGAGAAAAAAAAACCTTACATGAAGTTGACAACCAACAAAAACTCAATCAAAAAATCCCTCAGCACAGGTTGGGAGGCAAATGCTCTCACCATTGAGCCAACTATGCTCCTCTGGGCTGCATTAACACTTTCACTCCCAGAGTCAAGTATGGAGACATGCAGTGTAGTTCTAACTTCTGAGTCTGTTGACAAAATCCTATGCTGTGACCATTCAAATGAAACCTCTTCAACAGTACTTTTGCATGGTACCATTTGTTTTTCAATATTTTAAGAAATGAAATTTGGGATCTTTCTTGAATTTGATTGTTGGCACTCTTGGCAGTTAAAGGGTTATGAAAAGATAATAGGAACTGTTGTAGTTTCAAGTCTGAATTGTTATCACAGATGCTCTAGAGTGTCATTACCTCACCAAGTTCCCTTCGTTGTTTCTCAGCCTTAGTCCTAGCACTTTTCTCTGCTTCCAAGTCTTCTTTCAATTCCTCAATTTGGTTGTCCATTTCTCGTTTGACTTTTTCAAGCTCACTTCTTCTTGCTGCTTCCTCATCAGCCCTGGAAAACAAATTAATGTCAGTCAAAGGCACATTGAAAACAAATGTCAGCAAAAAGAGGCTAACTATCATGTTTTGCAGATAATCTTTAGTAATAATCTTTAATGAAACTTCACATCAGAGGTGTGAGCTTACAATTACAATAATATTGGCTAAGAACAGAGCCTCACAACTCCTTTTTTTCCAGGGCTTCAACTCCCTGGAATATCAAAACTTTGGCAAGCATAAGGGCAATTTATTTTTTACTTTTTTGTCATCATTTCACACTACGTACCAGTAATGTTTTTGCCAAAATGTGACCACCTCAGCAACTCAACGCATAAAAATAGGAACAGAAACAAGGGAACTGGCTGGGAGAATAAGGGACGGAAAGGGCACGGGAGTTGGGAGTACTAAGAGGGAGATAAAGCAAAAACGTTTTCCATTTATTAATGCATTTGAATACTATCAAAAATAAAAACCCAACAATTTTACTTGAGTTACATTTAGGGTCTTATAAGGTTCCGGGGGAATTTTTACATCAAGCAATTGAGAACATTAGTACTTGGCTAAAACAGCCTCACTTCCAGTGAAATTGTAGACCCTTTACGGAAGGTTATATCATGCATGAGTAACCAAATGTCAAGTGTTATGTGTCACACAATGTCAGAGTAAGGTAAAACTAGAAAAAGAAGAGTTGGGAGAGAAAGGCATGGACAGTGGGGGAGCAGGTAGTACGTTACTTTCAGGTAGCTGGTACATTTGGACCTCTACAGTAATAACAAAAGTGCCCTCATAGCGAGTTTACCTGGCATTTAAGTCGTTCAACTCCATGTCTTTCTTGTGAATGGTTGCTTCAAGATCTTGGATCTTAAATGTTAAAAATGACTCAAGTCAGTAAATTCAAATAATTTTCTCTGTGACAGTTTGAAGTGTAACTTTTTTTTTTTTTTTTTTAACAACTTACCGTTTGCTTGGCTTCTTCAAGCTGGTGATGTACTTCAGCAAGTTCAGCCTCCAACTTGCGGCGGATTTTCTCCAACTCTTGACAAGCCTAGCACCAAATAAACATGTACAAATCAAAAAATCATCCCAGAATACAGAAATGTAAGATATGCTTTATTGTGTTTTATAACAACATTTAAATGAGGGCTCTCTCGCACCTGTGTTTGAACCCTAACGTTTGTTCTCTGCCATGGTTGTCAAAGAACAAATAATAATTGATCCAGTTAATAAATTCTTACCCAGGAGATAAAGTAAATAAGATGGGGCAAATTTTTGTGTACTGGTCGGCAGTGATTCAGAGGATAAAGTCACTAAGCAATAGGCCTAAATCACGCGGCGGCCATGTTATCACCCCAGAGAATAAATGCTTTGTTTTTGCCTGCCTAACCTAGCAACTTAGCAGTAACTTAGCAGTGTAACTTAGCAGTGTAAATCTTTTGTTTTTATACAAAATGGCGGGGCATGATAAAGGCTATACATGTACAGACAACCTGAAAAGGGGATTTTTCTTGAGCAGAGGTGGCAGCTGTATGCAGGTTATAGAGACATGGGTGTAAACAGACTTTACATTATCAGCAATTGTCACCAACAGTTACAAATGTCAATCTAATACCTTTTAAATTTATAAATTAAAATTAAGAATCTCTTCAGTTGGGAATTTTTAGAATTGAAAAAGTTATTTCTTCTACTAAAAACAGATTTAAAGTTGCTAGTTAATGTAAAAGGAACAGTGTTGTTTTCATATGAATGCAAATGATTTCTTACTCGTTCTGAATTTCTCAGTCGTTCCTCGAGATCTGCAATGACAGCATCTTGCTTAGCTTTCTGTTTTGCCAAACCTTTGGCTTTCTCCTCTTCATCTGCAAACTGCTGAGTCGCTTCCTGCAGCTTGTCTTCCAAGGACTTCTTATCCTTAGTGAGCTGGAAGAATTAAAATACACAACATTAGTAGTTTTAAATCATGCCCAATTGCGCCAAACAACCTATAAGTCAAGAACAATCTCTCTACAAGGAGGGTACAATGCAAAGATTGTTTTAGTATGCACTAAGAAGTAGCATTGGGAACAGACAAACCTTAGAATTTGAGTCCTCCATTAATGTCAAGTCTTCTTCTTGTTTCTTTATTTTGGCTTCAACACTCACTTTTTCCAGCTGAAGTTTCTGACGGGCTGCTTCCTCTTCTTCTAAGCTACAAACAAAGATACAAATAAAATTTTAATCTAAACATTGCAGACATTTGCATTACAGAGTGTTGTAGATTCAGGGTTATTTTCTCTCATACCTATCTTCCAAGTCCTGGATGTCTTTCATCAGTTTCTTCTTCTCCTCTGTTAGACCAATAACCTTCTCTTCCTCCTCGTCAAATCGCTCCATCTGATCATTCAACAAGTCCTCTAGCTCTTGTTTCCTGGTTTGAAGCCTCTGCCGCATGTCATCAGCCTCCTGGAAAGCATCCCTTTCTCGTTCAAGCTGCTCCTGCAGGATTGATTTTTCCTCCGAAATCTGGCGGAAATTTTTATCCAGTTCCTGATAAGCCTGTTCTGTCTTGTCAAGCTTTTCCTCATTAGCCCTCTTCAGATCCAATGCTTCTTGCAGTGCCTCGTCTGTCCTTGTCACATTAAGTAGAGGTTTAACCTTTGTGAACAGTCGCCACCATTGCCAGTTGCGAAGTTTAAGGTAGCTGAGGCAGTTTCGCTGGATGACACGGATGGCACTCAGCTGTTGCACTCTCTTGTTGTAGTGCTTTCGTGCAATGTTGCCACGGCAATATGCTTGGAAGATAGTGATTATCTCTGTGAGTTTAAGGTCACGTTCTTCTTCCAAGTGTGCTAGAACACCAGCTCTGAAGAAGATTTTGGACTGGCCGATGCGGTAAGAATTTGTGTCCAGTTCAAGAATCTCCAACTGTCAAGATAAATAATGTTCAGCAAATTCAACAGCTGTTTTTTTTTAAAGAAAATACACAAAATAACAAATTAATGGAAGGGCCAGGGGCATAACTGACCTATATTGACTTTTTAATGTTTTGCTTAGATTTGTGCCCCATATTTTTCCGCTGGTTTTCACTTCTTCATTTCAAAGAAATAATGTAGGCAAAAAATGCTGTGTTTCCAAGGGGCTTCTTTTGCAAAACAAAATTGTTTCTCTGGACAACAAAATCAGAGAAATGATGCAAGCTGTTCCATTTTGGTGAATTGCTAATTAAATCATGGCTTTCTGACTATACGTTAACATTGTTTTGAGTTTATTTCCATCTTAACACTACACTGGTTTCAATAAAATTATTATTGAAATCAGCAGACAAGTGTAGTAGACAAGAGTAATAGGGGACAATGGGCAAATATTCATACAAGGTGCAATATTATTGTAAGTAGCTTTACAGTATACATTTTTAGCCAAAACAAAGAAGACAATACTACAAATGATCAAGATCAAGACAGTAATGCAGTAGATGTTGTCATTTTCACAATTACATGCAGTTCATGTATGTAACATACCATTTTCTGGCAGGCTTTTCGTCCATCCATGAATCCCTTGGGGATAACACTGGGTGTCAACAGTTCGTACCTAAAAAGAAAACAATAAATGTATTATTAAAGAACACAAATGGAGTAACTGGGCTGCAATGCCATATATCACACTGTTATCTCTGGAAAAGAAAAGCACAGATTCTAGCAATTTAACTAACAGGTGCAGGGTGATATGTAAAGTTGATCTCAGCTTACAGTTGACATCAGGCATATTAAAGGATGGTGGTTAAAACAGGTCAAGATTGAAACAGCAAAAAAATTCAATTTGAAAAAAAAATAAGAAGAAGAAACAAACAGTACCACAGGAAAGTACTGCTCTCGATCAGTAGCTTTCATTTGAATGGTCACACTTTAGGATTTCATCCACAGACTCAAAAGTTAGAACAACCTTGTACAGCATAATAAACAGTACCACAGGAAAGTACTGCTCAATAGCTTTCATTTGAATGGTCACACTTTAGGATTTCAATCACAGACTCAAAAGTTAGCACCACCTTGTACAGCATAATAAACAGTACCACAGGAAAGTACTGCTCAATAGCTTTCATTTGAATGGTCACACTTTAGGATTTCATCCACAGACTCAAAAGTTAGAACAACCTTGTACAACATATAAACAGAACCACAGGAAAGTACTGCTCAGTAGCTTTCATTTGAATGGTCACATTTTAGGATTCCATCAACAGACTCAAAAGTTAGTTTCTAACCACTCCACATAAACAGAAGCTGGATTCTGTGAGTGACAGGGCTAAATTTTTAAGTACCTCTGCTTAAATTCCTGGAAAAGCATCCTGTTGGGAAATCCCTGTCTGCAAATTCTGATACCCTCCAATACACCATTGCACCTCAACTGGTCCAAAACAAGGTGAGCATTGATCTTACCAGCCTTTTGGAGAAGAAGAAAAAAATAACAAGGTTAATTATTGAGGCTGTACCATCACTGCAGCAATCAGCAATGCATTTTTTAAGAACTTATTATTATTATTATTATTATTATTATTATTAAAAAAAATATATATTATTATTATTATTATTCTCTCTTTTATCACAGTCTTTGCTGGTGTCCTTTTTGTGCATCAGCCGGGCGCAAACCATGCACCTAGAGCGTCAGTCACTCAAGTCGATCATTCTGTTCATACACTGAACAGAATTATTATTATTATTATTATTATTGTTATTATTATTATTATTATTATTATTCCATAACAAATTGACTCAGCAACATTGCTGGAGATGACACTGGTCCTGGTCAAGTGGCAACAAGCCACCTTAGATCCCAAGGACTCTTCGGAGGATTCTTGCAGCCCTAACAAAACCGTCTTTTGGATAGTTACTGATCTTGTCCGCACACCAATTTGTTCCAGGTTGCCTCCAATCTTCTGGGGATGGTTCCCAATACTCCAATAACAACTGGGACTACTGTCACCGACTTCAGTTTCTATAAGGTCTTAATCTCAATCGCCAAATCACGGTACTTTTCAATCTTTTCATCTTCCTTGGTTTCCACCCTACTGTCCCCAGGGCATGCAACATCAATAATTTGGCACTCCCTCTTTTCCTTATGCACAATGACAATATCCGGACGATTATGTTGTAGATGTTTATCCGTTTGCACGTTTATTATTATTATTATTATTCCTGGAAAAAGCATCCTATTATTATTATTATTATTATTATTGTATTGTATTGTATTGTATTTCAATTTGTCTACATTTTGCCTTCTAGGGCCAGAACCAAACCATGGTTCTAAGGCACTGGAGTGTTTGTTAAATTTACTTGATTATTATTAATTATTAATTATTATTGATTATTATTAATTATTATTAATAATAAAAGAAGATGGAATTATTATTATTTGATTTAGAATTTGATTTGGAATTATTATTATTTGATTTAGAAAAACATTAATTAGCATAACATAATATGTTGCCACCGTAAACTAGCATAATTATTTGTTTTTATTTGATTATTATTAATTATTATTATTATTGATTATTATTAATTATTAATTAATTAATTATTATTATTATAATCTCATTCATCTCATTTATAATCTCAAGTATCAATTAATAGTTATTGTAAATTATTATTATTGCTACTTTTAATAAAGATATTTTCATTTTTAAATTAAAATTAGACAAGGATTCTTATTACACTTTACTGGCTGTCCAAATACAATTTAACCTGCAATGCTTAGTTTGCTCTATAGCAGCACAAAACAAAGTGCAAAGTGTAGCAAACCCGTAAATTATTACCTGCCATTACACTGTATATACTGGCACTATGATGTTCAAGAGTTTTGCCATAGGGTGTCTTTTTTATTATTTTCCAGATAATTGAGGGCAGGGGGGAGGGAGGGAGGTAATCACAGGGAGAGCGCTATCATGAAGAAATATTAAAATGGTAATTTAGAGCAAACAGTATATTATAGTTTCTACATGAAAGAAAAACATTAGCAAAAAAACATCAGTCAAAGCAAAAACATCAGTCTGCCATATTGGCTTTTATTTTCTTCATTTCCTGAAGAAGGCCGGTTGAACTGGCCGAAACACCCATTTGAAATTGCTTTTAACCTCACAAGAATCCTGAAAAAAAAAACTTTCAACTTTAGAAAAACATTAATTAGCATAACATAATATGTTGCCACTGTGAACTAGCATAATTATTTGTTTTACTCACTCTTTTCTCATGGTTTGGAATGATACACCTGACAAAGTTAGGGTTGGTGTTATGAAGCACCACCATGAGTTTGGAGAGTTGTTCCTGAAGATATAAGAAACATTTAGAAAGTACAAAGGACAGTAAAACTTAAAATACAGTGACCTCTGCCTAAGCTGAACACCTCTGGAACCAGGAAATTAGCTGTCTTCCTTGGAGAGGTGTCAACCTTATAGTGAAATTCAGCCAGACCTAGCGGATAATTGATGTCTGTCTTAGAGATGTCCACCTTATAGTGAAATTCAGCCAGACCCAGCTGATTATTGATGTCTGTCTTAGAGGTGTCCAACTTATAGTGAAATTCAGCCAGACCTAGCTGATCATTGATGTCTGTCTTAGAGGTGTCCAACTTATAGTGGAATTCAGCCAGAACTAGCTGATAATTGATGTCTGTCTTAGAGGTGTCCACCTTATAGTGAAATTCAGCCAGACCTAGCTGATAATTGATGTCTGCCTTAGAGAGGTGTCCACCTTATAGTGAAATTCAGCCAGACCCAGCTGATAATTGATGTCTGTCTTAGAGGTGTCCAACTTATAGTGAAATTCAGCCAGACCTAGCTGACAATTGATGTCTGTCTTAGAGGTGTCCAACTTATAGGGGTGTAGACAAAACGTGGACCCCCCTTTCTGGACCCCCTTCTGGACCCCCCTTCTGGACCCCTTTTTGGACCCCTATCTGGACCCCTTTCTGGACCCCTTAATTTTTCGGTAAAAAAAAATAAAAATTAAATAAAGTAAAAATTAAAGTAATATTAATAATTAAATAGGGCACGCAACTCACCTGAAAATCTTCGATCGGTGAGTTCGATTTTCTGGCTAAATTCCACAGGTTATTCCCAGTTGAAGCTGAAACTCCTTCTTTGCAATCACCTACTTAGTTAATTTCGTGATAAAGTTGCGAAAACGTCAAGAATCCGCACGTACAAGTTCACCGATCTTACCCGCCATTTTGTTCCGAGCCGCCATATTGGTTTTGCCGCTGACCAGTATGCCCACGCTTCATGGAGAGCGGTGGGGATGGTGATCGATGGTGAGTGATCATTTGCAATTAAAATCAGGCTACAATCTCTTCCATCCTTTGAAATCGTTTTGTCTTTTGTTAAGAAAATAACATTTGATGTGTTCACAGCCCTATTTCGGAACCAGAAAGTGTTACAGTCTTTTTGCAGAGCGTGTAAGTTTCCTTGTACTGTTGTCCTAAAACATCTGAATCTTGCATAGTAGTTACTCATTGTTAGGATTTGTACGTTCACGAGCCCCAGCTTCCTGCTTTTGTTTATTTATAGGCTATGTAACTCACAATCACTTTCCCAGAAGGAAAAGGGCATTTGATTTGGGTAAAAAGAATGTATCTTCCAGCTGAGGGGGGGAGAGGGTGTGAATTAATTTCACATAGCAATTTCAAAGAATGATAGAGTAATAATTCAGGGATGGAAACATGCTGTAAATGTTTACTGTAGGCAATGTTGTCAGTTTATCTAGACGTTTGCCGGACACACAGACCCCCTCCCTCCCCGCCCCCTGGCAATCCCAAAAATATGCGAGGCGTCGAAGCATGGGCATGGTCAGCGGCAAAGCCAATATGGTGGCTCGGAACAAAATGGCGGTAAGATCGGTGAACTTGTACGTGCGGATTCTTGACGTTTTTGCAACTTTTCGCGTAAATATATCACGAAATTAACTAAGTAGATGATAGCAAAGAAGGAGTTTCAGCTTCAACTGGGAATAACCTGTGGAATTTAGTCAGAAAATCGAACTCACCGATCGAAGAATTTCAGGTGAGTCGCGTGCCCTGTTTAATTATTTACTTTAATTTTTATTTTATTTTATTTTTTACCGAAAAATTAAGGGGTCCAGAAAGGGGTCCAGAAAGGGGTCCAGAAGGGGGGTCCAGAAGGGGGTCCAGAAAGGGGGGTCCACGTTTTGTCTACACCCACTTATAGTGAAATTCAGCCAGACCTAGCTGATAATTGATGTCTGTCTTAGAGGTGTCCAACTTATAGTGAAATTCAGCCAGAACTAACTGATAATTGATGTCTGTCTTAGAGATGTCCACCTTATAGTGAAATTCAGCCAGACCTAGCTGATAATTGATGTCTGCCTTAGAGAGGTGTCCAACTTATAGTGAAATTCAGCCAGAACTAGCTGATAATTGATGTCTGCCTTAGAGATGTCCACCTTATAGTGAAATTCAGCCAGACCTAGCTGATAATTGATGTCTGCCTTAGAGAGGTGTCCACCTCACAGGAATGTCCGTACTGCACATGCAAGTAATTTGCTTACCTTATACAACTGGCTCACAGTGCGGAACATTCCCTTGCGCACTTTGCTTCCAAATGGAGTCTCACTCTGTTGAGCATTCATGCTGACAATGTTCTCTGTTGAAAAAGCAAATCATAATTTACATTGTATTTTAGGAATAAGAGCACCAATGAACAACAGCATTAACAACAGCTTTCACTCAAATAACCAGCACCAAAAGAAAGTAACGTTTAATAATTTTCACTTGGATGAATGTGGTTTACAGACTAACTTTGTAAGAATGGGCAGAATTGCATTGTTTTTGGAAGTGATATTCATGTACTTTGTTATTGCTAAACTAGAAAATGAGATGTTTCCTTCTTTCCTTTGTTTTTGCTTGTTTTTTTTTTTAAGTTTTGTATGCATGATCCAGTTTTCTTTTTTTATCAGTATGTAGATTAGCATGTAGTTTGGATCAAAGTTTAAAAAATAATAAATAAAAAAGAGCCTACATAGTACAAAAAAATATGCCCTTAGTGAATGCCCCGTGTCCACTTGATAATGAAGCATTAATGTTGGATGTCAGTTGCAAAACACTCTTAACAACACAAGATTACTAATAAATAGGAGCTACCTAAATCTTTCCACAACTGGCCAACAAATGGATCAGAAGAATTCTGTAACAAGGCTATGATGTTGTCATTGAGTGGATCCATGTTTTTTGTCAGCCACTGTCCACAATTGTAGTCAACCTACAATTAGGTAAACAAAGTTGTACAGAGTGAGTTGTGGAAAGTAATAAAAAGAATTTTACTAAGGTGCTTTCGATTGGGAAATCTATACTTGGATTTTCAAATCCGGATTTTGGATTTCCAAATAAAACACAAATCAAGATGGATTTCTATTAACAAATCTAAATGAAGATTTCATAGATTTGCTACATGTACTTGCATTTTTTGGTAAACATTTGCAAAAGAGTTCTGTTGTGACTTCATTTTCATGACTTTTTCCATGGATGTTTTAAGTTTTAAATGAACTGAAGTCAACCAGTAAAGTTGTTTTCAAAAACTGTCAAAACTATTCTTGGTTTAGGGTTTACAGTTCTTTCTTCTAGCTTATTTTTTTTTTTTAGCTTTTTCATTCACAAAAAAATTATTTGCCAAAATTTATTCTATATAATGAATGTCATTTGCCATGGCTTTCCATGTTCAATAAATAAATTCCATGTTTTTCCAGACTTTTTACAGAGCTTCTGATAGGTCGCAGAAAAAAAGGTCAAATTTCCCAGAATTTTCAAAGACAAATACGTGTTAAAAATGGCCAATTTCACGGGAATTTTCGGGACTAATTTCGCCGAAAAACGATTGGTAAAAAACAGACGATTTCGCGGGAATTTTCTGCGCAAATTTCGCTGGAAAGCGATAAGTTTTGCGCTGATTTGACGAACGTTTTTTATGAAAAAAGACGGCTTGCCCATGGTTTCAGAACTCCTTGACCTTTGGACATGCGTTGCTGATTTGGGATGTTTATCAATTTATTGACGACTTTCTCGTGTGAGCCAATACAACGTTGCATGTAGAGCAGAACAAGACCATCATCTTTATGTAGAGTTCCTTTTGGATAACTCCGCAAACGATCTCTTGAAATTGTTTTCACGGCAATGTGGGCGTCTTTCGGCTTAGCTAAAAACTTTTCCATAATTTGCAAAGGTTGCAAAATGCAGCATGCGGCAAACAGAGAGACACTAAAAACCTACTACAGAAAGGAAATATAGTGCGTTTGATTTTCGTTCTTATACAGTTGTGCAACTTGTCTTGCCAAGAAAGGAATATTGAAGGCCGTTTGCTATTTGTTTGACCACAAGGTTCTTTTTAACAGAGATCATCATTTGCTCTTTCAAAAACAATGCACTCGAGAAATGCACCAATGGCAAAGCTTTTTACATCGTGGCCACTGCTCGGTAGTTTTGGGACGTTGTTTACTTGTTGCAGTTGATGAAGTTTCAAGATAAATTTGCAAGTTTACGGCAAGTAAACAGCCCCAATAGCCAAGATAAGTTTCAAATATGTTGTATTGACATGTATTTGGAAAGATTTCTAGCTAATTTCGTGGTATTTCACATGTTTTTGTGAATTTCGTGGGATTGCACAGATTTACCTGAATTTCACAGCTCCACGACTGCGAAAAAATATCAGAAGCCCTGTTTTTATGACCCATTTGAACCCTGAAAGCTTTTGCTTCTGTTTTTCTCAAGGATCAAGTTTGAAAATGCATTAACTCTTGAACTAATGTGTATGCTGTGGTTCAAATTTTTCTTTGGTTTGAAAATTTTCAAACCAGTTTAATTTTTATTTTCCTTTGTCTCAGATTCATCACCATAATCTAAGACAATGGAAAACAAAAATCAAACTGGTTTGAAAAGTTTAGAAATCAAACAAAAATTTGAACCACAACATATACAACAAAACAATTCTAACACAGATGAAACAGTTGTCAAGAGATCTGCACATGTTTGAAATAAACACAGCTTACCCTGCCGGCATAGTGAATAACACTGAAGTGTGCCTCTGAGCGGAACTCTGTGACTTTGAACTTTTGGTGTTTAGTGTGTTCTTTGATGACTTTGTCTACATAAGATTTGTCTGTGGCTTTAGGGAACCAGCATTCTTCATCCAGCAGAGCAAACAAACCCATGGGCTGAAAACAAAACACATCATTGTATAAACTTTAGTTAAATACAAGGATTTCTGCCACTGAGAAAAAAAAAACATATATATCCCGACATACATGTACAGTATGTGTTGATATCAATAATTATTTAAGGGGGCTATGTCGCGAGGATGGCGGGTGAGTACTGGGTACTAACAACTTGAAAAACGTCCGGTGGCTTTTTATCAAGTTGGCGGCCATTACTGTCGAATTCGCTGCAATCCGTTCCATCCCATCGTATTGCTTGGAAGGATAGATCTCAAGTTTACAAATTAGTTAGAGTATTAACTTGGCTAGATTTTTGGTAAATTATTTCTGCGATTTGTTAGTCGTACCTTCGAAAAATTCTATGTCTTCCAGTAGTGGTAGAAGTTGGGGAGGAATTTAAAAGCGAAATCGATCGTGTGTTTGTTTACCTCGCGTGGTTCGACACGAGTGCAAGCGCGATAAAACTTGCCGCGATCCGGGAGGGAACAATAGAAATTTGACATGTGTGACGTCACATGACAGGAACTCATTGCGCAGACTCACCTTGCGACATAGCCCCTTTAACCTTCACTAAGAAGAGTGAAGATATAAATATCTTCACATAAGCAACCAAGTTTGCCCTTTTTAAATGTCAAACAAGCTAAAAGGTGTTAGTCTACAATCAAAACAACATTGACACTCTTCAGAAAATGTTCAGGAACGTTCATGCGTTACCTTTGAACGATATTCAGAGAATTATTCAGAGAATTTTGGAAAATGTTTGGAAAATCTTTAAAAATTGCTTAAAACTTTGTAATCAGTGTTCTTTGTATAATAACAAATAATACTTGTTTGCTTGGATATACGAAAGTTCTCTTCTCGTGTTCAACTCAATGTCTCACAAGTGAGCGCACTCAAAGACTAATTTCATTTTTCTGTGTATCCTTGTATTAACTTCTATTTAGAACTCAGTAGACGGTTGATACATGTAGCTTAAACCAAGAGTATTATAAATCTTATTAGTCGTTCATCTATTGCGAAGATGAGACTACTAAAGCAACATAGCTTATTTCTTTACGGGGTAACTTATATTTTATAAGTTTATATAAACATTTTAATTTGTAATGATGCACTAGTCAGGCTATCAAATAGCACAACTGATACCAAGCAGTCATAAATTATTGTCAAGAGTTTCAGCAGGAATCTGTTCTTAAAGATGGAAAAGCCTGCAACTACAAGTACTTCAAAGAAAAAGAAATCGTATTATTGCAAAATTAAACACGAACCTTTTCTAGCAGATCAATGCAAGGTTGCAAATCCAAACCAAAGTCGATAAACTTCCATTCAATTCCTTCTTTCCTGTACTCTTCCTGTAACAAGTCATTTGAGACAAAAATTATGATCATGCAACAACAAAACTGCATAAAATAATCAAATTAAGGACAGCAACCACATGAGACAAACATAACATACTAACAGAATACATTGTGGAACTTTTACTGACAGTGTCTGTTAGCGTTTGTATTTGTATTTTTTTTTTTGGTATTAAGTGCGAGTGTGGAAAAGTGTACTTTGTAGAAACTTGAAGATCTGAGCACAAAAGAATCAATAAGCATGACAGCTACATGTATATATGAATCGCCTGGACCAGACTTCTACCATTTCAGAGCACCCATGAGTCACTATCTGCTTTGGAAAAAGGCACATCCTTTTGAAATGGCTTGAAAATTAGCCTGATTCATGCACCGTTGGTTCCACTCCGCAGTTTGAACAAAGTTCATCACATGATCAGAACTTTGTTGACTGCAAAAGAACTAGAAATAAATCCCTGTTAACAATCAGTACCTGTTCCAAAATGAACATGGTGTGATTGAAGAGTTGTTGTAGTTTCTCGTTGGTGTAGTTAATACAGAGCTGTTCAAAGGAGTTCATCTGCAACAGATCATACAAAGAATGTTAACCTAAGCTCACAATGTCAAATACATTACTTATACCCATAACAGTGTTTTCACCATTGAAGTAGTAGTTGCATTGAATGAAGTAGGAGTTACAAGGCCTAAGGGGCCTTGTTCCCTAGAGGGGTCTGGGAGCATGAATATTAGAATATTATTTTGACTTTCTAGACTCTAGAATCTCAGAGACACATTTTCCAGCATTTTAAGCAGCTAGTCTGCACTTTTACCTGGAAGATTTCAAATCCTGCAATATCCAGGATACCAATGAATGACGCTCCTTCTCGTTTTGTCCTGTCAAGGGACTTGTTGATTCTCATCACAATCCACTTGAACATTCTCTCGTAAAGAGATTTAGACACAGCTTCAATGGCAAACTCAGCCTATGATAAAAAAATAAGATGTGATTAGCAAATAGGTACATGAACTTTGTGAGAATATACACGGTCCTTCTTGAAGATGCTTGAAGTGTCTACTCAATACAGGTCTGCTCAGAAGTGCCACATGTTAAAGCTAATTTACGTACCACGAAAGCTTCTGTTACTTTAAAATGCCATTTTTGTATTAGGATTATAATACAAGCTCCTGCTTTGGCCCAAGAAAAAGGTTCTTCCAACAAAACACAACATCCTCAACAGAATTAATGCTCAATTCTTACCTGAGCTTTAGTTTGGGCTTTCTGCACATAATCACGACCAACTTTCACTCTGGGTCTAAGCACTGCCTTTGAGAAATCAGTAACAGGAATGCCAAGCAGATGACAAACTTTCTGAGCAACTGCCAGTAAAATACAATAACAATACTATTAAAGTTTAACAATGATAATCAACTTTATTGAAGTGTCAACATTGTCTAACCTTGCTGCTAACTGGGTCACTGTTTAAACTAATAAACTATCGGTTAAGCGATAAGGTAAAAAGATGCTGGGGTTAAGGAGATTCCTGAGTATTGCATTGTGCATCACCACTGCACATAATAATTTGCATCATTTGTATATGCATGAGCAGGCGCGCATTCCGAAGCAAGAGGGTTTCCTTTGAGGATTCAGTTCTCTTAGTAAATAAGTGGTTGTTTTCTCCTAAACAAGCACGGTGACCTATTTTTTTTGTTGCATGTATTTGAAGAAAATACTACTCTCCATTGTATATCCAAATTTGAAGAATTTTTCTTTTAGTACAATGTAGATTTTGAAATATTTGCAAAGCATCACTTTACAATTTGTTTTTAGCATTTCGCTGGGAGCGTGCAGATGCTGAAATTATTTAATAATTAGTTTCTCTTTTTCGGTAACTTTAAGGCTTTTCATGATGACATTGTTCTGCTATCATAACAAGAACACTAATATCTCATTGCTAATAATAACTTTAATGATGGTTGCCTATCACTGTACTCAAGGCTAGGACTTTTAATATTGCTGTCACAAGCTAGGTACTATTGGGGAGCAGGGGTGGCACAGTGGTGAGAGCGCTCACCTCCCACAAATGTGGCCCGGGTTCAATTCCCGGACTTGGCACCATGTGTGGGTTGAGTTTGTTGTTAGTTCCCATCCTTGCTCCGAGGTATTAAATAACTGTGCAAAGTTTTAGAAAAATTTTACTGTAACTTTTTTTCAATGGAATCACCTCAAGTAAAAGAAAATAATCCTTCTTCATAAACCATGGAGATTTACAGAGGTAAGACACTGACCTTCATTGCTGGGCATGATGGCTTGCTCATTGCTTCTTTCTTGTTTGAAAACCATGTTACCAAACTGAAGAACTGCAGACACTACTCGGAAGAGGGCTAAGGACGAGGGGAAGAACAGGGAATGTCTTAACTACATGTATGACAATCTAAACAGTTCTATATATATTGACAATCACTCTTAAAAATAAGCAAAACAAATTACATCAAAATTCACCATGATTAGCTGAATTTTAATAACATTATAGAGGTTTGAAACTCAGTCTTTTAACCTAGATTTTGCTGATTCTATTTAATTTGTGATTAAATATTTTGTTTGATGTGAAATTTAAAATACTCAAGAAAAAAAGAGACAGAATTTCAACTTGTGATATCAACACAATGAATTCAACAGCTGCAGCAATTTTCCATTTTCAACATTTTTCAGTGTTGAATACTGTGAGAATTTGTGTTGGAGCACTTCTTTTGCAACTAAAACATGTCTAACAATTCAAATTTAAGGAATGACTGGGCAAAGTTTTATCACAAAGGAAAACTTACCGTTGATATCATCTTCAGATATTCCCATATCCCTCATGCAGGTCTGTCAAACACAAACACCATTGTTAGAAACAGACTTGTACAAATGACAGCAGATTTATCATCATTATGGGCCCCCAAAAAATGCTGAAAAAAATTTTTGGCTCTATTGCAACATACAAGTTACAAACAAAATTTGTGATCAATTGTACTTGAATGCAGGTATGTCATCCAGTAAATGGTTTGAGCTTCGAAAGTATATACAGCTGTACATGTATATTCATTAGTTTGTCTAGTAAAATATTCTATATGCAGGGCTGTCATTAAGGGCCATCACCCGTAGCATCTGTTACGGGTGAGTGCACTTGATGGGACCTTAATGTTACGGGTGATCTTGCCTGTTATAGGTTAAATTTACTGACAAAGCAACAAGCTTGTTACGGGTGTTAAGATCAGAGCAACGCCTGTCTCAAATCTTAATGACAGCCCTGATATGAAGGATAGGTTAGTTCAATAGTCCATCGATCTGCAAAACCATTTTGAAATGGCACTAGACGAAACATGACTTTTAACTCACCAAAGAATCCTGCAAATCAGCAGCATCATCCCAGCCACTCACTGGCAACATTCCGTTGCTCAAATAAGTATACGAGCTTGCATCCTGGAATAACATATCAGCTGCAATACAACAATAAAGGAAAACTGAGTGAGCCAATGAAAGGAAAGGAAATGCTGCTTTGAAGTGCATTGTTAAATGTTTCATTTAAGTGGGGAGAAACTATAACTACAAGGTTGTAGCTACAGAAGAGTTCCAAACGTCATATAACGAGTTTCTTTACTTCCTCGTCTATGATGTTTAGTCATGTTCATTCTGTTAATGGTTCCATAAAATTTTATGAGTCACAACCATAAAATTATTTGATAAGTCACATGACCAGAACATAAAAACCCTTAAATCTCAAACATCTTACATTTTTCCAATAAAACCAATGTCAACAGCTTAAGAACATCCTTATAAAAAATCTGTAGCATGGATTTGTTAAAATTCACATTATTGAATAAGCTATGACATCATAAAGGTGTTATTTTAATACATTTTCTTTAATAGCTTTCCCTTTTTTCGCCTAACGGTAATTCCATGCTACAGATTTTAAAAAAAGTTTAATTGCTTAATTATGATTGCCAAAAAAATCAGATTTTTATCTCTTTTCCTTTGAATTTTTGCACTTTTTCATTCTTACGCCCAGTTGGGGACTGGCACTAGTTACGCACTGTAGTTAAGTTTTACCCACCTCAAATTTCACGGCTAACTAAAATTATAGTAAGTGCTGTGATAAAAAATTCAAGCTTGCAATCAGAAGGTCACCTGTGTCTCTTCATGTGATCGTGAGCACAACGAGAACTGAAGCAAGTTTCTAAAAGCTACATTTGGCAAGTGATTAACAAGCTACACATCCTTTGTCCAGGGTTTTTCTGCTCACCCTGCCAAATGCCAGGTGTGGGATTTTGACTTGATACTGTCATGAACCAGCTCCAGATCTCCTTCAGTTAACAGGAAATCTTTCCCTGGGCATTTTCAACAATCCAACCTTCTGGAGGGGAGTGTGGAACTTTTGTAATAAACTGGGAGAGGACTGGACAGCCTGGACAGCCTGGGCAACACATCCCTACAAAAACTTGGACTGGATTGAGTAGCCACCCAAGCAGCCAGCAAAAAGCTTTTCATCCACCAACACACAGGGAGATCTTTGCTGACAGGCCACAGGGTTCAGCCATCCCCAACTAACTTTTATAGGGTGACTTTAATTTGATGCCGTATTTTGCCTTCAACAAATAGTTATTTTGAGCTTAAACCACAGTACCTTTAGTCTTCTTGTCAAGGCCACTCAGAACTTGGTAGAAAATGTGAAAGCACCTTTCATTTGGTGCTTGTCGCACAGCACGGGATTTTTCAAGTAGGTCTTGTAACAAAGTCAAGGAATTGCTTTCTTCTGAAAAAGTTTGACTGCCACAGACGGTTTGGATGCATTACAATGTAAATGAAACATTACAACTTACTCTTCAACAAATTATGAAATTTACAAATTAAAACAACAAAAAAACAAGAACTCATTAGCGATGGAGACAATTAGCAAAAAGTTGTGAAATTGTCAAAATTTGTAATAACTGGCACAAATCTTCTTTTAAGAAAATCCTGAAAAAAATAAAAATTGCAAATCAAACAAGCCTGAGAAAAGAAAAAATTGCATTAAGTGCAATATGCCATTTCCGAGTTGCTTTATGCATCATTATCAAATTAAGGCTTAGCGCACAACCTTTCATATGAAAATGAGTTTTATTTGCATGTGAATTAAGACTAATTTGACATGAAAGGTTGTGCATTAAGCCTTGCTCTGATAATGAGGCAGAAAGCAACTAGAAAATGGTCTATTCTAGACAAGACCATCAAACAGTTAACTTGAGGATACAAGATTCAATGTTGGCGCCAGAAATAAATCCCGAAGCATCAAAGTTGATTCTGATGAACTTTCCCTGTGGAAAAATGTTTTTAAGTACAATAAGCACAGTTAAACAACATCGAGGATACATTTGAGGAAAGGTTTCTGAGTTTTACTGGTTTTAGGCAAAGAGAGTATCAGAAATTAGTTTACATAGAGAAGTGGAAAACTTACAAAACGTGAGGAGTTGTCATTCTTCACAGTCTTTGCATTTCCAAAAGCTTCTAAGATGGGGTTAGCAGCCAGAAGTTGCCTCTCTAACTCAACCTAACCAAGAATGAGCATTCATTATATTGAATAAAGAATATTTTTATAACACTTTAAAGTCTTCAGAAGTTGTATGTGTTTGTTGTATGTTATGTTTAGTAGCCATATTTATTTCAGGTCTGTCCCCTTTGATGTGTTCAGAAGTTGTATGTGTTGTGTTTGTTTGTAAGCACCCAAATTAAAGAGTCTGACCCACCCATTTTGCATTGCACGCTTCTCTTATTGTTATGATATGGCTCTATTCCATTTTTGGGCAAGCATATCACCTCTTGCATGAGTGAATTTCTCATCTACAATACAGTATGGACTTTCGGGGGCCCTGAAAATGACGGATGAACCAACGTAGGCGTGCAATGCAAAATGGGTGGGTCAAAGTTTTCTCATTTATAAAATAATCCATTTTCACTTCTAAATTTGGAGCTTGTTTTATCAGCTGCTGTTATATATTACAAAACACATCATGAGGCCAATTCGACCTAACATGTATTTTGCATTGTTGTATAATATGTTATAAAATTCATTAATAATTCATAAGGAAAGTACAAAAGAAATGAAAATTTAATGAAGGTTTGTAAACCCCAATACAAATCAACTGAGTTGATGAATTATTAAACAGTAGCATTAACTTTTGATACAGACAACTGCTCCGCTAATTAGTATGCATTAACTTTTCATACAGATCTCTACTCATTGTTTCATTTCATAAGTACGATAAAATATTCGCGTCCGATCTGTATGGGCATTTACAATGGCTCGCCTTCGGCTTGCCATTGTAAACGCCCATACAAATCTCCCGCTCATATTTTATCTACTACTTATATTTTATTAATGTGTCATGCAGTCTGTCTTGCAAGGTTTCCCAAGTTGCACAAAACCTGCATAGTAAAAATGCCGCACCCATAACCCTTTCTTACCCAGAGTCATGTGGTATGTAGTTCTAACATTGAGTCTGTTGCCAAAATCCTGTGGTGTGACCATTCAAATGAAACCTCCTTAGCAGTACTTTTGCATGGTACCATTTGTTCTAACTTATGAGTCTGTTGCCGAAATCCTGTGGTGTGACCATTCAAATGAAACCTCCTTAGCAGTACTTTTGCATGGTACCATTTTTAACAAAATGAAATTTGGGACTTGTCTCAAATTTTGATTTTTGGCACTAATCCAGGGTGTTTAAAGGTTAAGACAATCAAAAAATACCATGACCTAGGCTCTCTGGAGATTGCCATAAAACAACTCCTGTGATAATCACCTGTCCATGGGACATGCCGACCTTAGCACTGACAGGAGCAGAGGAGCCAGTTTTCTTTGGAGTCTGCGCTGTTTTGGAGTGGCCTGCCACAGACGCCAAGTACTGAATAACTTTCTTGGTATTCTCCGTCTTTCCAGCACCAGACTCTCCTCTGAAATCAAAAATACAATAAATAAGTTCATTGATTATGGTTGGTTATCGCATTTGAAGAACGCAATCCTAATTTCGTGTTGGTTGTCCTGTGGTTTACATGCAGTAAAATTTGAGTTTAATTGGTAGACGGTCTTCCAAATGGCCGCCCCTATTGTTTTTTTAGGGGCTCATTTCCGCCGGAAATTCCATCATACGCGTCTCCATAATCTGTGATTACTGCTAGTCTATAACTAATTAATGATCCATGTACTTTTGAGGAGATTCTCTCTGGTTCACGGTGTGAAGACTCATCACTGTTACAGAGGTTTCAATCACTTTCAAAGTAGGCAACAGAGAAAATTAAAGTAGGCAGCTAGCTGGGCAAATTCACATCATAAGCATTTGAGTGGGAAATAAAACACATCAAGTAAACATCAAGATCTGCAAGTTGCCACATTTAAATGAAACACCTTGTATTACTATGGTCTGCCTTCTTTTTGTTTCACCCACTCTCCCCATGTTTTGTTTCACAGAGATCTTCAGCATCTTCAGCTAACCCCATTTCCTATCTTTTTTTCCAATGAGAGTTCTTTATTGACAAATACTGTTGTCCTGGTTACCACATTATTTGCATCATAGCTCATATTACTCACAGCTTTGGCATCTACTGTTGACGTTTATATATTTGTTAATTGACACTCCTTATTTACATGAAAGACAAAAGGCAAAGATCCTGGCTTTGCACCTTTGTGTAAAAA